>ML663443.1:1528941-1549987 GCA_007570785.1 Antilocapra americana | reverse complement strand
GTGGACTTTGTGGATGAGGGTAAGGGTGGGATGATATGGGAGAAGGGCATTGAAGCATGTTAATTTTCATATGTCTAATCAATCGCCAGCCCAGGATTGATGCTCGGGGCTGGTGCAGCGAGATTTCCCAGGGGGGAGGGAGGAGGGAGGGGGGTTCCGGAGGGGAAGCATATGTAAACCCATGGTGATATCATGACAATGTATGGCAAAAACAATTAAAAAAATAAAAAATAAAAAAAATAAAAACAAACAAACAAACAAACAAAAAAAAACATGTATATAGGGACACATAATTTTTCTTTTGCCTCAAGCTCCAACACAGCTTGGAATAGCACTCTTGGATTCTCTACTTAAGTTTTGACATTTTGTTCATCACAGATTATTTTGTATTAAGTTGGATGTTAATACTGCATTGACACGGACTTACTTGGAGGTACAGTGGTTAAGACTCCACCCTTCCACTGCAGGGGGTGCAAGTTTGATCCCTGGTCTGGGAACTAGGATCCCATATGCCTCAGGGTAAGGCAAAAAAATAAATAAATAAAATATATGACATTAAAATATTTACCATTAATATTTTATATGCATTAAAAACAGTGATGAACACATAAAAATGATTATACATTTAAATGTCACATGATGATTTACTAGAGACACTACCAAGTCTTCATGAATAAAACTGGGAGAAGAATAGAAAAATAATAATAAATACTGTGTTAAGAGAAATATTGTTTGATTCCACTTATGTATATTGTCACCCTGCTTATTTAACTTATATATCATGAGAAAGGCTGGGCTGGAAGAAGCACAAGCTGGAATCAAGATTGCCGGGAGAAATATCAATAACCTCAGATATGCAGACAACACCACCCTTATGGCAGAAAGTGAAAAGGAACTAACAAGCCTCTTGCTGAAAGTGAAAGAGGATAGTGAAAAAGTTGGCTTAAAGCTCAACATTCAGAAAACTAAGATGATGGAATCTGGTCTCATCACTTCATGGGAAATAGGTGGGGAAACAGTGGAAACAGTGGAAAAATAAACAGACTTTATTTTGGGGGGCTCCAAAATCACTGCAGATGGTGATTGCAGCCATGAAATTAAAAGATGCTTACTCCTTGGAAGGAAAGGTATGACCAACCTAGACAGCATATTAAAAAACAGAGACATTACTTTGCCAACAAAGGTCCATCTAGTCAAGGCTATGGTTTTTCCAGTAGTCATGTATGGATGTGAGAGTTGGATGGTGAAGAAAGCTGAGCACCAAAGAATTGATGCTTTTGAACTGTGGTGTTGGAGAAGACTCTTGAGAGTCCCTTGGACTGCAAGGAGATCCAACCAGTCCATCCTAAGGGAGATCAGTCCTGGGTGTTCATTGGAAGGACTGATATTGAAGCTGAAACTCCAATACTTTGGCCACCTCATGTGAAGAGTTGACTCATTGGAAAAGACCCTGATGCTGGGAAGGATTGGGGGCAGGAGGAGAAGGGGTCGACAGAGGATGAGATGGCTGGATGGCATCACCGATTCGATGGACATGAGTTTGGGTGAACTCTGGGAGTTGGTGATGGAAAGGGAGGCCTGGCGTGCTGCAACTCATGGGGTCACAAAGAGTCAGACACGACTGAGAGACTGAACTGAACTGACTGATACAAGGTACCAAGAATAGTCAAATTTATAGAGTCAGAAAGTACGTTGGTAGATGCTAGGATCCAGAGAGTGGGTGTGGGGTCGGGAGGGAGAATGGGGAGTTAGTGCTTAATGGGGACAGAGTTTCGGTTTAGGAAAGTGAAAAATTCAGGAGATGGATGATGGAGGGGAGAGTAGACCAACAATGTAAATGTACTTAGTGCCACCGAACTGTACAGCTAAATATGGTTAAAATAGTATGTTTTTATCATGTGACTTTCACCACAATAACAAACATTTAAAAAATAAACACATATAAATATTTTAATAAAGGAAAATATATAAAAATACTGCATTAAAATCTGAGGTTTGGGTGTGTCCTTAGCTTTTGCAGCAGAGGCAAGTGCCTCTTGGCTGGTAGCTAAGTGCCAAGGCAGTAGCTAGGAGGCTGGAGGAAAGGGAACTCAAAGGGCTATTGAGGAGCAGCATCCAGGGAAGCGATATTCTAGCCTCTTTTACTTACATTTCAGAACCAGTCAGTAAAAGGGTTCATGTAAGTCAATCATTAGCCTATATCCCAGTAGGTCACGGAAATTAAAGTATGTCACAAACAGAGGGACCAATAAAGAGAGAAAGACCTTTTCATTCAGAATCTCTTAACTTCATATCAGTTAAAGGATTTTGACATGGGAAAGCTTAAAACAAAGCATTGAACTGGGGGTGGAATCTCTTTCCCCCTTCCTTATCTGATGTGTACTTTTTGGAGTCAAGAACATGATTTACAAAGGACCTGCTACAGGATTCAAAACAAAGAGCACAGAGGAAGTTTTCGGCCCTTGACCCAACTTGGAAACTTCTCAGAGATTCATTTCAATTCTGTTTATTTTAAAATGTTCTTAAGATATTTAATTAGGTTAAAAAATACCACCAAAATTAAGGTGAAAAGAGCATCTCAATGAAAAGAATCTATTTTTACCTCATCAAAATATGGTGAACTGCACATACACACACCCCAATAGCACCTATTTCATCTTGTGAGTTTCAAATGAATTAATAACATCTTAAGTGCCTAACAAGATGCCCAGCACTTAATAAGTGCTCAATTAATGGTAGCCACCATTACATTGTCACTGGGCACACCAATCAGCAAAAAGCAATTTTGTTCAGTTTGAGAAATAGATGCCAATTCACTCAGCTGCTTTTAAAATTAAGACTTGAAATCATAAACTCTATTTATGAGCAGTTAAAGACTTTCTTCCATTTTATATTATGGACACTCTTAGGTGCCTAAGAAAGGGAGAGAGGGAGATGAGACACGGAAGTTGAGGGGAGAGGACAGATTGAGTCATAAGGAAGAGAAAGAAAAGGGGAAAGGGCCAAAGCCAGAAACAGAGAGAGAGGATAAAATCAGTCCAAAGAGAGAGCCAGAGGGAAACAGTAAGATGGGCAGCAGAAAAGAGATGGAGACAGGCAGGGAGCTGCAGACCTGGCAGGCGCTGGGTGTGCAACTTACCATTGTGTTCTGTTCTCCTAAACTCTGGCCTTCAGAGGAAGTCGTCATTACCCTTTGAAATATACTGCTTTTTTGGCTCTTGAAAGCAGCTTTTCTGCCTTTTCCCCCCTAAACCTCAAAAGTTTCTTTCTAAAATAAAATTCAATTTTTTCATGAAAGATTGAGAGTTTAATACCTGCACAAAGATGCAGGGATGATTTAGACACGTGCTTTGAATATTTATTTTTATATATTTATTTGGCTGCACCAGCTCTTAGTTGCAGCGCATAGGATCTTTACTTGCAGTCTGAGAACTCTTAGTTGCAGCATGTGGGATCTAGTTCCCCATCCAGGGATCAAACCCAGGTCCCCTGCATTGGGAGCACAGTCTTACCAGGGAAGTCCCTAGACGTGTGCTTTAGAAGATGAAAAATTTGTCAGCAAGTCGAAAGTCCTTTGGCCATTGGGAAGCTGTCAGAATGACTCAGAGCTGTTCTTCGAGGCTGCCGCATACTAAAAAGTTCAGAAAATTACTCATAGAGTAATATGGCCCCTTGGTTCTTCTGTTCCTGAAAACAGAAGCAGAGTGGGCTCCACAAGTTGGAGATCTTCCCCTTTGCCTGTAAGCCTTAAGCCAGAACAATTCAAAACAATTGGCCACACAGGAATGTTGAAGGAGTTAGACGTTTTCTGCCTTCTACCTGTTAGAGATTTAAATCTGTGGTGGCGTAGGGTAGGGTTGGATGGCTGGAGGTGAAGTGTGGCTAGTCCCCTTCTCAGCTTGTTCTGCTAGTCTAAAGGTAGCTAGGATTTTGAGTCTTCATGAACCTCGTTCCAAGTCTGTGACACCAGGGCTGATGATTTAGCTCAGGGGTTGACAAATGTTTTATCTAAAGGGCCAGCTACTAGGTTTGTGGGTCATACAGTCTCTTTCACAATTAATCAACTCCACTGTTGCAGTGCCCAAGTAGTTGTTGATAATATGTAAATGAATGAGCATGGCTGTGTTCCAATAAAACTTTATTTGAGGACACTGAAATTTCAATTTTATATAATTATCATGTGTCACAAAGTAGTCTTCTTTTGATGTTTTTTTTGATCATTTAGAAATGTACAAACCACCATTCTTAGCTTGCCAAACAGGTGTACAAGCACAGGTGGTGGGCCAAATTCATCCATGGGCCATAGTTTGCTGACCCCTGGTCTACTTACAGGGTTAGAAAGAAACTAACCTGTGGAACAGTGAAGAGTGATGTTTCTAAGATCCCAGGCCCCACTTCTGTGCAAGGAAAAATTTTCCCTGGAGCAATTTCATTGTATAAAGAGAAATCCTCCACCCCCTCACTGGAACCTGATTTCTCAATGCCTGACCTCCTCAAATAATTGAAGGATTAACAAATTGCTATAAAAGAAATATCACCCTTGCCTTCTAATTCCAATTCCTGGGACTCCATTTTTAGAGGTTAATGAATTTGGCAAATGAATGAGGTAAGTCCCATCATCAGATAAATTAGGGACTCTTACACTAAGAAACAACTCACTGAACAGAAAGGATGGAATTTGAACCAATTTAAAGAACTGACCAATGAGAAAATTCCCAGAAGCTGCAGCAACTACCATGTTCAAAGATGCATATAACTTTCCAAAAAGACATGCATACTGTCTCAGCACAGATATCAAATATTTGAATAATTCTGGTTCTGTAAATATGCACAGAGTTCCCCACAACCTCCAGGGTCCCCAAGTTATGAACTATGAACTAGCATAGTGGGAACTAAAGCTCATTAAAGAGAAATGACTTGTATAATGTCACACACTTTTTCACATAGGGGGTGGGGAGACACTTGGATTAAGCTCCCAAGCAAAAAAAGTCAAAGGCTACAATTCTTAGCTCCACCAGAGGCTGATGAAGGTGGATAAGAGGATGCCCCAGATGGACAAAGAATTTTCCCCAAGGACCAGAATTCCCACAAGGAATTGAGAATAGGGGTGGTGTCAGGTAAAGAATAAGGTGGGCCAGTAAAAAAACTGAAAAGCAAGCATCATCCTTTTGGAAGCCTATTAAGAGCTCCCACTGTGAGCCATGAACGATAGTAGGGGTGCTTTATACACCTTGCCTTCTTTCAGTTCACACAATTAGTCTGCACTACAATTCCCATATTACAGATGAGGAAACTGAATGGTACAGAGATCTACTAAAATAGCTGTTAACCTGGTAGGAGAGCCCTTAGTTACCTCAACAAGACTTGCCTTGGCAGCAACAAGAAGGGCAAGGTCCATTCGAGGCAGGACAGCAAGGGAGACCCACTCCCAGAAGTGGAAGCCCCGGCTTCCTGGTGCTTGTGAGTGAGCATGTGGGGCCTGCTCAAGGTTGCAGCTTGGGGAAAGTTTAGACTGAAGAGCTATTATTTTTAATATTTCCTTTTATGTATTTGGTTGCACTGGGTCTTAGCTGCAGGATATGAGATCTATTTTCTTGATCAGGGATTAAACCCTGGGCTCCCTGCATTGGGAGTGCAGAGCCTTACCCACTAGACCACCAGCAAAGTCCCCTGAAGGGCTATTTTTATTCTCATTGGGACCATTAGTGACATCCTGCTGTACTTCACCACTCTCCCTTCCCCCCATCTCCTTCCTATTGTTATGACCTACAGAAGCAAAGGTTCAACACATAGCGTATGACAACCTTGGAAAGGACAGACATTCAAACTCGAGTCATCAATAGTACATTGTTCACTGTTTGGATGACCTGTGGAGACACTAGGGTCTCCCATTCCTTTACTTCACGGAGGTAGCATCCTGTACTACCTAAGAGTACAGATCCTGGAACTCAGATCCCAGAGCCAAACTCTCTGGGCTTGAATCCCATTTCCACCCTTTACTGGGCCTGTGACCTTGAGCAGCTCATGTAATCTCTTTATATTTCATGCTTTCATCTTTAAAACAGGGCTACTAATACACCTCTTGGGATTGTGAAGATGAATTGAGCTGTTGTGTGTAAAGCACATGGTGTGGGCTCTATGAGGGAACAGCTATTGTTCTGAATGTTAAGGTTACATCCTGAGTTAGACTGAAGGAGGAAAGCAGCCAAGACAGGTACAAAGGATGCTTGTGTGAGAGTGGGTGTATGAGGAGTAAGGAGGTGGAGGAGAGAAAAGGAGAGAAGGGAGGAAAGCCTAAAGGTCACGGAGGAAGGAGGAAGAGGAAGATAAGTGGAAGACAAATGGACAGGGCTGGGGGAGGGGCAAGAGAGAAGCAGAGAATCCAGCGTCAGACATTCAACAGTGTGAAAGTAGGTGCTTCTAACCACATACCACTGTAAACATAGAGGTGGAGGTTTGACATTAGCCAGGCAAAGTCACAAGAACAATTATGGCTACATTGCTTGAATACTATGTCCCAGGCACTGTACAGGTGTTTCATCTGTGTCAACTTGTTTAATTCTCACAACAACCGTTTTCCTAATTGAGGAAGGTTACACTTAGGGAGATCAGGTAACATGTGTTAAGGTCACTCAGCTAGTAAGAGGTACAGAGAACCCTGGCTAAGTCTAAACACACTTGTACCAGATTCTCAATCAGGAGTTCAGTGTGTCTGAAATCAGTTAGCACCAGATTACTTCCAGAGATGCACTTATACTTCATGCAGAATAGCAGTCTAATAAAATCATAAATGTTAAAAAAAAAGCCATAGTATACCTATACCTTTGAGGGGATTCCTTGATAGGACAATCATGCTAGACTAATCCAAGATGCTAGCTGGTCCCATCACTTCATGGCAGATAGATGGGGAAAAATGGAAACAGTGACAGACTTTATTTTCTTGTGCCCCCAAATCACTGCAGATGGTGCTTGCAGCCATGAAATTAAAAGATGCTTACTCCTTGGAAGAAAAGCTATGACAAACCTAGACAGCGTATTAGAAAGTAGAAACATTACTTTGCCAACAAAGATCCATCTAGTCAAAGCTAAGGTTTTTCCAGTAGTCATGTATGGATGTGAAAGTTGGACCATAAAGAAGGCTGAGCACTGGAGATTTGATACTTTTGAACCGTGGTGTTGGAGAAGACTCTTGAGAGTCCCTTGGACTGGAAGGAGATCAAACTAGTCAATCCTAAAGGAAATCAATTCTGAATATTCATTGGAAGGACTGATGCTGAAGCTCCAATACATTGGCCACATGATGCAAAGAACTGATTCGTTAGAAAATACCCTGATGCTGGTAAAGATTGAAGGTAGGAGGAGAAGGAGATGACAGAGGATGAGATGGTTATATGGCATCATGGACTCAATGGACATGAGTTTGAGCAGGCTCTGGGAGATGCTGAAGGACAGGGAAGCCTGGTGTGCTGCAGTCCATGGGGTCACAGAGAGTTGGAAACAACTGACTGAACAGCAACAAGCTGGTCTAGAATATAAATAGGTTCAAATTATTGGTGTCTTCCACAAATGAATCTATCTATGAAACAGAAATAGTACCAGGGACATAAAGAATAGTCTGGTGGTTGCCAAACGGGAGGGGGCAGGCAGAGGGTTTGATTGGGAATTTTGAATTAGCAGATGCAAACTGGTATATATAGAATGGATAAACAACAAGGTCCTACTATATAGCACAGAGAAGGAACTACATTCAATATTCTGTGATAAATCATAATGGAAAAGATATGAAAAAGAATATATATGTATATATATAAAACTGAGTTACAACAGTAACACAACACTGTAATTCAACTATACTTTAATTAAAAATATTCTTGGTGCCTCTGTGAAGAGTTCACTATCAAAGAGAATCTACTGGATGATGGGAATAAATGCAAGACAAGAAAGAATATGGGCCCTAAACTGGTGGGACCATGACCTTTGAACAGAGGACATGAACTTGAATAGAACATATAGGACCTGAGATGACAGCTTTTATTCTCAGAGTTGATAGATTCTTAGAAGAAGATAGTTTGAAAGATGATTAATCTCATCCTTTTAAAATTATTTTTAAAATTTTATTGAAGTATAGTTGATTTACATTGTGTTAATTTTGGCTGTACAGCAAAGCAACTTCAGTTATGCATATGTATATACACATCCTTTTTCACATGATTTTCCATTATGGCTTATCACAGGATATTGAATATTCCCTGTGGTGTATGTATAGTAGGACCTTGTGGGTTATCCACCCTATATATAATTCTTTGCATCTGCTAATCCCAACTCCCAATCTTTTCCTCTCTCACTCACCCCCCTTGACAACCACAAGAATCTTATCTGTATCTGTGAATCTCTTCATTTTATTTTTTAAAATATTTATTTATTCATTTGGCTGCACTGGGTCTTAGTTGAGCCATGCAGGATCTTAAGTTATGGCATTTGAACTGTTAGCTGTGGCATATGAAATCTAGTTCCCTGACCAGGGATCAAACCCAGGCCTGCTGCATTGGCAGCTGGGAGTCTTAGCCACTGGACCAGGAGTCCAGTTCTCATCTTCATTTTAAAGATGAGAAAACCAAGCCCTCAAGAAAGGATGTGGCTGACCCAAGGTCATAAATCCAAAGGAGAGAGAAGGCTGTAGCTAAAAGCAAAGGTTTCTGATGGCCAGACAAGTGCTCTTTCTTCTTCTGCACCGGTGATCCCCTTTCCTTCACAGAGTCAGTTGAGTTGAGAGGAATTCCTTTCCTGATTTGCCCAAACAAAAGACAAGAGTTAAGACAATGTGCGCTTCCCATCCGGGAGACAATGTGCTTTCTGGCTGAGCCTGAGCTCTCAATCCACAATGAGGGAATTTTCCCTGAGTTTTCAACTGAGAAATTACAAAATGAAAAAAAGAAAATATTCATACACTGAAATTTCAAGTAGTCATATATAGAAAAGTAGGAATTCTCTGGACTCTTCCCTCTTGCCTTTTGGAACGGTTATTCTCTTGTTTTTCCCATGCCCTCTCCCTTCTAACACAGTCGCCACTCATGAGAGGCCTCCAGGTTTTTTTCTTGGCTGTCAAAGCCTGGGTGACAACTCCATTCCTAGAGGCGCTGAGTGTTTGGAGAGTCCAAAAGAGCCCGCTGTAAAGCGAGGCTCCTCCCAGGTGCGCCTCAGGCTAATAAGTCACAGCCAGTTCTGAGGACACCAACCTGAAGCCCCAAGAAGCTTTCACAATATATTTCAAATACGTCCTTCAAGCTTCATCCTCTGTTTGACTGGAAAGCACTGTGTGAGCTCTTCCAACTTAAACACCCATTAGAACAAAGTACTTCCTCACTTTTCTGCTCAGCTCTAGCGGCTGTGCAACTCTTACACACAATTTAATCACATTGCTGGGAACTACAATTATTTTGCATCTCCCAGAGGCTCGAGAGAGACAAGTGTAAATAATGGCTTACTCTCTTCACCAAACAAGAAAGCAATTAATTCACACAATTGCCTGAAGACTGGGCCTGGGAACTCCTGTTTGGTTCCACAGGGATGCACTTAAGGGGCTGGCATAGAGAATGGAAAACTCCCTGAAAGAGGTTGGAATGGTGATTTTCAAGCCATATGTTTCTCCAGGCTGACTCTGAATTTTAATTTGTCTTTGAATACATTCATCTCTTGCTCTATAATTCTCTTCTCACGATTCCTCTTTTTATTTCTTATCAATAGGAGGATGGTTCCGGCTGTCTGGGATCTCTGAGGAAGAATCTTCATCTACAAGACCCAACACATTCAAAACGATCCTGGGAGGCCTGCTAGCTGGCAGTTTACACAACAGATTTCCAAAGAATAATCTTTGGTGACTTCTCTAAACACACTAATGTTATACCTGACATTTGTTTAGGAGTCTGCGGGACTCCATTAAAAGCCGTCTTCTCTGTTTAGCTTGCTTTAGCTGGTGGAACTGGGAAACGGGGATTAGGAGATTCCCCCTCCATTTGGAGACGCTCATTCTCCATAACTGCATTTAGAGGGTAGGATTCTGATTGGTGAAGATTAACCACAAACAGGTGAGGCTTTGAGAGTTTTCCTGCTTGTCTGAATTCTGATCTAAGGCAGGGCAGACTGTTTGGATTTCATTCAAACACAGCCTCGGCCTGAAGTATCACTGTGTACATGGACAGGAATTGACAGAAAGCAAGGGTGGCTGCTATTGCCAAAATGCTAGAAAGGTGCATTCTGGGGGCCAGGCGAGCACCCAGGAGACACGGTCGTGCACTGGAAAATGGCTCCAAGTTCCCTTTGCTGGGGATGGCATTTTTGGGGCTGCCCTTCAAGGTCCCCAGTGCCAGGATTCACCCTTCCAGGCACACTGTGATTCATCCCCGTTGTCCTGGAATTCCTCCACTAGAGATTCACTAAGCTTGGTGGGGAATGCTGTCCCCTGCCTCCACCATCCTCTTTTTAAAAAATGTATTTATTTTCATTTATTTATTTGGCTGCACTGGGTCTTAGCTGCAACATATAGGATCTAGTTCCTTGACCAGCGATCAAACCCTGGACCCCTGCATTGAGAGGTCAGAGTCTTAGCCACTAGACCCCTAGGGAAGTCCTGTCACCATTCTCTTAAAATAGGCAATTTCCCTGGGTTAGGATGCCACTTAAGAATGTCAGCCCTTAAAGTCCGAATGAGGCATTAGGTTCTTTCCTGTAAGGCATTAGAGAGAACTCAGAAATATTGGCCTCAAAATGCTAAAAGGAGAAGAGCCAGGGAAGGGGAGAAGGGGTTTAGGATGGGACCTGAAGGCAGAGGCAGGGAGAGGGATAGCAAAGTACAACTCTGCCTGCTTTGGGATTTGGCCAGGCCTGCCCCGGCAGGCTAATGGCCCAAGAAGGTCTGGGCCTTGGGGACCAGGAAGGAAGACACACAGGCCAGTTCCTCAGAAGTTAGGACAGCTTCAGTGTCCCTCCGCACCAGCACCACCTCCATTTCTTCTCTCTCCTCCGCCTGCTGTAAGTCAGGTATCATTTATTTCTTATACACACACAAGATCATATCCACAAATCATTGATTTCCTTCTGGACTCCACCCTTCCCCTTTGGAATCTGAACACTTGTCCTCCACTTCCTGACCCATTCTCCTTCTCAGTAGTCAGCTCCTCCAAGGAAGGCCAAAAGTGCCTCATCTTCCTGAGAGCAAGATGCACCCTCTGGGGTTGAGTGACAGAGGCCCGGGAAAGGTGGCCCTGGCCTGGAGAGAAGCAGCTCCAGCTCTGGGTCCCCAGCCAGAAGGCCACTTCTCAGCCACCTCTGCCAGCACTGTGGCCATCCTTCCTAGACACAGGGCCCACTAAGGGTCTAGACCTCACCCTGCCACAAGGAACAACTCCTGCAAAGGTCTCCAGGGCTCCTACTGAGGATCTGGAAGCCTTTGTGGAGTGGATGATGTGCACAGGAGATTTCCAATGATGCCAAGGGAACTGGGTCCAAGATGGCTGAGCCAAATGTGAATTGGGCAGGTCACAGCTCTCTCCTGGCTCACCCTTCCTCATAAAGCAATCTAAGCCTTGCTTCTGTGGTCGGAAAGGAAAGGAGCTGAGACACGCATTCATATAGAGCAGTTAGTAGCTGAATGGGTACTGGGACCAGGATGACTTGTGTTTTTTGAAGATGGCAATGCTTTACCCTGAGTCTGCTCAGGTGAAGTTGCTGGCATCGGTGTGGGGAGGGGAGAGAGCAGGTAGTGAGGGGAGGCTTTTCTGATGCCCCTTGAAGTCCACCATGCAAGTGATTGTCTTCCCACAAGCCCAGGCCTTACTCGGCCCTTTCCATACATCCTTGAGCCACAGAGGAGGGCTGACATGTCCCTCTGAGATGCCCTTCTTGTACCTCTTCCCCTAGGAACACACAATTACGGATCTCACTGCAAAAACACAACACTGGATGCTCATTCTCTGGCCGCCAAAAACGTTCTCCCTAAACCCACAACTGGATTGCTCATGGAAAGCTATATTTTATCTTGGAAGTGAAAGATGTTATGCCAGAATTGCTCTCGCAAAATTTCTGAGAACAACAAAGCCTTGTTTGGCACCACCAGCTTTTGGGCTTAGGACAATTATATAACAAGTCAGCAGCATTACAAGATTGTCTCTCTTCTGATTTATCTTGCATCTTTGTTTTCAAATCTCTTAATCATCCAGAGAGCTATTATATCTAGGGACTACCAAGGTAATTGAAGGGAGGAAAATCCCAGAATTCAATACAATCTCAATGACCCTAAACCACCTACTACACTTACTTTCACGATTTTTTTTGATTTATGTAAAGGGTCATAGATTTCATTGCTTTGTTTTAATGGCGATGGTAGTGAGAGACGAGGAGGGAAGTTATAACCTCATCTTCTACTAGCAATTCTAATGCACAGGAAAGACCTCGGGTTTAAGAATCAGAAAATCTGGATTCAAATCCTGCTACCTACATACCAAATATTTCCACTTTAAGATGAAGGACAGTACAGACCTGTCCAAGGAAAATAAAGCATTTAAAGGATACCTCCAAGTTGTGCATTTGCTCCCAACTTGGGAGTAACCTAAGAGAGTCATTAAAATTACACATTGTTTCTCACTGATTGAATAGTAGAAACTGGATGTTCCTGGTTGGTGGGCAGCTTTCTTGTCTGCAATAATTAAGAGGCCAAGTTGCTTCCATTCTATGTTTCCACCATTCTCCTAGGACCCCCGAGTTCTCTGCTCCTATCCATGAGCAGAGGAAAGAGAGGGGAAAACTCCACCACTTCTCAGAGGTCACAGCCTGGAACCGATACAGACCATGTCAACTCACGTTCCATTGCATTCCAAAGACCATGACTATGCCTAGGTGCAAAAGGGACTGGGAAATTTAGTGCCTGGTTTTGCAGCCATCTTCCAGAAGGTAGGAAGTGAGGGGACAAATACACCAACCTCTCCTACCTCGTGACCTCTAATTTCCTGCCATTCCTCCAAAAGATGGACTCCTACCTAAGGCCAGAAGGCCAGAGAGCCTTGGCAATTGCCTGCATAGAGGTCAGTCTCCCAGGGCACAGAGCAAGGTAAGAAAAAGGCAGAGAACGGATTGGAGTGGGGATAAGGGCACCATAAACACAGACTAACCAGCACACTCCACAATGGGACCATAGAGTCCATGAGAACAGAGACTGTGTCCTCTTCATTTTTGTGCCACCAGCACAGAGAATATGGTTCAAAACATATTTGTTGAATGAATGAATGATTGGATTCAGTGAGTAATCATTCTCAGCTACATGCTATTGAAAGTAACAACTGAGGGGTTTCCCAGGTGGTGCAGTGGTTAAGAATCTCCCTTGCAGTGCAAGGGGTACTGGCTCCATCCCTGATCCAGGAAGATCCCACATGCCACAGAGCAAGTAAGCCCGTGTACCACAACTCCTGAGCCAGTGCTAGAGAGCCCGCAAGCTGCAACTACGGAGCTCACACGCCTCAACTACTAAAGCCTGAGTGCCTAGACACTGTGCTCTGCCACAAGAGCAGCCACAGCAATGAGAAGCCCACATGCAGCAAGGAAGAGTAACCCCCACTTGTCACAACTAGAGAAAGCCCTCTCCCAGCAACAAAGCCCAACCACAGCCAAATAAATAAATCAATCTTTTAAAAAAAAGAAAGCAATAACTGAGTAGTGATGAATGTGAACCTACATAAACACCTGCAATGCCATCTATGATGCAGAGAATCAACATGCGTAGACTTTTCATAGATGAAAAAATAGAAAAGAAAATATTGTCAACTATACCTGAATAAAGCTGAAATTAAAGTAAGTAAAAAATTAAATACTATAAAATCAGGTACCCAGCTCTGATTGATTCACTGGAGAAGTTTTCCAAGAAACAATCCTTCTGTTACTATTAAGCAATCTGTCCAAAAATACAGAAAAGGGCATACTATCAAACTTGTTTTATGAAGTAAATCTGGTTTTTACCTATTTTTAATTGAGGTGACATTGGTCTATAACATTATATAAGTTTCATGTGCACAACAGTATACTTCAACTTTTTAAAAACATTTTATTTTTTTAACATGTTCACTTATTTATTTTTGGCTGTGCTAGGTCTTCATTGCTGTGATTGATGGCTTTCTCTAGCTGTGGAGAGCAGGAGCTGCTTTCTAGTTGCAGTACACAGGCTTCTCATTATTGTGGCTTCTCTTGCTGCAGAGCATGGGGTCTAGGGCATGGGCTCAGTAGTTGCGGTGCCTGGGCTAAGTTGCTCTGCAGCATGTGGGATCTTCCCAGAACAGGGATGGAACCCAAGTCTCCTGCATTGGCAGGCAGATTCTTAACCACTGGACCACCAGGGAAGTCATGTACTATAGCTTTGGAGTATACTATGGCATATTTACCACCAAAAATTTAATTTCCATTTGTCACCATACAGTTGAACCCCTTTACCCATTTCAACCTCCCCCTCTCCCTTTCCCTTCTGGTAACTGTTCATCTATTCTCTGTATCTATGTTTTGTTTATTTTGCTTTTTTTATGTTCCATATATGAATGAAATCATACAGTATTTTTTCCTGTCTGATTTATTTCACTAAGCATAGTGCCCTCAAGGCCTATCTATTTTGTCACAAGTGGCAAAACTTCATCCTTTTTTATGACTCAGTAGTATTTCGTTGTGTGTGTGTGTGTGTGTGTGTGTTTATATATATATATATCACATCTTCTTTTTCATTCATCTGTCAATGGGCACTTAGGTTGTTTCCATCTTGACTATTATAAATAGTACTGTGATGAACATAAGGGTGCATATATCTTTTCTAATTAGTGTCTTTGTTTTCTTCGAACAAAGAAGCAGAGGTGGAATACTGGATCTTACAGTCATTTTATTCTTATATTTTGAGTGACCACCATACTGTTTTCCATGGTGGTTGCACTAATTTGCATTCTCAATATGGTGTTTATTTAAATGTTCAAACACAACAATATCAAGAAAGAAAATGATAGGTTGGTTTTATGAATATAGGCACAAACATTCCAAGCAATATCATCACAAAAAGAATAAAATACACAAAACTGCTGTGAGCTAGGTACAAAAGTATTATACACTTAGATCTAACATTAATGGATAAAGTCTAAAAATTATATTCATTTGTATATTCATTTATATCCTGGTGGCTCGGATGGTAAAGAATCTGTCTACAATGTTGGAGACCTGAGTTCGATTCCTGGGTCAGGAAGATCTCCTGGAGAAGGGAATGGCAACCCATTCCAGTATTCTTGCTTGGAGAATTCCATGGACAGAGGAGACTGGTGGGCTACAGTCCATGGGATCCCCCAAAGTTGGACACACCTGAGTGATTCTCTACTCTAGAGAGTAATTCTCTACTTTTTCTTTCCTGGATTCTCTCCTTCTCTTCCAAACTACTTTCCAAGAAAGCACAGATTATATACAGGAAATAGTAAAGATTAATAAAAAGAAAATTCCATTAAAGAGTTGAGAAACCAGAAGGGGGAGCTCTCATGCCCTGTGATGATAGCAGAGCCCAACAGGAAGAAGAAAATCTCTTCTTTCCAGGCAACGATTCAGCCAGTGAAAAGCCATGGACTCTGTTTACTCAAGCCTTCCCAACTTCCACCTCTATAAAAGCATTCTCCTTCCCTTGGACACTGTGGTTGCCGGCCCTGAATTTCAACTCTTGGCTGATCCTGAACAAACTCATCTTTGCTGGAGAAATATTTGGCTCTCTATTTGTTTAAGATCAACAGAAATTGACTGTTGGACATTTACTGATCCCTTAGTTTAGAGCAACATAGGATAAACCTATAAAGGTCCCAGATGTGGCCTTGACTGCCAAACTGGAAAGTTCTAAATTTGGTAGGAAGTGGCGGGGGACATGTGGCAGGGGGATACTGGACTCTATTGAGTGGAGAAATGCTACTTTCAACTTGATATTTCAGGACAGTTAATCTGCTGGTATTGTTTACAATGGATCAAAGAACCAACCTGGGCAGAAGGAGGAGAAAACAGAATGTTTTATTAAGTTACATAAAAACACAATTATATTACCCAGACAAAACTATAATTCAAAAAGATACATGCACCCCTATGTTCATAGCATCACTGTTCACAATAGCCAAGACATGGAAACGACCTAAATGTCCATAGATAGATGAATGGATAAAGAAGATGTGGTACATATATGCAATGGAATATTACTCAGCCATAAAGGAGAATGGAATAAGGCCATTTGCAGCAACATAAATGCAACTAGAGATTATCATACTGAGTGAAGTAACTCAGGAAAAGAAAGACAAACACCATACGATATTACTTATATGTGGAATCTAAAATATGACCTTTCTCGAGCTCTTCCAGTTGGTGGTGGCTTATTAGTTCCGTATTCCTTATCAGGACCTCCTGTCATAAAACAACTCATGCAAATGGTTACCATGGTGCCTGGCCAGGGTGGGTGGTTTCAATCAGAGTGCTTCCCCTAACAGTTTCTACCATAGCTTAGGATTCTGTGGTGCCATGAACTGGCAAACCATTTGATGTGCTCCTCTTGGTGCCAAACCCAAGCTGCGAATCTAGTGACTCCAACAGCAATGACAAATCACTAACTGGATTCAAAAATCTGAAGCTTCTACTTAAGGAATGCTCATACACGCACACACACACATACACACATGCACAACACATATGCTTTGTGCTTTTCCTTTTCTCATTAATCAAATCAATATTGGAACTAACTCTTCTGTGCCTATCTGTGCATCCACTTGCCCATCTCATCCTCCAGGTAAATCAGTTTGGTGTTTCTACCAAAGTTCAGGGACTGAAAAGGCTTCCCTGGTGGCTCAGTTGGTCAAGAATCCACCTGCAATGCAGGAGACCCGGGTTCGATTCCTGGGTTGGGAAGATCCCCTTGAGAAGGAAATGACTACCCACTCCAATATTCTTGTCTGGAAAATTCCATGGACAGAGGAGCCTGGCAGGCTACAATCCACGGGGTAACAAAAAGTCGGACATAACTGAGTGACTAACTTCATACCTCTTATAGAGAATAAAGCCCACAGGTCTGAAACTTATCATTCCTAGCATAGCATATACTTAGAATAATAATGCCTCTTTAGTTTTGCATACTGTTTTTCAGTTCACAAAGTATACACTTACCACATAAATTCATATATACTTATCACCTAAATTTACATCACACACATTCACTTTGAGCACTTTATTATTGTTATTATCATTATTATTATTATTATTCCCATTTTTAAGGTTGAGGAAACTTAGGCCCAGAAAGGTTGACTGACATTCCAAAGGCCACATAGCCAGTAAGTGGAACTTAGTATTAAAAACTTATTTTTCTGTTCTATCTTGGCCACACCATGCAGCGTGCAGGATTTTAGTTCCCTGAGCAGAGGTTGAACCCTCGCCCCCTGCGTTTTCCTGGTTTTAAGATGAGTTCCTACTCCCTCAAACCCCTAGCTGCCTGTCCACATCTCCCTGCACTCTCTGCCCCCACCCACAATGTCTGTAAACTCCTGAAGAGCACGGGCTACATCTCATGCTTTCTGGTATTTCCAAAATTCACTAGGCAGTCATTAAGTTAATTCCACTGTATTGTAAATATTTTAAATTTCTTGTATGCTAAGATGTTTTGACATCTTAAAAAACTTTTCTGGCTGGGGAGAGACAGCCCTTTCTGGGGCTAGCCATTCTTAGAGATAGAAAGAACCCAGCTGGGAGTATGTCTTTGATCTTCAAACTAACCAATCCAAAGTGGTATCTCTGTCCTAGGAGACAATATTCCTCTGCCTTAATCACTCCAGGGCCAGGTGCCAGACAGGTAGGGACCACCCCCATAGCCCAAAGCCTACCGGAGTATTCAAACTAGCTCAGCAGCCCCCCTGAAAGTCCTCTGCCCAGCCTTACCTTTCCCCACTCTCCCCACCAGCACCCCTCCCCAACTCCACCATAAAGGCCAAGGCCTCAACCTTCCCCTCCCTCCTATCTCCTACCTCCTGACCACTCTTGTGTCCTTCCCAGTAGCCCTATGGGGTGCACTGAGCCTCCTGTGTCTAGCACCTGTGAGTATTATAAACTCTGCTTCCCCAAGTCTCTCCTCTGTCTCCTCTTGTGGCTACATCTGACTAACCGGCTCATAAAAGAATATGAAACATTCACAACTGTTTCTTGAGCAACTTTGGAGTCCCAAACCGTGTGCTAGGGACAGGGGATATGATGTTGAACAAGTCACACAGAGCCCCTGATGTCAAGTAATTTATAATGTAGTAAAGGAAAAAGACAAGTAAACAACCTATTACTTAGCACAGTATCATATGCATGTTAACAATGGCAGTTATCATTTATTAAGCTATCAGTGTATGTCAGATTCTAGGCTAAGAGCTAGGTATTGCTCAGATAATCCTCAGAACAACCCGATAAAGTGCCTCTATTACTGTTCTCTGTTTATAGATGAGAAAACCTAAACATAGATCACACAAGCCAACCAATGGAGGTGCCAAGATTTAAGTCTTGGTCTGTGTAACCCTTAGCGGTTATGTCATGCTGGGTCTCATAGTCGACCTTACTTGTTGGATGAGAAATAAACCCTGAATAAAAATAGTGCCTCTGTACTGTTTATCTCAGACTTGAGACAGTCCCACTAGTAAACGGAAATTGCGCCTCCAGGGCTTACCCTGCATCGCACCAAGGTGACAGCATTCTTGAGGTTATATTTGTACAGCTATCTCATCCCAACAACTTACGAACAATAAAGATTTCCTTCCCTCTTCTACATTTGTCTGTCAGCAGCAGCCCATTACCAAATTGAGACTTGGGTTTATATTAATGTCATCACATAAAATAAAAAGAAATACACTTAGAACCCAACTTCAGCCCCAGGAGAGAGGCATTTTGAAAATGGAATAACTGTCACTCATTAATTCTCTTGCTCCAAATCCATGGCCTCATAAACATTAGCAAATATTTGACAGCAATGTAATTTCTGTTGTGTATCACGATGAAATCAAGACCACTAAAACATGTGCAAAAAAACCCCAATTCTCAACTTACTTTTTCATTGCCTTGCCTGCAGACTAAGTCTGAGTTGGCTAAGACAGAAGGGACCACACAATATTTTCCATATTTGATCTATTTTAAAAGGAATCTCAAATTTTCCAGTGAAAATGACTATTTGGAACAAGTAAAAGTCACATTAAAACCAGGCTTGATGTCTCTTTTAAAATGTCCCCTTATTTTATAGTAAAAGATAAAATAATATTAAATAACGCTTTGAAAAATAAAGAAAAATAAACTTACCCCTGATCCCCACAGCCTGGTAGCAACTGTGTGTGTGTGTGTGTGTGTCCCTTGTAGCCCTGTTCATATGTAATCATAGTCTCCATAACTGCATTCATAATGAATACACAATGTGGTATCTGGCTTTTATCTTTTGACATCATGCCATAAGTAATTTTGATATTGCTACATAGTCTTTTTAATTATCATTTAAATTTTTTTTCATTGGTAGCATCGATGTTCCATGGAGTAGAGGGACTGTAATCTATTTAACCATCCTTTCACTGTTAAGCATGTAGATGGTTTCCAATCATTCACTATCATAAATAATAGAGACATGTACACTCTCATTCATATAGGGTTTTTTCCCTTACTTTTAGATATTTCTGTGAGATAAGTTCTCCTAAATGGAGTTACTAAGTCAGATTATGTGGAAAAAACTTAAAGACATAGAACCAAGTGGATTGTTGTTGGGCATATCTCTTGCTCATCTTTCAAAATTCAGCTCAAAATTTCCCTTCTTCCACTGCAAGCATAGTGCATTACTCCCTTATTTGTACAAGAAGTATACCTTGTACATACCTCAATTACAGCATTCACAGTGCAACATTTCTCAGTTTATTAACTTCTCAAAGGCACAGCTTCATTGTCTGTAAAATAGAGATATCATACCTAACTCACTATTAGGGCTATTGCAAGAATTAAGTGAAAAAAATGTATGCAAAGTCCTTCATCACATTGCATTGCAGTTTTGTGTTCACCTGGCTGCTTGACTTTGAGCTTTTGTGGGGAGGGATCATGTTTTTGGTCATCTCTGTGTCCTCCAGTGCATAGTATGGTGCCTGACACATGGAAGCATCCAACCAAAACATTTACTGAATATGAATAAATGAATGGATGTATGAATAAATAAATTTTTGTTGAAAGAAATTTACACTGCCACCAGCACTGTTTTAAAATACCATTTTTGTACTAACCTGACCAGCATTGAGTACTTATGTTTGATATCTATAAAGAAAAATAAATTTAAGGACTTAGTTGGTGGCTCAGTGGCTTAAATCCATGCTCCCAATGCAGGAGGCCCAGGTTTGATCCCTGGTCAAGGAACTAGATCCCACATGCCACAGCTTAAGATCCTGGTGCCACAACTAAGACCCAGCACAATCAAATAAATAACTAAATATTTTTAAAAAGCATATCCAAGGCTATCTTCCTTTACTAGTGTGAAAAATAACTACTACTTGGGGATAAGTTTCAGTTTTTGCTCTACTATAGAAGATTAGGGATGCAGCTTATAACTGTGGTAGCCACTAGGCACATTTAAATTTTAAAAATCAATATAGTGAAAATGAGTATACTACCCAAAGCAATCTATAGATTCAATGCAATTCCTATCAAGCTACCAGAGGTCTTTTTCAAAGAATTAGAACAAATAATTTCTCAATTTGTATGGAAATACAAAAAACCTCGTATAGCCAAAGCAATCTTGAGAAAGAAGAATGGAACTGGAGGAATCAACCTACCTGACTTTAGGCTGTACTACAAATCCACAGTCATTAAGACAGTATAGTACTGGCACAAAGACAGAAATATAGATCAATGGAACAGAATAGAAAGCCCAGAGATAAATCCACACATCTATGGACACCTTATCTTTGACAAAGGAGGCAAGAATATACAATGGAGAAAAGACAACCTCTTTAACAAGTGGTGCTGGGAA
>ML663443.1:1397526-1528541 GCA_007570785.1 Antilocapra americana | reverse complement strand
AACGCATATATATGGAATTTAGAAAGATGGTAACGAGAACCCTGCATACGAGACGGCAAAAGGAACACAGATGTATAGAATAGACTCGTGGACTCTGTGGATGAGGGAAAGGGTGGGATGATATGGGAGAATGGCATTGAAACATGTTAATTATCATATGTCTAATCAATCGCCAGCCCAGGATTGATTCTCGGGGCTGGTGCATCGAGATTTCCCGGGGGGGAGGGAGGAGGGAGGGGTTTCTGGAGGGGGAGCATATGTAAACCCATGGTGATATCATGACATTGTATGGCAAAAATAATAAAAGGGAGAAAAAAATAAATTAAATTTAAAGTTCATTGCCTTAGGCTCATTTCATGTCAAGTGCTCAAGAGTTGCATGTGCCTAACGACTACCCTCCTGGACAGTGAGATAAGTTCTTGTAGATAATGCTGTTCTACAATCCAAAAATCATTTCTTGTTTGATTTTAAAGCATCTTAAGATGAATTTGCAGTAAAATTTACTTGAAAAGTTCTATTTGGCTAATTTTTTTATTAAATAAATTAATTTTAAAACCAGTGAATATCCCCTGACATCCACCAGCTGTGGAGTGGGAGAATATGGCCATGGAGCCCAGAAAGTGGTCAGGAGAAGCCAGAAAGATATTAAAATTTTACTACACAGTACCTCAAAAAGTTAAACATAGAATTACCATATGACCAAGCAATTCCACTCTAAGATTTATACCCCCAAAATTGAAAACAGCTATTTAAACAAACACATGTACAAACATGTATTCATAAACTTCACTATTTATAATAACCAAAAGGTGGAAATAGCTCAAAGGTTCATCAGTGGATGACTAGATAAACAAATTGTGGTATATCCAAACAATGAAATATTATTCAGCCATAAAAGGGAATGAAGGACTGATACATGCTACAACTTTGATGAACCTTGAAGACGTTATACTACATGAAAGAAGGCAGACACCAAAGGTCACGTATTATGTGATTCCACTTATATGAAATCTCCAGAATAGGTAAATCAATAGAGCAAGACTTGAAGATTCTATTTGCCAGGGGCTGAGGGAAGAAGGGAATGGGGAGTTATTACTTAATGGTTATGGCATTTTATTTTGGGGTGATGAAAATGTTTTGTAACTAGAAAGAAGTAGTAGCTGAAGCTGATGCTGAAGCTGAAATTCCAATACTTTGGCCACCTGATTCGAACAACTGATTCATTGGAAAAGACCCTGATGCTGGAAAAGATTGAGGGCAGGAGGAGAAGCGGACGACAGAGGATGAGATGGTTGGATGGCATCACTGACTTGATGGACATGAGTCTGAGCAAGCGCCAGGAATTGGTGATGGACAGGGAGGTTTGGTGTGCTGCAGTCCATGGGATCACAAAGAGTCAGACAAGACTGAGCGACTCAACTGAACTGAACTGAGAGGTAGTAGTTACAAAACATCATGATGGTACTAACTTCCACTGAATTGTTCATGTTAAAATGGTTAATTTTATGTTATGCACATTTCACTGTAATAAAAATAATTGCCATAGATGGTCCACAAAGTGAATCCTTAGCACATAGATTAACTGTATAAAATGGGCAGTGGTAACGTCAAATGGGCTTTGGCAGAGCAAGAAAGTTTCAGACTAGGGGAGGTGGTCCTTGGAGGGTGTCTGGTCAATAGCAAGTCTCTCTGGGTAATCTGTTGAAGATGAGAAGTCCCCGGGATGTAGAGCTCAAGCAAAATACAAGCTGTATTGCTTACGGCTGAGCTGAGCTGAGCTGGCCCATGGATTCAAGAAAGTCCATCTTCTCCCTCTTCCTCTTTCTTTTTCTTCCACCACCTAATTCACTCCAGACATACCTTCTTTGAATTTCATGGAATAAACACAGTGTCTGGTATAAGTTTAGCAGAGTGGAAGCAGTAATTGGGAGAGTAAGTAACAGGAATTTTGCACCATGGACTAGCTTTTAGCTTCAACCAGGGAAACCAGGTGATGGGACTGAACCTGGTGGGAATGAAGGGATCTTTTCTTGCTTGGGCTCCTTACCAGTTGGGTTCCTTTAGAACCTTGGATTAGAAGGCAATATTAAGTTGTCCTTGGTCCTGGGTTGGATCTCTGTGTGAGCTGGGTAGCTTAATTCTATTGCCTTAATTTGGTTCCCCAAAGTTTTCCCTGGCAGTGCACTGCCCTGGCACTCAGCTCATTCTGGCTCTGTTAGTGACTTATGGAGTGCCTTTGACAAGTTCTTTCTGCTATACTGGCCTCAGTTTCCTCATCTGCAAGAAAATTGGTCTAAAAGGTCTCATTTTCATGATGTGCTAAAAGTGCACTCTATTATTCATGAACTTGCAGAAGCTAAAACTTTTAATATTTTGCTTCAAGCAAACACCTAAAAGAATTTGAAAGGCTGAATGGCACGTATGGCCATCCATCCAAGACTCCTTCACAGAAGAAAGTTTTTTATATGATTGAGAAAATTCCTTGATGGTCCTGGAGTGTCTTCCCTAAAGGACATGAATAAAGCCCTGCAAAGCCATTCCCTGTCCTTTGAAACCTAAATATGCTACATTGTTACTAGGTGTAAGGCTCCATTGTTCCATTTGCCTTGAGCAGTCCAGATGTCCTTGCCAGCCCCCTCTGTGAACAACATTGTGCTCCCAGATAAAAGACCGATTGATGCTAAATGAAGGGGCATCTTTTAGCTTGTGGACCAGAACCAGTGACTTCAGGGAGAATGAAAAGGATTTGAAAATGCGCCTGTTCACTTTTTGACCAGAACAGAAAAGACGACTGGGTGTACCTACCTCCCAGGTGGAAATAAGATGTCAATTACCATGTGGAAACTAACATGGAGCTGATGAGGTCCCAGAACGTCTATACTCTCATCAAAGTAAACCAGCTATCTGGGACTATGAGTGAATGATGGTGAATACTGGAGTGGGTTGCCATTTCCTCCTCCAGGGAATCTTCCCCACCCAGGAATCAAACCAGCCTCTGTCTCCTGCATTGGCAGGCGGATTCTTTTACCACTAGCGCCACCTGGCTGCCTCAGGAAAATATCTACTGGGAAGCCTCTTGAGGACTGTTGTATTCTTTGTAAAGTGTTTCCTTTTGGTTCTCTCCCTCCCCTAGAGAAAAATAACTTTCAGAAGTGTCTATCAAATTCAACTCTACCTAGAGGAATTACTCCAATAGGCCTTGTGTCCACACGAAGGCCAAAGCAGGAGGAAAAGTCTGGGGTCCATGACTCACAGCAGTAACAATTGAAGTCATTGGCCTTTAACGGAAAGACCCTAAGGGGGCTGAGTCACCTCCCCCTGCCGTGGCAGTCCTCTTTTCCTTCCCAGCAGATCTGCCATGTTCTGCTTGCCTGCAACCCTGGATGGGCCTGCACTTTGTTTTAAGAAAAGTTCCCCACTCCCTTTCAATGCTTCCACTCCCTCTATCTAGAGTCCTTTGTGTTTGGTATTGTTTTGTTTTTTGAGGGGGTGGGATCTTAGTTCCCCTGACCAAGGATGGAACCTGTGCCCCTTGCAGTGGAAGTGCAGAGTCTTAACCACTGGACCGCCAGTGAAGTCCTACAAAGTCCCTTTTGAAGCCAAGGGAGGCATTACCTTCCTGGAAGGAGTCAGGCTGCTATAAGTAAGTTCTCTCTCTTTCTCTGGGTGCAACCTCCATTGCTGAACATGGCTCTGGTTCTTTTAAAGACATATCATTCTTCGCCTTCAAATAATTCTGCCCTACTAATACAGGCCTTTCAGCCTTGTCCCCATCTGAAGTTTTCTCTCTCTGTCCACCCACTCCCCTGAACATATTCCCAGGCCTCACCACCATGTAAACCTGTAATCTTTTTATGCCACTATCCATATTGGTTTATAAAACAGAGGTATGCAACACATTGGAAAGAAAAATGGCACCTGTCAAATACCAAAGCCTATGAAATGCCTGTGCAATTTCACTTTTCACCTAGTAAATATCCAATTATTTTCCAGAATAGCTCTTTCCAGAATTCAAATCTGTTTCCATTAATATTAAAAGTTTAGAGGTCTGGGAGAACAGGAAGGGGCTGATTAAAAGCAGACGGGGTTCATTATCTGGTTAATCACTCCAGCATTTCCCTCCCCCATTTCCCACTTCCCCTACCAACCCCAAAATAATGTTCTGCCTCAGAAAAAAATCACACTAAGATTCTACAAAGGAAACCTTATCCTACAACATATTTAAGGGTGTAACTGTTTTGGAAGAGGTGAGACTGATATCATTATGAAAGACATGTATGTCATACCATTTCACCCAGGAAAGAAAATATCTTCCAAAGTATTGTCTACCATTCTATTGCACAGAGTAGATGACCAATGTATTGGTTGGAATTAGGCTCTGTCTGAATATTAAACACTGAATGATATTTAGAGTTGGAAGTGCTCCTCAGAGATACCCGCTTTGTTCAGCAGATAGGGAAACTAAGACCCAGAGAGGGGAAGGTGTCTGTTGGAATTGCACCTCCAGATCACAGAGGAGCTGGAACCAGGCAATGCTGGGTTGTGGGAAAAATGCCGAAAGGGCTTGAATTGAATGAACTGTAGTCATTTCTCAATCCACTTCGTCTCTATGGGCCACATGTTAATGGCTCATCTTTTATTACTCCCCTGAGAACTGACTCAAAGGCAAAGCCAAAATGGGTGTTTAATGCAAAGCATGTTAGGAGACCAGAAGGCTGGAGGAGGTGTTGTCTCAGGCTGCCTGGCTACACTTGGCTGGGAAGGCTTTGCTCCAGGCCCTGGGAGAGGCTCATTCAGGTGCTGATGGTTCCAGGGCCAAAGGGGAGCCAGGCAAAAGGCTGAACAAGCCCAGGGCCTGCCCCTTCCTGGATTCCAAGTCTACCAAGCAGGGCAAGTGGAGTTGGAGAGGTGGATCTCTTTTCTTGGTGCCATGGGGATGCTCCAAAGTCTTATAGGGGTTGTGAGACTTCTAAGGTGGGGCTGCCATGCTAAGACTTGCTTTTAAAAAGTGGGGTACAGGACTTCCCAGGGGCTAAGAATCCTTGCTAACAAGGCAAGGGGCCCAAGTTCAACCTCTGATCAGGCAACTAGATCCCTCATGCCACAACTAAGAGGGTGCCTAGTGCAGCCAAATAGATGAATATTTTAAATGAAAATATAAAAGGAGGAAGGGCATTTAATTTTCAGCAAGATTCATAAAGAGCATAAAGACAGAACACAAGGAGAACTGGCTGTAAAACCAGTACCAGCTGGTACCTCTTCTAGACACATGTGACTTTGGTAGTGTCGGCTCTCTTTCCAGGACTAGTCAAAGCCATCTCCTTGACCCTTGGTGAGTATGAAAAATGGTACAACCTCTGTGGGAAACAGCATGGTGGTTTTGCAAACGAGTTAATGTAGTGTTACTATGTGAGCCAGCAATTCCACTCTGAGGTATACATACACCCAAGAGAATTGAAAGCAGAGACTTGACCAGTTATTTGTACACCTGTGTTCATCAAAGCATTATTCACAATAGGAAAAGGGTAGAAGGAACTCATCTCCATCAACAGATGAAAAGATAAACAAAATGTGATCTATTCACACTATGGAATATTATTCTACCTTAGAAAGGAATGAAGTACTGATATATATGCTAAAGTATGGATGAACTCTGGAAACATTATACTCTACTGGGTTCTCTCTCAGTGCCCTGGGGTGGCTGCAGAGGGCAGGATTGACTGTACTCATAAGGCAGGGGCAGAACCTCTCAGAGCCTTTGCTCAGAACACAAAGCCCCAATACACTAAAAAATGGCTCCTGACACCTAATTTTTGATATAATTGCAAAGCCTCTGTGTGCTCCCCTGACATTTGAGGGACCAAGAATACAAGCAAAGAATACAAACAAAGGCCCACATATATGTCTAAAAATCTAAAATTATAAGTCAAGGCAGCAAACTATTAAAATATGTTCTATCTCTTACTTTGACAACTATAATTTATAATAACAAAAGCAATGAAAATGTGTCAAGTGATGGCTTTTATACTTTTGAAAGTCAGCACAATATCAAAGAGGACTGAATTTAATTATGATTGTGCATAACTGGATGTTCTTTTGATGGGTCAACAATATTTGGATGAGTAATAACTTAAGGACATACATAATTGGAGAATTAACTTGCATTTATTCCATAACATTTTTTTGCTTGCCTTTATTTCAGCAAAGTCACTGTACATGTTACTGTTACATGTTTAGGATGAAGATTTTTCACATAACTTGTGGAGTTGTCAGTTATGGTCTAAAGCAGAGGTCAGCAAAGTTTTTCTGTTAAGGGCTAGATAGTAAAAATTCAAGGCTTTGAATACCAGAGGGTCTCTGTCTTAACCATTCAACTGCCATCATAGCTCAAAGTGCCAATAGGCAATATGTAAAAAAAAAAGAAAAGGTGTGGCTGTGTTCCAAGAAAACTTTATTTATAAAAACAAACAGCAAGTTGTCAACACAATATCCTCTTGGCCCTTCAGGGTACTTGAGGGAGAGCTGAAGGAGGGTATATTGGGCATCTCACCTTCTGATCCCCTTGGCTCAGGACTGGACATGAGGGCTTGTTTGGATGAGATCCCAGAACTCTTCCCAGAATCAGGGAACATGGTCAAGGTCCCTGGTGCATGTTCTCAGGTGCTCAGTCGTGTCCAACTCTTTGTGACCCCATGGACTGTAGCCCGCCAGGCTCCTCTGTCTATGGGGGTTCTTCAGGCAAGAATACTGGAGTGGGTTGCCATTTCCTTCTCCAAGGGATCTTCCAATCAAACCCAAGTCTCCTGTATCTCCTGCAATACAGGCAGATTCTTTATGACTGAGACACCTGGGAAGCTCAAGATCCCTGGAATCTTACCTTTATCCTCTCAGCAAGAGCTTCTGGGATGGGGGTAGAATTGGATGCTAAGGAAAATAACTTTTCTCTGGAACAGGGGAGACAGGATGAAAGCTGCCTTCACTATTGGAAGAGCTATCTTGTGGAAGAAAGCAAAGGCTTGATCTTTGGGATTCCAGAACAACCAGTGAGGAGCAAGGGCAGAAATCACACACACGAATTCCAGCTTAATTTAAGAAAGATATTGCTAATGACTAAGTGGTTTCAACAAAGAAACAGACTGGTCAGACAGTACTAAACCTCCTGGGAAGATAGCATTCTACTGCAGGCCTTGTGTCAATCTGTTTGGATGCTTCTAAAAATCTCATTGGCTATGTAAGCAGTTGGGATAGATGGTGTCTCTAAGGATTCTTCTGATACCATAGGAGTCTATATGAACACATGGGACACAATCAAATTTAAGGTTAAATCTCATAGGTCCTAACTCACTGCAGGAATTAAAAAGTCAAATTACTGTGATGGCAGGCCACTTGGGGAGTATGTAATTATCTTTCTCTCAGCCAACTCAACATTCTGCGTATCTCTTTTCTATCATCTGATGTTGTAGTCAAAGCGTGATTGTCTCCTGATGGGGGAAACAAAGGCCCCCAAAAGGTGTAACTTCCCACAGGTCATCCTGACTATGTATGGGAATTCGAAGCTGAGCAGATTTCCTGACACACGATGCAAGTTCACTGACAGCCCACACAATGCAAACCATGCTCCATTGCTCTGGGAGAGAAGAGACTCACTTGACCAATTTGAAAATTCTCTCAGTGTGGAGATGAGTAGAAAACAGAATGTGAACTTTCCAAGTTCAAAGTCTATTTCCTACTGGGAAAATGAGACATCTGGTGTGGAGTTAAATAAGATGGATCCTGAGGGATCTTTGACAATGAGTTGCTTTTCTAAATCCACCTTGTCGTAATTTAAACCTACATGCATCAGAAACATATGGATTAAATGTACAAAAAGCTGGAGATGCTGTTGGACTGGAAAACCATAAGAGAATCTTAAAATGATGGAGTGGAAGGGATTTCCAAAGGACTGACAGGCTCTCCTGCCTTCTTGTTCGTCTAGATATTTTGCCTTCATGAAGGAAGAAGTGTGTAGTGAGGACTAGTTGTGTTTTCAGCACCTGTTGTATTGGGTGCCAGTTAACAAAAACAGGCCAGAAATGAGTCAATTTTCAGTGAGATAGTCATGTGGTCCTGAAGAAGAAAGTATCCTATGGGTTAACCCTGTTCTGGTGACATGCAACTATGAGCAGCGTCAGTGGGCCAAAGCATCAACTATGAACCCCACAGTCTTCTGGGAAATGGAGCAAACCTTCATGGTGCATACTGAGTATTACAATGTAGAATTAGGGTAGGAAAGGCAAGTGTGGGACATGCTCAAAACACAGACAGAAACCCCTCAGTTAAATGGCTTACCATTCATTGCATCTTCTGATTAGGCATCTGTGACTAATCCATTTTTGTATTAGCTACCTGAAGCAAAGATATGCCCTGGAGGCCTTATTAGCTCATGTTCTGTCTCCCTGAGTGTGTGTGTGTGTCATTTATATGTGTGTTGGTGGATCACTCATCAATGGATGCTTATAAACACAGTCCGTTACCGATCACAAGTTGTAGGCCGTTTTAGCTAAATTTTCAGTCCTGCTGTCAGCTCAGTTGGACAGAGGCTCGTGAAGCCCTGAATCTGACTGCCTCTAAGGGCCCCAGCTGAGCAGAAGCAGGCTTGAGAGAAATCAGATATTTTCTCCTACATTGCAAAGGGGCAGAAAACAGACTGGCTTCAGGACTCTGGGAGGAATGAAAGGAATTTCAATAAGAAAATTTGATTAGAAATGTAAGGAGCAGAGCCGCGGTGTTGTGCTGTAGGGTAGAGAGACGGATTTGTAAACCCCGGAGCGAGGTTCTACTTACCGGAGGCCGCTGGTGTGCGGAGACCCCGGGGGAAGCCACCGTCACCATGTCTGACCAGGAAGCAAAACCGTCAACCGAGGACTTGGGGGATAAGAAGGAAGGAGAATATATTAAACTCAAAGTCATTGGACAGGATAGCAGTGAGATTCACTTCAAAGTGAAAATGACGACACATCTCAAGAAACTCAAAGAATCATACTGTCAAAGACAGGGAGTTCCCATGAATTCACTCAGGTTTCTCTTTGAAGGTCAGAGAATTGCTGATAATCACACTCCAAAAGAACTGGGAATGGAGGAAGAAGATGTGATTGAAGTTTATCAGGAACAAACAGGGGGTCATTCAACGGTTTAGATATTCTTTTTATTTTTTTCTTTCTTTCCCCTTAATCCTTTTTTTATTTTTAAAAATAGTTCTTTTGTAATGTGGTGTTCAAAACAGAATTGAAAACTGGCACCCCATCTCTTTAAAACATCTGGTAATTTGAATTCTAGTGCCCATTATCCATTATTGTTTCTTTTCATTGTGCTGATTTTTGGTGATCAAACCTCAGCCCCCTTCATATCATTCTCTCCTTTTTAAAAATTACGTGTGTGCATAGAGAGCCCGCCTTTTCCAGGACTGTGCATTTGCAGGCTTGTGATAAATAAGATCAACTAATGCAAGTGTTCCTAATGACTTTCAAATTGGCCCTGAAGTACTAAGCATGTGATTGCTTCACTCCTGGACTATGACTTTCAGTGGGAGATGGAAGTTTTTCGGAAAACAGAACTGTGGAAAAATGACCTTTCCTTAACTTGAAGCTACTTTAAAATCTGAGGGTCTGGACCAAAAGAAGAGGAATATCCTGTTGGAGTCAAAATGACAGAGAATAATGACTAACTCCAAAGATGGCTTCACTGAAGAGAAAGCATTTTTAAGATGAAAGAAAAATCTTGTCAGAAGATCCCAGAAAAGATCTAATTTTCAATAGCAGTTAAAGTTATTCATGCAGAAGTGTATACAACAGAACACTGCTCTTTTTAACTTTATTTGTACTTTTTGGCCTGGGATATGGGTTTTAAATGGACAGTGTCTGTACCAGCTTCATTAAAATAAACAAAATATTTGTAAAAAAAAAAAAAGAAATGTAAGGAGCGATAGCTGTTTCTGAAAATTAGGCAATTGGAGATTATGGACCACAGATTGAAAAGGCACTGATAAAATGTAAATCTGAAGTATGACTATATTTTTTAACTCTAAGAATAATATAAATCACAGACAAAGTATGTATTTTGCTTAAATTTCTATAACAGAAAACAGAAAAGGAATGTAAAGTCTTTAAGTATTATGGGGAAATTAGAGGTAAATGCTTTTTAAAGTCTTTATAGTGGAATACTATATAGCTATATTTAAAAGAATGAAACCCAAATGAAGAATACACAGGAACTCTTTGAAAGATTTTTGCATTTAAGTCTGAACTTATTTCAAAATTAAAAGCATTATTAAAGAATTATATAAATGATCACCAAAAACCACAAATGAGAAAATTCATAACAGGTACAAAACAGAGATGTGATGGAAGAAAGGGAATCAGAAGATCAAGGTGGGGACTGGGGACCAGCAACTGATCCATCTGTGCTGTCATGTTTGGCATGAAATGCTGAAGAATCCAAGAATTTAATTTAATTTAATTTAATTGGCCATGCTGCCCTCAGCATATGGTATCTTAGTTCCCCGACCAGGGATCAAACACATGCCTCCTGCATTGGAAGCAGAGTCTTAACCACTGAACCTCCAGGCAAGTCCCCTAAGAATTTTAAGTTTGAACCTGAACTTCCAGGTCATTACAAAGATCTGCTTTATTTGTCAAAGTAGGAGGACAGAACACATTTTATGAAGCACTGTTAGCTTAACTTGAAAGTTTCTAGCCATATAGTATGTGGGACTCCCTTTGTACATTTGCCCTGGGCCCCACATATGTTAGGGGTAGGCTTGGCTGACATGTAGTAGCTACTCAGTACATAATTAGCTGAATGGATATCATAGGCTGTGGTTTTAATCTCAGATTTACATTTGTATCACTCAGTCTAAATGTGATTCTATTGATAAGTCCTACCCACTTATTCCAAAGCAATTCATGCCAGTAATAGGACATACCAAGAACGGCTAAAGCTTCGGTTAAGCAATGTAACCTGCATACATTGAGGAAGTCCCCACCCACCACCCCCACCAAAGACACACACAAAATTCATGATAACAAAAATTCTGCTTGATTTTCTGTCTCTCACCTTCAGGGATTGTTCTAGCCAGCAACTGGGTTTCTCATCCCTACAGTATGACCCTTTATGAAATCAGTTGGCACATGTGAAATCTTTGGAAGTTTTCTCTTTTGCTCACACACAAAGGCTCTAGACAGACGGTGTCTGACTACAGATCTTCCAGCCTTCTGTGCAAAGTGGACTCTCCTGGGCTCCCGCTTGCTATTCCAACATGTGGGGCACGTGTGGGAAGTCTGCATTTTAATAGAGTTTTTAGAGGTGGTGAGAAGCATACACTGGCAGAGATGAGAAGAGAACACATTTCCATAGAGGAGCAGGCATGTGTACAGAGTGGCAGGAGTGAAGGACAGGAAGCAGAAGAGCTGGATGACAGCAGTGGGTCTGGGAGGACATGTGACTGCTTCACAGGCCTGTCCTCAGCACCTTGCCCAGCGCCTGCCACATGGGAGTAGGTGCCCAAAGAAGATGTATGGAATGAAAAAATTAATAAACCGCAGTTCATTGGTGAGGTGAGGAGCATAATTGTGCAAGAGACAGGCTCAAGTATTTGACTTGGCAATAGGCAAAGTGGGGACTTCCCTGGTGGTTCAGTGACTAAGACTCTCAGTGCAGGGGGCCCAGGTTCAATTCCTGGTCAGGGAACTGTTGCAAGAAGGGGGACCCCTTCCAGGGCCTGAAACTGGGCTCTTGTCCTACACTCGGAAATGAATTGTCCAAGGAGACACATGTGCTGACAGAGCAAGAGATTTTATTGGGAAAGGGAGCCCGGGCAGAGAGCAGTAGGGTAAGGAAACTGCCACATGGCTTGCAGTCTCAGGTTTTATGGTGATGGGATTAGTTTTCAGGTTGTCCTTAGCCAATCATTCGGACTCAGAGTAGTTCCTGGTGGTGCACGCCTTGTTCAGCCAAGATGGATGCCAGAGAGGATTCTGGGAAGTGGTTGGACATGTGGTGTCTCCTTTTGACCTCTCCTGAACTCTTCCGGTTGGTGGTGGCTTATTAGTTCCATGTTTCTTAGCAGGATCTCCTGTCGTAAAACAACTCATGCAAATGGTTACTATGGTGCCTGGCCAGGGTGGGCAATTTCAATCAGTGTGCTTCCCCTAACAGAACTAGATCCCCCATGCCACAACTAAGAGTTCGCTTGCCACAACTAATATCTTGTGTGCCACAACCAAGACCCGGCACACCCAAATAAATAAATAAACTTTTTTTTAAAAGAAAGATGTATCTTGTTGGTTGGGAGGAGAAAGCAAAAAGGAAGGAGAGGTCAGTGATAGAAGGTTTTAATGATTCAATCTGCTTCGCCCAGTGTCATGTATCATTTTCAGGTTTTTGGTCAAGTGAAATCTCAATGCTGAAGGAAAAAGACATGATCATGAGTCTCCACTCAGTTCTCCAGGTACTAGATTTGCATTACTCTCCATGGTAGTGCATGGATCTAGAGACAAGTGCCTTCTAATTATCCCCAAAGGTCCCACTCACATATTCCAATGGGAATCTTACACTGAGGGTGAGGGCTTCAGCATATGAACTTTGAGAGGACACAGACATGCAGTCCCTAAGACCCTTAAGAGTCCATCTGCTATTAGATAACAGACTAGAACAGCCTTTTCTTTTCTTTTTTTCTTTTATACCTTTAATCAAAGTCATTCTCTGGATTCTTCATGCAAATGCCCTTATAATAGACAGAGGTGGCACTACATCCTCAAGATGCAGCCCAGGCCTTCTCCTCCGGCCTCCTCCTCTCCTCTGGCTTCCCACTGCACACTGGGTTCCACACCCTCTTTTTCACATACCAGGCACAGGCTCTCCCCCTTCACACCAGGTAAACGGGCCACAGAACGTGTTTTTCCTGATGGAGTGAGACAGAGGCCTGAATACTCTGGAGGCCTGGAGCTGCCCAGCAAAAGGACCAAGCTCATTATATGGAAAGGCATTCATGTCCCATGTCAGGCAACATTTTCTGGCCTGCAATCAGAATCGCCAAATGCACTTTAGAGCCCGGGGTCTTTTGCATCAACCACTGGATTTCTGAAGAAACGACGTTCCTGTAGGACCAATCCGTGAACACACAACAAATTCCAATAGGAATATCACATGAATGCCTTAAATTGTCCAGGGCTCCCCGCCCAATTTACCCAAGCTAATAGAATTGGCACACATTCCCACATTAGCACTGGAGCATACGACGTGCTTGATCAGATGAAGGAGATATAAACAGATGTGCATTCTGGCAGCTCAGGGAAACCGGCATGTTACTTGTGACTCAGCATCTAGACCACTGTGGCACTCGGTCTCCAAACCTGGGAATCAGGTTCCTAATAAGAGCAGCTATTCTCCAGTGGCTTAGTGGTACAGAATCTGCTTGTAATGCAGGAGCTGCAGGACCCCAGGTTCGATCCCTGGCTCAGGAAAATCCCCTGGAGGAGGGCATGGTAACCCACTCCAGTATTCTTGCCTGGAGAATCCCATGGACAAAGGAGCCTGGTGGGATACAGTCCATAGGGTTGCAAAGAGTTGGACATGACTGAAGTGACTTAGCATGCACGAACACACCATTTACTAAGCACTTACTATCTGCCAAGCCTCATTAGACACTTGGTGGATGTTGTCTAATTCTATCCTCACAGCCACTTTGTGAGGTAGGGGTTTTTGTCATATGATATTCCAGAAAATGGGATGAAGCTGTTATGTAAATTAAAAAGACCAAACTAGGACTCAGAACCCAAACCTGACCAACCTCCAGAAGCACCAAGGCTCACTAGCTATACAAACTTGGGCAAGTCACTTAATGGCCCTGACCTTCAGTTTCCCCTTCTATAAAGAAGGGGATAATAATGGTACCTAGTTCACAAAGTTGTTGAAAGACCAGAGTAGCAGATAGTCTGGCGCCTTGTAAGCATTCAGTAAATAGTAGCTATCATTAGTGTTATTAACATGACCAAACTCTCCACCACGGGATCTTATGACTTCCTCCTTTGGGAGTCATCAATAGATCCTGGCTTCCTCACCCAGATTAGGTAGTTCAAAACCAAAGGCCTGGACTTCCCTGGTAGTAGAGTTAGTGCCGATGCACAGGACACAGGTTCAATCCCTGGTCCAGGAAGATTCCACATGCCACAAAGCCCATGTGCCACAACTATTGAGCCCACGCTCTAGAGCCCATGAGCTGCAACTACTGTAGCCCATGCTCTAGAGCCTGTGCTCTGCAATAAGAAAAGCCACCGCAATGAGAAGCCTGCACACCACAACAAAGAGTAACCCCCACTTTCTGCAACTAGAGAAAGCCCACATGTAGCAATGAAGACCCAGCACAACCAAAAATAATTAAAACCAAAAGCCCACATACATACTATTATCAATATATGTAAAAGAGATAGCCAATGAGGACCTACTGTATAGACCACAGGGAACTATACTCAATATTTTGTAATAAACTACAAGGTGAAAGAATCTGAAAAAAAATAGCTCATACATGTATGTGTAACTGAATCACTTTATTGTACATCTGAAACTAACACAATATTGAAATCAACTATACTTCAATTAAAAAAAACCAAAAGTCATAAGTAGTAATGGTACAAATACAGATGAGCCATCACTAATCTCTGGAGTTCACTATCCTAGGTATCATCCTGAGAACTTGGATTTCTAAAAGTGTCTTCTAGGGAAAAGAACTAGGAAGGAAACAAAGGGAATGGGTTGGGTTAATATAACCAAAATAAAAATCCTGTCCATTTTTAGTATGTTGCAAAGATCCAGCCTAGTCCAAGAGACTGGATTGCAGTATTCCTTGTGGCAGAGCAGCCATGGATATAGCCACCACATCCACCCAGCTTGGAAGCCTACAGGAGAAACAACTGCATCAAGCTAATCAAAGCCATCTGGCCTAGGTGTTTGGGCCTTTGTAGGTATATTTCTGCTCAAACTTCAAGAAAATGCCCTACTCACCTCTGCCTTCAATGTCTATGCAAGTTGGAAAAGGCCATCCATCTTCCTATGGCAAGTTGGAATCCTTTGCATAAACTCGGACTGAGACCAATTGTGACCTTAGGCCCATGGTCTTGGGAAATTGCAGATATTATTTTGAGGATTAGAGTTGACTGATTACATGGAATGAAAAAATACTTAAGAGGGTGGAAATATTATAAAAGTTATGATGGGTCTAGACCATGGACTGTAATGGCAGCGAGAGTGGGACTAGCTAGCATGACTGACTTAGCCTACCTTTTTCCATGAGTGAGCATTTCCAAAGGGTTGGCATTTTGCCCTCTTGAGCAAAGGTATTCCTTCTTCCTCTCTGCCCTTGCATATATTCAAGGCTCAGTCTGAATCTCTCCACTTCCAGGAAGCTTCCTCTGACCAACTGCTATAGTCATCGTCATTTGAACGACGTCTCTAGCACACTGTCATGCACTGCATTGTGCTGTTTCTACTCCAATTGTCTAGGGCTGTTATTAACACCAATCACTCTTTCATTAGCTGTTTGTATATATATATACCTTCTCACTTCATTTAGTCCTAAGAGTGGGATGGTATAGTTCTACAAAATTCCGATTTATCCCAAATGTTTCCAAAAAGGTTTCAAGATGGAATTATTTCTATCTTTCTTTCTATTATTTCTTAGAATTATTTCTATCTTTCCCAGAATTTAGTCCAGTTATACCTAAAGAATGTAAGTCATAAACGCTTATTGAGTTGGCAGGATGAATAAGGGAATGCCATTGATCCATAAAATTCCAGTACATTCATTTGGGTCCTTAGCCTTAGAGTGAGAGCCAAGGAAAGGCTTCCCGCCTCCTACTTCCCCCCACTCCATCACATTCCTGAGGTACTCCAGGCTAAATGCCTACAGCAAAGGCAGGCATGATCTAAAGGCCAATGGCACACAAAAGGAGCAGCATGACTGGGGCTGGAGAATCCACAAAGAATCATTAGACTGCACAATTAGCTGTCTTCTCCATGACCTTCAGTCTTCAGAACTTTGAAAGAAGCATACAGATATTGAGAGCCATGTGTCCCTTAAAATAAACACTGTGGTTTACAAAAATAATAAGCCTTCTTTGCTGTTCCTCAAACACATGAGGTACTCTCCAGCCTCAAGGTCTTTGTACTTGCCCTTCTCTCTGCCTGGAAACCTCAAATATGCCCATGACTCAGTCTCTTGAGCTTTCAGGTGACACTTCTATATTAGGCCTCCCCTGCCCACTCAATGCCCCAGACCCTAGATTCCCCATCCACTTTCCCTGCTTGAGTTTTTCCTTAGAACTTGTTCCACTTGACAATGTACATTTACTCTCTTTTAGAATGCAAGCCCCATGTGGGTGGGGAAGGTGTTACTTTGTCTTGCTCCCCGTGTTCCCAGCAGTTAGCATGCTTCCTGGCATATTATAGGTGCTCAATAAATATTTGTAGAATGAATGAAGTGAGAACTTAGTTATGAAAAGGATTGACCCTTGGAGTCCACAAAACTGCTCCCTAACTGCATTGAAAGAATGTGAAATCCTCTAATTCTTCTTCACAGAGTAAAGTCAATTTTTATTATGCACTCATCTCATATTATAAAAGTATAATAGCCAAAGTCATAATATCGTGAGAGAATATATTAAGACCTTACTATATTCTAGGAATCATGCTAAGAATTTTATCCATATTTTATGCTTTTTATTTAGTCCTTACAACAACTGTATATAAGGGGAGAGTTTCAACACCCCCATTTACAAATCAGGAACCTAAGGCTCATTAGAAGTTAACTTACCTGAGGCCTCACAACCAGGAAGCTGTGGCCTGTTTCACCATGTGCCCTAAGTGGGATGGGGGAAGGGGGTTGTGCAGCCATTGAAGAAGACCAGATACACAGAATGGAAACTATCTCACTGAGCATGAGCAGTTAGGGGCGCGTTCACACCACAGGGAGGTTAGGCATGGGGTGTAAGAGAACTGGGGGATGGGATCATGAGGAGAACTAGGAAATGGTCAGAACCATTTTTACTCATGGCCCTCTAGCACCAGTGTTCATGTTTTACCGATTACTAGAGTTATCATGCCTTTAGTATGGTTGCTTCTTACTGGGATATCCCCTCCCCCCACTTTCCCTTCAGTGCCCCTCCCCCCAGGGACCCGCTCCCAGGCAGCCTCCTGCATGATGCCTTCCTGATTCTCTTTCCCCACTCCAGCAGATAATGGGCTCTCTCCTGGTGCTGTGGGGGTGGGAAATAGGGGGAAAACATCAGAGCTGGAATACAGAGGCGTGCTGGGGGCTCTGGGATCGGTTAACATTGGACTGGACTAGGTGAGAAGGCTCCAGGGTTTTTTCTTTTTTTTTCCAGCATTTTGCATATCATGCCTCCTTTTAGAGACATTTCCTTCCATCTCTGCTATGGAAATCCTTCCTCATCCTCTTCAAGGCCCAGGTACAGGCAACCTTTTCTGTAAAGCCTTCCCTAATGTCATGCTCCCTCATCCCCAGCAGAGGTGACTGACAGAGGTATTACTATAGGATAGGGAATAAGGGGTAGCCATTCTGTTCTTTCCATGTAACAATTTGCTTAATTCCTGACATCAAAGGCTGTGTACTCTCATTCTACATCCAGTGGGTCTGCGGAATGAGTAGTAAATTACAGAGAATGGACAACTATCTAACATCACAGGCAGTTAGGAAATTCACTGGGGATCTCTTTCTTGTGGCCATGCTTTCCCCCACTCTGTCCCTTTCCTCTTATCTTCTAGAAATTCATCAGAAGCAATACTCAGACTTTTCTCCTGGAGGTTAGCCCAACAGGTTGGGCAAAGAAGCAGTGCTGCAGGGAGGAGGTGCCTGGGGCAGAGCTAGATACAACTTGGCCCGCTCAGGAAGCACCCTTGGGACCCCATGGTCTGGGCCCAGGTTGAGTAGATTCTACCTTTTTTTGTTTTGGCAGCAATTCAGGGGATGCTACAGGGCTGATCTTTCCAGTGGTGGCTGTCTAAGAGACCAAGTTCTCAACACCAAATCTCATTCCTTCTCTAGTACTTACTAGACTCGAGCCAGCTTTTCCCCTCTCTTCCTGCTCTGTCCACCTTCACCCCCCCCACCATATGCCTCTAGCACCCCTTAAATATATTGACTGGATACTTCTGGAACTGACAAGGTGAAGTGTCTAAATTTATCAGCCTGATTACTGTCAGGGACCAGAACTTCCCACATACTCATGGCAAAGGGGGATCTGTATGAAAGGAGACGACCAATATGAAATTAAACAATGAATGAGGCATGGGAAACATACAAAGTTCAGGGAAGAATCCTCTAACTAGGATTCTCAGTGTGTGACTCATGGATTTCCAACCTCAGAATCACCTAGGGAGGTTCTTAAGAATACAGAGTCTCAGGCCCCAAACCCAGACCCATGAATCTGCATTTTTCTTTTTGAGGGGGACTGTGCAGCATGCAGGGTCTTGTTTCCCTGACCAGGGATCAAACTCGTGCCCCCTGCAGTGGAAGTCTGGAGTCTTAATCATTGGACCACCAAGAAATTCCCCCATGAATCTGTATTTTAACAAGCTTCCAAGATGATTCCAACATGCACTAGATACCCATTGTCTTGATTAGCTTTAAAAGCCTAAAGCATTGGTTCTCAACCCTGGCTGCACATCTAGGGAGCTCAGAAAAATACTGGCTCCTGGGTCCCACCTCCAGCAATTGTGAGTCAGTTGGTCTGGAGTAGGCCTGGACATTAGGGAATTTTCAAAGCTTCTCAGGGGATTCTAATGGGCAGCTGTTATTGTAAACCAATTGTTGTTGTTCAGTCACTAAGTCATGTCTGACTCTTTGCAACCCCATGGACTGCAGCACACCAGGCTTCCCTGTCCTTCACTATCTCCCAGAGCTTGCTCAAACTCATGTCCATTGAGTCGCTGATGCCATCCAACCATCTCATCTTTGTAAGCCCATTTTCCTCCTATCCTTAATCTTTCCCAGCCTCAGTCTCTTTTCCAATGAGTCAGTTCTTCACATCAAGTGACCAAAGTACTGGAGCTTCAGCTTCAGCATCAGTCCTGGCTTAGAACAAACACACCTAGAAAAGAGCTTATGAACCATTCATGAATGTGTGTGTGTGTGTATACACATATATAATTGTATATGTGTGTATATTTTTTAAATTCTATACTGAGCCTGAAGTATAAAGCAACATTTTCTGAGCACATTTGGAATTCTGTTGGATGTGACCACAGGCTCCCTCAGGAGACATAAAAGGTGGGCTGACTGGTCCACTGGGGAAAATAAACATGTCTCATCATTCAGTTGCCTAATTACCCTCCAAGATCAGGACCACAGCTACATCCTTAGCATGGATGCCCTGGCAGTGTCTACTTCAGCATGTGGTATTTGATATTTGTACCATTTAAGCTTTATTCTTTCTATTGGGTCCTTTTGAGTCTCTCTTAAGATGTGGTGTTCAACAAAAATAAACTCAAAATGGATCAAAGATCTAAACATAAGACCAGAAACTATAAAACTCCTAGAGGAAAACATAGGCAAAACACTCTCCGACATAAACCAAAGCAGGATCCTCTGTGACCCACCTCCCAGAATATTGGAAATAAAAGTAAAAATAAACAAATGGGACCTAATTAAAATTAAAAGCTTCTGCACAACAAAGGAAACTAAAAGCAAGGCGAAAAGGCAGCCTTCAGAATGGGAGAAAATAATAGCAAAAGAATCAATGGACAAACAATTAATCTTAAAAATATACAAGTAACTCCTGCAGCTCAATTCCAGAAAAATAAATGACCCAATCAAAAAGTGGGCCAAAGAACTAAACAGACATTTCTTCAAAGAAGACATAAAAATGGCTAACAAACACATGAAAAGATGCTCAAAATCACTCATTATGAGAGAAATGCAAATCAAAATCACAATGAGGTACCACTTTACACCAGTCAGAATGGCTGCCATCCAAAAGTCTACAAGCAATAAATGTTGGAGAGGATGTGGAGAAAAGGGAATCCTCTTATACTGTTGTTGGGAATGCAAACTAGTACAGCCACTATGGAGAACAGTGTGGAGATTCCTTAAAAAAACTGGAAATAGACCTGCCATATGACCCAGCAATTCCACTGCTGGGCATACACACTGAGGAAACCAAAATTGAAAGAGACACGTGTACCCCAATGTTCATTGCCTCATTGTTTACAATAGCCAGGACATGGAAGCAACCTAGATGTCCATCAATAGATGAATGGATAAGAAAGCTGTGGTACATATACACAATGGAATATTACTCAGTCATTAAAAAGAAAACATTTGAGTCAGTTCTGCTGAGGTGAACGAAACTGGAGCCTATTATACAGAGTGAAGTAAGCCAGAAGGAAAAACAACAATACAGTATACTAATGCATATATATGGAATTTAGAAAGATAGTAATGATAGCCCTGTATGCGAGACAGCAAAAGAGATGCAGATGTATAGAACAGCCTTTTGGACTCCATAGGAGAGGGCAAGGGTGGGATGATACAGGAGAATAGCATTGAAACATGTAAATAATCATATGTGAAATGAATCACCAGCCCAGGTTTGATGCTTGATACAGGGTGCTCAGGGCTGGTGCACCGGCATGACCCAGAGAGATGGAATCAGGAGGGAGGTGGGAGGGGTGTTCTGGAACGGGAACACATGTATACCCATGGTGGATTCATGTCAATGTATGGCAAAACCAACACGATAATGTAAAGAAAATAAATAAATAAATAAATAAACAGAGAAGAAGAAGAAGAAGAAGAAAGATGTGGTATTCAGTGTAAAGGTGAAGATCCAAAGAGGTGACTTCTGGTTTTCTATTCCCTACCCCAACAAACAGGCAAGATTTGCTTGCCCCAAGTTCACTGCTTCAAGCCTCATAAAAGGCTCCAGATCCATTTATGTGTCTCTACTGTGAGTGATGAATAGCTATCCATCATCCTGTGACTGGAGTTGCTGCCTGTTGTCAATAGTAGGTATGCAATTATATAAATTACCTCTCATCCAGCTCAAAAAATGTGTTTGCCAAAATGATTTCTTCTAGAAGTGTAGAAGTGGAAATAGCATGCATAGAGAGAAATTGAGTTTGCTCCAAGGGGCTATGAATGTACCATTAAAGAAGCCTCGAAAAGAGATTAGCAATCCAGCTGGTGTGTTTGCACATCATTTAGTGCCATTTGGGGGGGCATTTCTGAAGCAATGACAGTCACGGTGGGGAGGAAGAAGAGGAAGCGCCCCTGGCCATTAAGACCATATACGGACTCAGAGGCTGTGATTATTAGGGCACACAGCCGGGTTCCACTCTGCCAGATCTGACCTCAGCTCAGTGAGAATTGCAAAAGCTCTAAAGCTTAATGAAAATCAATGCTTGGATTCCAGTGCCAGGAGATTTGTTAAGACATTTTTATAAGCTTCAGGCCACGTTCTCTAAACAAAATGACTCTTCATATCCTTAAATATATCTCCTCTCTCTCTTCTTCCCTCTCTCTCTCTCTCTCTCTCTCACACACCCTCACCAAAGGAAACTGATCCATGACAGCTGGATCTATCTCTTTTGATCCATCATTTTCCAAGCCACACTGTGAAAGATCTTGGTTTAATATAGGACATCTTAAATTGTTACTGAAAACTCCCACACTCTTTGTCAGTCTGAAAATCAAGATAATCAGAACATTGTGTAGGAATCATATTGTAACATAGTTACTTACATTTTCTATGACACAATTCTTTGTTAGTAGGCAGTGTATCTCCAATGACCCATTCTCTTTTTACTATTATTAGGAAATCATACTCCCTGCTGTATGTACTATGTATAGTAACACGGACCACACTTCCATTCACCTCATCAGGCAAGTTGGGAAGTTTGTCCACCCACTATGCTCACCCTTGGTCCAGAAGCTGAAATCTTGGTCTCTGGAGTTTCTGAAATGATCATACAGAGTAGATTAAAGCAAGTGTTCATAAAGAAGGTGTAGATTTTCCTGGCAGAAACACAACCTAATGAAACAAGGAGATAAGGTCACAGAAATCTGCCTCTTCCTGACAAACATGGAACGTTATCAGTGGTTGCTTAACCCAGAGTTCATCTGTATTCATTGTGTTACTTTCTTCTTTGGAATTGGGAAGGCATCATTAGGTTGCAGAGAGTCTCCACAATAAGGATACAAAATCTCATTGTTTAGCTCTATTGCAGAGATGAGAGTCTGATACATATGAACACTCAGTGAATGCCTTCTGTTCCTATTGTTAACTGGATACTTATGACTTTAAAACTCCAGGTGATGCTTACAAACATGTGTGGCTCATTGGTCTAGTGATATGATACTCGCTTAGAGTGTGAGAGGTCCTGGGTTTGAATCCCAGATGAGCCATGTGCTTTTTGTTTCTGATAAATAATTAATTTAAAATACATGTGCTATCACATTGGACTATGATTCTCACTTAGGGTGTGAGAGGTCCTGGGTTATATCCCATATGAGCTTGGTTTTCTTTGCTTCTGATAAGTAATTTATTTAAAATACATCTGCTATTGCATTGGGCTTGGTGGCTCAGATGGTAAAGAATATGTCTGCAATGCAAGAGACCAGGTTTGATCCCTGGGTCAGAAAGATCCCCTGGAGAAGGGAATGGCAACCCAGTCCAGTATTCTTGCCTGGAGAATCCCATGGACAGAGGAGCCTGGAGGGGTACAGTCTGTGGGGTCTCAAGGAGTCAGACACGACTGAGCAACTAACACTTTCACACACATACACTATGTGCTTAACTGTTCCTGAAGCTGACAGGGACAGGAACAAGACTCCTCCAACCCTACCCTATGTCTCCTTGTCTCGGCCCTCCTTACTTCTTGACCTCTGCTACAAATCCAGGTTGTGTGTCCATACGGGATGAGAGTCAGAGCCCATATCCCAGTCCTAAGCTGGCAACCATGGCAAGGTGGCATGGAGAGGGACACACTGTCTAGGACAGAAAGGCAGATGATGAAGGAAAAACAGTCTGCATCCCAGGGGTACTCACCTGTAGGCACTGTGTTTCTAGCTTCAAAGACATAGGTTGATGCACACAAACAGAGGCTTATGTCCTGGCCACCAGGACAAGAACTTGTTAATCCCCATAATCACAGAATAATTCACAAAGTCTTGGCAGGTTCCACATGACACAGAGCATCAGAGTCAAAATCATTGGGGTCCACCAGGCCAATGATGGTTAAGAAACTACTCAATAGATGGGTCAAGACAGAGGTTGCCCATTTTATGGATGTGGGTAATTCTTAGGAGCTGAAGAAGACCCCTGCTTCAGAATATTTCCTGTTGAGAGCAGTCAATTATTTACTGAGTAGAAATGAAATTGATCAGCACTCCCTGATAGCTCAGTTGGTAAAGAATCCACCTGCAATGCAAGAGACTCTGGTTCAGATCCTAGGTTGGAAAGATCTCCTACAGAAGGGATAGGCTACCCACTAGACTGAGTGACTTTCACTTTTTAAAAAGTATAGGAATGATTTAGAAAATGATTTATACAAACTAAAAATTATATTATAAACATAGTGAAACAATAAGAAATAACTAGATTTGGGGGAGAGAAAGCACTCATATCCCACAACTCCCTTTTTTTCATTTTTGCATTTTTCCCACCTCCAGACCTGATCTATTTCATAGTTTCATTATATATATACATAGGATATTTTGAAAATCACCTATTATGTCTTATTTACACGAGTAGAACATTTTCATAATGTAAAAGTTGATAGATAGGCAAAAAGACAAGACTGTAACTACAAATCAGAGATAATCATTCTAGCATTTTGGTGAATACTTTCCAATTTAAAAACTACATACACACACACATGTATTTATATGTATGTGCATATACATACACACAAATGCATACATATCCCAAACATCCTACTTAAGAAGCTGTCTTTTTGCCTTAATAATAGATAGTGAATATATTTCCATATTAATAGATACATCATAGTAAGATGACTTCTTATGACCTTTCTCAGTCTCATAACTCTAGAATTATTTTTATTTTGTTATCTAAGCCTCAGGGATACTGCATTAAAATGTGTGAAGTCAGGACTTTCCTGGTGGTCCAGTGGTTGAGAATCAACCTTCCAATGCATGGGATCAGGTTCAATCCCTGGTCAGGGAACCAAGATCCCACACACTCCCAGGCAACTAAGCCCTCAAACCACAACTAAGACTCAACCCAATCAAATAAATAAATAATAAATATTTTTAAAAAATGTATGAAGTCATCAAGTCATGATCCATCACCCATTGTGTGCCCTGTGCAAAATAGATATGGTGAAGTACATACATATCTATTATTATTACCCAATTATTATGTGCCAGGTGTAATAATACTATTGGCACATTGCAAGTATTCTTTCCTAGCCCTTTAATATATTAACAGATACTGTGGTTCCTGTTAGAGGAAGAAAATGAGGGAGGCTGGAGGAGGTACACTGTTCCCACAGCTAGAAAGTAGAAGGGCCCTAAGTGAAAGAGACTTTCACCTGACTTTAAAGCTTGCTCTTGTTCTCTGAGAGGCTAGTTTGGGAGTTGAGCCACGGCAGTGTGTCATGATTGGAAAATGGACATATGAGTCTCAACCTGTGTGATATAGATAATAAACCCCACGAGCTGGGAGAAATTGTAGAGCGCCTTCTTGGTTGCAGTAATCAAAGAAAGCTTCGCCGGTAAGTGGAATCAGAGATGGATCTGGAAACATAAACAGGGAAGGCACTCTTTGTGGAGTAGAGGTAGGGGGAGTGGTAAGGGCAAAGCCTTGATAGAAGAAATTGAACATCCAATGTGCTTGGTATAGTAAAGACACTAGTCTTATGAGAGAAAAGCGTGTGTCCTGGCAGAGTGCAGCTAAAGAGGGATGACTGCACATATGGTCCTGCCCAGTGTCAATGAGAGTCACTCATGCTCTGACAATATTTGGGAAGCTAAGATATGTAGAACATTCTGTTTCCATATGGTTAGTTATAAATTCCAGAACTTGGAAATCTTGCAACCTTTGGAAAGAACCAGACTACATATTAAGGGATTAAACTTTGAAATGTCACTTTCCATTTCTGTCCAAAGGAAGCTGAGACATTTTTGATGAAAAAAAAAATGAAGCTTCCCATGATGAGTTTCTTGCACAGTGTTTGAATGATATGGATCACTGGTTGACTCGATGGTTGCCACTAGATGCTGAAACACAGATCAACTCCGATCTCATAGATTTTCAGCGTCAAACAGATTCTGATGCTGAGTGGCAGAAATTGGGTTTTAGGGTTGAGTAGGATGTTTAAATCTTTTCTTTTGATTGGCTTTGATAACTCCATCTCTTTAAAAAGAAGTCTTCTTTTCTTGGTGTGATCTATCTTTTGTCTGACCCACCCTGAAAGAAGCAACTTTCTTTTAAACATTCGGTTTGATGAACCATACATGTTCTAAAATTAAGCTGCATCCTTGGATACAAACCAGTTTTCTGATTCTGTGTAAACACTGACTCCTTCAGTGATTTTTTTGGCTAGATGACCCCCAAAAAAGTTTTAGCTGCATTTTTAATGTTCAACCAATTATTTTGATGCAAGTAGATCCAGCCTGAATATAAATAATAATTCCTGGTTTTGTTCCATTTCAATGACCTGACAGGAGAATTCTTCAAAGGTCATCAATAAGAAACTGAGTTTGGTTTTATTTTTTTTTTATTGGAGTATAGTTGATTTACATCGCTATGTTAGTTTCAGGTGTATAGGAAAGGGAATCAGTTTTTGTTGTTCAATCATGTCCAACTCTGCAACCCCATGAACTGCAGCACGCCAGGCTTCCTTGTCCATCACCATCTCCCGGAGTTTGCTCAAACTCATGTCCATTGAGTCAATGATACTATCCAAACATCTTATCCATTGTTGCCCCCTTCTCTTCCTGCCCTAAACTTTCCCAGCATCAGGGTCTCTTCCAATGAGTTGGTTCTTCACATCAGGTGGCCAAAGTATTGGAGCTTCAGCTTTGGCATCAGTCCTTTCAATGAATATTCAGGGTTTATTTCCTTTAGGATTGACTGATTTGATTTCCTTGCAGCCCACGGAAATCTCAAGAGTCTTCTCCAACATCACAATTCAAAAGCATCAATTCTTCAGCACTCAGCTTTCTTTATGGTCCAACTCTCACATCCATATATGACTACTGGAAAAACCATGGTTCTGTCTATACAGACGTTTGTTGGCAAAGTGATGTCATATAGGTCATTACAGAGTATTGATTAGCATTCCCTGTGCTGTACAGTAGGTCCTTATTATCCATTGGGTTTGGTTTTAAAGTTCTCTTTGAAACCACAGCAAAGGCAGTGTTGCTCTAAACCCCTCTGAAATGTTTGGCTTGGATGTGAGTGAGAGGTTCTTGGGAAGGCAGGATGCAACAGAGTCATCAGAGAAGACTCTGGAAATTGGCACTTGTCCAGTTTGCTCTCAGCATCTGACTTTTATCACTGATCAGAGTTGACACTCGAAGAGAAAGTAGAAAGAATGTGAACCCTCAGGCCTGCTAAGAAGGGTGGAGGGATTGGTCTGAGATTCACAAGGTGACCCAAGTTGAGGATTATTTTGGCCAAGTGGTCTGTAGTGCTATTAATCCTTGATGTCTTCAGATGTTTGGTAGTGAGTCATCAGTTGGAATATGATTAATCTTGTTTTGTAGAAGTGGACAACACAGATATTCTATCCAGGCCTCATATAATGTGCCAGACTTGGAGCTCAACATGCTCTGTCTTTCTAGAACAGTTCCCAGCCACGGAGCATTCTACTAAGTTTGGACATTATTAAGCTCAGTTCTTGAGGAAGAATGGAAATGCCACTCCCAAAGCTCAGTCTTAGAGACCATATACCAACAGCCCCCAATCCAAATCTTTCCATTTCACACAAGCAACACTCTCAAAAGTTGCCTTTCCCTGTCAATCCAACCAGTGTGGTCCTATAATCAAGTAGGAGTGAGAAGATCTGAAATTGAGTTCTGACCCTCATTAGCTGTGTGACCTTGAACAAGTCACTATAGTTCTCTGGGCCTCCATTTTCTCATCTAAAAGTGAATATCTAGAATATCCATTCTTCCTCAAGAACTGAGCTCAATAATGCCCAAACTTAGTAGAATGCACTGTGGCTGAGAACTATTCTAGAAAGACAGAGCATGTTGAGTTCCAGGGCTGGCACATTATATGAGGTCTGGATAGAATCTCTGTTGTCCACTTCTACAAAAGAAGATTAATCATATTCCAACTGATATGTGCCCTGCCTATTCACAGGTGCTGCTGTATCAAATAAGATTATATACATAAGAGTTCTTCAAAAATCACATATCATACCAGGAGCTTATTATAATTTACTTGTTGTAGGATTTGTTATGGTTTTGTCAGTGAAATGTGAATAAAAATTTCGAATACGGAAATAATTTTTTTAAAAAACCCAACCATTTGGTGCATGGTGAAGATCTGGAATTTTGGGCGGAGGCTTCGAGCACTATATGAGGATCTATGTCCCCAAAAGTTCATTTGAGATAAACCAATAAAAAAAGACTTTCTAACTTTAGGAGCTTCCAGATGCCCACCCTGGCAGATGGACTCTAGCTGTGAGGGACAATGGGACCCTTGAAGCATTGCAAAGAGCCTACCACACAGATGTTCTGTGTATCTGTTGTTCCACGTTTAGAGAACTCCTAAATTTTCCAGAAACTATCTAAGATACTTTAAGATGTTATTTACTCAAGGCAATGACACAGGAAAACAAATTCAACTCAAAGGGAAAAGTATGCCTTTTGAGCAGAAGGACTAGAGCAAGGCTTGGCAACTTCTCTGAAAATAGTCAAACATAACACATTCTTGTTCTGTGTACACTGTGATGAAAGGAACCAAGGGAGCACAGGTCTAGAAGCAGACAAGGGTCACTGTGATGGGCCTCATGATGATTTCCCACATATATTATCATCCCAAGATCCATCTGAGCTCATAAGTATCTCTTTCTTTTAGAATTCAGTTAAGGGGACTTCCCTGGTGCTCCATTGGTTAAGATTCCACACTTCCAAGGCAGGGGTTACAGCTTTGATTCCTGGTCAGGGAACTAAAATCCCACATGCCACACCACACACACAAAAAAAATTTTTTAAGAAGTTTTTTTCTTAAAAGGCAGTTAATCTCTGGGAGGGTATGAGTCTATCAGCCACTCACACCTTAGTATACATGTCTTTAGTTTGTACTCAGTAATATCCTCTTATCTGAGGTTTATTACAATGTGAAAATGAAAAAATTTTATTGAGAAGTACTTTTAGAGCTTCAAGTATTTGAGGGAAATGTAGCTCTGAGTAGATCATCAGAGAGAGCATCATACATTTTCTGCGCGTAAGATAAAGGGTCCCGGGAAACAAGATCAAAGTATAAAAATGGAGGATGAAGGGCACTCAGAGGTTGTTAGCTATCCTTGAACAGTGGTGAATGTATAAAAGCCTAACACTTTTAGTGTTCAAGCTGTGGGTCACTCATGCCTAACCTAGAGAAATGGTGGTGGAACTGAAAGTTAATTTGACTTCAAGGAGAATGGGATGGAAGCAGAGGAAGTATGTACATGCTGGTACCCAGGCCCTCGTGGTAATCCAAGCCGCTAGAGCCCTGGAAAACCCTTTATTTGGTCTAAGGCACAGGCACAGCCCAGAATGGGGCCAGTTTGACTCTGAGCTCACTGAGCCATGGTTCACAGTCCATCAGCAGAGGAGCGCTGCCTTCTTTGACTGAGGCATCACAAGGGCACCATGTATCTATGCAGAGTGAGCTCCTCAGGGAAGATGGAGTCTTTAGGTGAACATTGAGGTTTCTTTTTAAGTAAGTGGGAGAAGAGTGCAAGCTTTACAAGAGTCCCAGCAGATGGATAGCACTTTGAAAAAATTCAAATTTTGGCCAAAAGCCACATTTGTTCATCAATAAAATAAGATGGATGAGTGGATGGGAGAGGGATGGATCATTCCATGTTTTGTGATTAAATTAATAAAGTCAAATATAGGTGGCAAAACCTAGGTGATTGGGATATGGATGTTCACTGAAAATATCAATAGTTCAAGTTTGCTGTGTATTTCAAAATTTTCATAATACACTTAGAGGGGGGAAAGGATAATCTTCCTCAAGAAAAAAACCCACATTTGCAAAATTGATCATTTAGGACACGGTCATTTTTATGGAAAAGGATTTACCTGATTAATTTGTAAACAAATCCCTCCCTTCTAAGGGGTGCAGTACAATAACAAAATGGCTATAATCCTTGGTGTATTGTATTAGCAGACCCTTCATTCCCAGGGAGAAAGGGAACATGAGTTACAGAGATATTCAAAATTTCAGAGAAAATGCAACCAGGTTGGTTATAATGGTTTTTATCACCATTGTTCCAAAAATCCTCAAGCAAGAAAATATTCCTTCTGCTTTAAATGCCTATTAAATTCTGTTTGTGTGTGTTTTACATACTTTTCTGTGGAAATTAGCATGATTTATTTAACAAAAAGTGGACTTACACAAATCTGCACTTTAAGGTGGATTGAAAGAGATCTTGGGCTTCCCTGGTGCTGCAGTAGAAAGGAATCCACCTGCCAATGAATGCAGGAGACACAGGTTCAATCCCTGGTGTGGGAGAATCTCATAGGCTGCAGAGCAACTAAGCCTGTGTGCCATAACTACTGAGCCCATGCTCTAGAGCCCGAGAGCTGCAACTACCAAGCTCACGAGCCACAACTCCTGAGCCCATGTACCTAGAACCTGTGCTCTGCAACAAGAGAAGCCATCGCAGTGAGAAGCCTGAGCCCCACAATAAAGAGTAGCCCTTGCTAGCCGCAAGTAGAGAAAGCCCATGCAAAACAATGGAGACCTACCATAGCCAAGAAATAAAATAAACTTTGCAGAATAAAAAAAAGAAAGAGATCTTGTGAGCTGAATTTCCTTTTGGGGGGAGTAAGAGGGAGACACTTTAAAATGCAAAAAAAAAAAGTGAGGTAAGGCGACACTTTCTGAATGTAGCTTTACTCTGCTGGGATCCATCTGCATAACTGGACTGTCTTATTCTGGCTGCTTCTGCTTCAGCTCAGAAGACAAGAGCAGTGCCATCTGGGTTCTTCTGCTGCTGCTTGGAATCGTAACACTGCAGTATGACCTGGACCCCCAATCCCAGGGGACTTCCCATGTAATGTGCTTTCTTTATACAACACTGTTATAATGCCCATTTCACAGATGAGCACACAGAGGCTCAGAGTCAGAGGTCACTGGTCAAGGGAAGAGGGAAGCCATATGCTCACATCCCCTGGCATCTGATCACTGTCTCTATGGAACCTGGACTGGAGTGTCTTGATTACTTCCTGTGAGTCCTCTGACTAAACATGAGATGTCCAACTATTCCACCATTGGTGTCAGCTATAACAAGACAGCTCCCCTTCACAGAGCTGAAGCCTTTGGGAGTATCCACTTTTCTGGCTGACTCTTATTCTTGGACTATATTAAATCTGCAAAGCATGGCTCTCATTGCTCTAAGTAGCAAGAATTGTGACCCCTGCCTTACAAGCCTGTTGCCTCTCTGGCAGGGGAAGACGGTGGTATTGCTAAGTGGCTGGAAACTGTGTTTTAGGACTTTCAACTACTAGAAGGACAGAATAGGCCCTTTTTAAAGAAACCAGGCTCTGATAAACAGTACCTGGTGTGCCAAAAATGTCTTCATGTGATGGAGCTTTGCTTTTCCTTATAGGATTTGCTAAGCAAAGGAGAGGATGTGGTCTTGTCAGAAGTGATATAGTTATTGAACTTGGACACCTGTTCCCTATGTTTTCATATTTAGCATCATGGGAAAGATACTCTTCTTTCCAGCCCTGAACACAGGGAAGCAAACATGTGAATATCCAAATGGCAGGGAAAATCCTGCTATTTTATCCAAAGGGATGTTTGGAGAAGAGTGATGAGAGTCGGTTTTGTTTTCCCCATGCCCCTACCCGCAACCCCTTGACTGATTTCAGAAAGGAAAAGAGGGAGGAGAAAAGTCTGTCAGGATTTCTCAAATGAAAAACACGCCCACACTGACAGAAATAGACTGTTTTCTATTAAGGAATCTGGTCATGGTAACAATTATATTTTTGAATTTATCATCATGTTTATAAAGCAAAACTCAAGAAAAGATTAGGAGATTTGGTGAAGGAATTCCTTCAGCCCATTTTTCTCTGGGAATGCCTCAAGAAGGAACATTAGCCATATTCCTGATGTTTTCCTGTTGAACTTTGATGGGGAGGTTTTATAATTGCTGCAAATTGAAGGAGAAGGTTATTTTCTACTTTCCAATTTTTGATATTGGTGTTTTCCATTTATTAAGTTCTCCATGCCACCTAGTGTTTCTCTGAAGAAATATCAGATTCTTAGGAAGTATCCCCAATTCTGTGCAGGACCTCAAGTTCAGGTTGTCATTGAGTTACACCTGTATACATAGACACATACAATATACATAGCATGTCACACATGCTATGTGTGATATCCCAGTTGGATGACAAGTTTGAAATAATCTTCATCATGTCACAGTGAAACATCAGTACATATGACTAATCTCTTCTTTGTGTTATTTTTTAATTTTTATTTATTTATTTATTTATTTATTTTTAATTTTCTTTATTGTGTTGGTTTTGCCATACATTGACATGAATCTTTTCTTCCTGAAGAAAGCATCCGCTTTTTGCTTCTGTGGGATACACTGACATCAAAGGATCCTAGAGGGGTCACAGCGGCAGACTTTCTAGAACTTTCTTCTCCACCTGACCTGCTGCTGTACCAGGAAACCCCTGGTATATAATGTAGTGTTTCTCAAGAACTTCTCTGGGACTTCAACTGTGCTCTTTATTTTTTTTGCTTTTAAAGCATCTCAACTACATGGCAAGAAAGCCAGGAGGGGACTGGGAAGTATTCTGAATCCCTGCATTTCCCTCCATATGGGGGCAGTGTGCAGAAGGAGCCCGACATAGGGCTACTCGAGCTCTGGCAGCAGCTGGCCTAGCAGCAGGGTCCAGGTCTCACAGCTCAGAGTTCTAGCTGGAAGGGCTAGATCAAATTCCTCCTCCCCCTTCCTATCCCCGTCCAGAAACAACAAACTCTAACCAACAGTGCCCATGATGTTGGCAACAACAAAGCTGTCCTTTTCAAAAATCTGTGTTCTATCATTTGCCTTCGGTGATTACCAAGGCTTCGAAATGCTACCAAAAGCTAAGTGAGGATGGGAGGGGGTGGGGTGGGGGTGGGGTGGGGGTGGGGAACAGAGCCAGAGGAACACAGACCAGGTTTCCAAAGAGACCCTGGTAGTCTTGCCAAGGTCCTGCTCCACATTTATGGAAAGTAGTGGTTGTCATAATTCTGGCAAACACATAGTCCAAATTTCAATTATTTCCCCTGGTCATTGATGTCAGTGCACTTGATCTTGGTCACACTGTAGGTCCTGATTTTTTTTTTTTTGAGAGGAGTGCTTAGAAATACGCTCGTCCACTCTTTAGGGCTGAGGTCTCATAAATGGTCCTTGTTTCTGCCACCCTTTGGCAAATTTCCTTACAGTTGTCACTTCCTATGGGGGCCTGGAGAGCCACAGGTTACTGAGGGGGTTGAGGCTGGGGAAGTCAGCTGGAGGCACAAAGAGTTGGCAACCTTGAGCTACACATTTGGAGTCTATAAAGCACATTTACTTTGGGCTAGTAAACATGAAGTGGATTGTAATTTGTTTGAGGGGATTTCCCCCACCCCTCATTTGCCAATCCAGGCTGTCTACAAATCTTACTGCAACAGACAAAATACCATTAGCATGACCTTTTTCAAATCTATCTGCAGGGATCCAGAGAGGCGATAGTCAGAAGCATCTCCCCACGAGTCCCAGGGGCTCTTCCCAGGAGGTGAGAGCTCCATTTGATAAACCCCACAGGCACTAGAGGTTGTCAGCGCTGCAGAGAAAAACCTATATTCCTGCTGACCACGGCAACACAGCCCATGTGCTGAACTGGAACTTTGTCTCCATAACATGGAGTCCTCAGGTCCTGTCTTATCCTCACTTTGGTTCGAGGCCCTGCAAGTGGTCAACCGAAGGCCAGCTCAAGGGGAGGTGGTGCTGGCAAAGTGGGAGGAAAGCTGAAGAAAGAGAAAGGAAAAGTGGAGGAAGGGCAGGAGGAGGTGGAAGCAGAAGTGGGCAGAGGGGAGGGCACACAGAGCCCTGGAGCAAGAGGTCAGAATTGAGAGACCCTTCCAACCAGAGCCTCAGGGTCAGGGCGGACTCAGGCCAGATGGGGAAGGAGAGCAGTGTTGGCCAGGCTGCCTACGCCTTGAAGCCACACCCTACCAAGTCTCTCCAACCCAAGGGAAGGAAAAAGATTAAAAGATAAACGAGGGAATGCTGTTCAATATTCTGTAATAATCTCCATGGGGAAAGAATATGTATAACTGAATCACTTTGCTGTATACTCGAAACTAACACATCGTTGTTCTTCAAGTATGCTCTAATATAAAATAAAATTGAAAAAAAATAAACTAAAAAAAAGATAAATGAGTCTGCTCCTACTTTCGGAGAAGGCAATGGCACCCCACTCCAGTACTCTTACCTGGAAAATCTCATGGACAGAGGAGCCTGGTGGGCTGCAGTCCATGGGGTTGCTATGACTCAGACACAACTGAGTGACTTCACTTTCACTTTTCACTTTCCTGCATTGGAGAAGGAAATGGCACCCCACTCCAGTACTCTTACCTGGAAAATCTCATGGACGGAGGAGCCTGGTAGGCTCCTGGCACAACTGAGCGACTTCACTTTCACTTTTCACTTTCATGCATTGGAGAAGGAAATGGCAACCCACTCCAGTGTTCTTGCCTGGAGAATCCCAGGGACGGGGGAGCCTGGTGGGCTGCCGTCTATGGGATCACACAGAGTCGGACATGACTGAAGCGACTTAGCAGCAGCAGCAGCAGCTCCTACTTTATTTCTTTGAGCTCTATCATCAGCACCTGCTGTCTGTCTCTCTCGGTCATCTCTCTCCTGCCCTTCCCCCTGCGCTCTTATCCCATTAGCATTCGGCCCACCCCATGCCTCTCCTGCCTTTCCTCTTTCCCCATCTGGCAGTTCCCCCAGTTCTTTCTGATCCATAGGGTTTCCGGTCGCCAGTCGCCACTTCCTTATTGCCCCGGGATTGTGCACACCTGGCCTCACAGCTGCTCCTACAGACAGGACCCACTTCCTTCCCTTGGCCTCACCTTTCCTGTGGCTGCCATGCCCTGGACAGCCCCTGTAGAGAGTTCCATCTGGTGAGTACAGGTGGCTCTGGCAAGACTCAATCCTCTGAGTCTCATTGTTGTCTGGGGGTTCTGGCCTCCCACTTGGATGGGGTCAAGATTTGCAGCTCTACAACCCAGGGCTTCTGTCCCCCTCCTCAGTTTCACAGTGTCAACACTGTGACCTACATGGAATGGGGGTCCTGCTTAGGGCCCCCACCACTGGCTGCATACTCTAGCCTCAGTTCAGTTCAGTTCAGTCGCTCAGTCGTGTCCGACTCCTTTGCGACCCCGTGAGCCGCAGCATACCAGGCCTTCCTGTCTATCACTAACTCCCGGAGTCCACTCAAACCCATGTCCATCGAGTCGGTGATGCCATCCAGCCATCTCATCCTCTGTCGTCCCCTTCTCCTCCTGCCCCCAATCCTTTCCAGCATCAGGGTCTTTTCCAATGAGTCAACTCTTTGCATCAGGTGGCCAAAGTAACAGAGTTTCAGCTTCAACATCAGTCCTTCCAATGAACACCCAGGACTGATCTCCTTTAGGATGGACTGGTTGGATCTCCTTGCAGTCCAAGGGACTCTCAAGAGTCTTCTCCAACACCATAGTTCAAAAGCATCAATTCTTTGGCGCTCAGCCTTTTTCACTGTCCAACTCTCATATCCATACATGACTACTAGAAAACCATAGCCTTGACTAGATGGACCTTTGTTAGCAAATAATGTCTCTGCTTTTCAATATGCTATCCAGGTTAGCCATAACTTTCCTTCCAAGGAGTAGGCACCTTTTGATTTCATGGCTGCAATCACCATCTGCAGTGATTTTGGAGCCCAAGTCTGTCAGTTTTCCCACTGTTTCCCCATCTATTTCCCATGAAGTGATGGGACCAGATGCCATGATCTTAGTTTTCTTAATGTTGAGCCTTAAGCCAACATTTTCACTCTCCTCTTTCACTTTCAGCAAGAGGCTTTTCAGTTCCTCTTCCCTTTCTGCCATAAGGGTGGTGTCGTCTGCATATCTGAGGTTACTGATATTTCTCCCAGCAATCCTGATTCCAGCTTGTGCTTCCTCCAGCCCAGCGTTTCTCATGATGTACTCTGCATATAAGTGAAATAAGCAGGGTGACAATATACAGCCTTGATGTACTCCTTTTCCTATTTGGAACCACTCTTTTGTTCCATGTCCAGAAACACTATTTCTGAAACTTCTATTCCCTGCACATAACTTCCCCCCACAGGTGGGGGCTATCGATCCTTCTAGTTTTTCTGCTTCATTACGTTGACAAAAGAGTTTCATCAAATGTTACTGCAGATGCATCTGGAGTGAAAAGAACAAGATTTAACTCTGTAGTCATCTGATTACTACAGAACATTCAATGGAAAGATTCATTGAAAGTAGATTTTCATACCATCAGAAGCACATGAACCCCAAATGGAAAAACTCAATATATCCAAAACTTTGACCACTGCAGTCACTGAGCTAGTCCATGGGATTCTAGAGTGAAGTATGGTCCTCCAGAATCAGGAAATGGGGCAAATAAATGAGGGGCTTACTTGGGTCCAAGGATCCAGCTGACTTGCTTGCACAGTCTCTAAAGGGTAGGAAGTGCCCCAGGGGTAGGGGGCAGTGGAGGCAGGGGTACAGGGAGTTGGGGGATGAGGAGGATGGGGGACATTCCCGACAGCTGTACTTTGCAACTTGGGAATAAAGCTCCAATGTTTTGATCTTTTGATCTTTCCTTCTTGTCCTTTGACATTTGTTTTTCTTGTCGTTTGTTTGTTTTTTTCTTTTGGCTGCCTGTAGGATCTTAGTTGCCTGATAAGGGACCAACCAGAGCCCCCTGCATTGGAAGCACAGAGTCTTAATCACTGGACCGCCAGGGAAGACTGTCATCCCTTCACTTTTAACCTTATGTTTCTCATTTCCTTAATCGTTGCATATTTGAAAAACCCAACTACTCCAGAATCTAGGAAATCTTGTAAATAATGTACTATCTTTCCTCCTCCATACCCAAGAGGCTTGGGCCCATTTGACCTCTGCGGTTTGCACACACACAAAAAAAATCACCATGGGTCCCAGGGGAATATCTACACTTGCAAGAGTTATATCAGCATTGAAACTCATGCTGAAAGGAGCAGCTGGAATCATGTAGTCATTTGCTAGATGAGGTAACTGCTGTCAAGGGAGGCTCGGCAGCATGTGAAATGTCATAGGCTGAGACCTAGGACTTGTAATCCCCAATACAGGTCTTTTAATGACATCTTCCTTTAAGTGGTTTGAATCTGTGCCTAACTACAATAAGTCCCTACATATAAACAAGTTCCATTCCAAGAGCCCGTTTCCTAAGTCCAATTTGTTTGTAAGTCCAACAAAGTTAGCCTAGTACCCAACTATTAATAACATGGTTAGCTATACAGTACTGTACTGTAATAGGTTTTTAATACTTTTCACACAAATAGTGCATAGTGAAGTTGCTCAGTCATGTCTGTAGCCCACCAGGCTCCTCCATCCATGAGATGTTCCAGGCAAGAATACTGGAGTGGATTACCATTTCCTTCTCCAGGGTTTTTTCCCAACCCAGGGATTGAACCTGGGTCTCCTGCACTGCAATCAGGCTCTTTACTGTCTGATCTACCAGGGAAGCCCATCTTACAGTACAGTACCTTGAAAAGTACAGTAGTACCAGCTATATCACTGCTGCTTTTATGCTTGCTTCCAGACATGCTGGGCTTGAAATAAAAATACTGTACTACTGTACTCTTTACAGTACTTTACAGTAAAGTACACAAAAGTACAACCACTTGTAGAGAATGCACGCATGTGACAATATATGCCAAACATGTGAACTAACTTACATGACTGCACATTTGAATGTACATTCACATCGCTGAAAGCTTGAAACTTGAAGGTTCATATGTAGAGGACCTACTGTATTGGAAAATACACATAAAAGGCCATTGTCATGCAATGGACTTTCAGAGAATATATATGTCTATGTCCATGGACATGAAACTTCCATTTAGGATACAAGCAGAAATACAGGAATTCCCTGTCAGGTTAGTGATTCATGAAAACCCAGCCAAATCCCCATGGATGCTGTCACACAAAACCTTATCAAGGGAGAAGTCTCATCTATGGCCAAAAGTTCCTACTACCACTCTTCTAGGGGAAAAGCCATAGAACATCCTCTGGCCTGGCCACTCAAGGTCTATTGCCACCCCTATGAGTACAGCACCAAAAAGGCAATGGTGTCACTGAGGACAGTGTCTCTGGCTCTGACATCAGCTCTGCCTCCTTGTTCTGGGAAGATCTGATGCCACCCCAGCTCCTCCTCACTGTTTCTTGTTCCTGTGAACTCGTTCTCTTTCCAAATTCAAATTTCCTTGTAGCTGCACATCCTGTAATTGCCTCTGCCAGGTGCTGGTAGACAACTGACGTTATCCACACTAAACTCATGGTACCTCATCTCTCAAACCTTCCCCTAAGGAAAAGAGCATCAGTCTAGGAGCTTCAAAGCCTTAAGTTACCCAAGAGTAAAAATCTCCATCTTCATCATTGACTCTGCTAGGCCCCTTCTTGAGTTAGAGCATCATCTAACCTGGAGACGTTTGGACTTACCCACCCCCATGATCTATTCTTAGGAGACAGTTAAGTCTCTATAGAATAGCTATAACTATACAGAGTTACATATAGTATGGAATGATAAACATATATTCATACCAGAAACCAACTTACCTCTATTTATTCAGTCTGTATTTCATTTGCTTATTCATTCATTCAGTTATTCAACAAACATTTACATGCTACATGAACGGCTCCTTGAAGCCTTCCATGACCCATGACTAATTCAAGATCCCTCCAACCTCTTTAGACCACGTCATCACATGATCTTTTTATTTATTTCATTGCATTTACCATAATCAGAAATTATCTTCCAGTTTGGGTTACTATCTCTCTCTTCCAACTAGAATGTAAACACTCTGAGGACAGATGGCCTGCCTGTCTTGTTCACAGCTGCATCCTACTACCTATGTTTTCCCCTCTGACACCTAGAGGTTAGCACAGTGCCTATTACTATCAAACCGTTACCAAACATATTTTTGTGCTCAGTCGCTCAGTTGTGTCTGACTCTTTGCGACTCTATGCACTGTAGCCTGACAGATTCCTCTGTCCTTGGGATTTTTCAGGCAAGATTACTGGAATGGGTTGCCATGCCCTCCTCCAGGGGATCTTCCTGACCCAGGGATAGAATCCTCATCTTTTATGTCTCCTGCATTGGCAGGCAGGTTCTTTATCTCTGACCCATGTGGGAAGCCACCTGAGACATATAGGAGACAGTTACATATCATTGGAAGACTGTGCAACAGCTTAAAAGAATTGGGAGAGTTCAACTTGTACCACCATGAGGCTGAAGCTGCTGCATGGAAATAGCAGGGAAATCTGCCTGGTCTGATTTCATTTAAGTTTTTTAAAAAATATTCTAAAGAAAACTACAGATTACGTATGAATGTTAGATTTTTCTATTTATACAAAAATTGCTGTTAGGCTTCATATGGGATCTCAAGAGACTTAGAATATCCAGAATGATGTTAGAGAAAAGGACAAGCTAGAGGCCTCATAGTTCCTGATTTCAAAACCTATTACAAAGCAATAGTAATCATTACAGTGTGGCACTGGCATAAAGACATATAGACCAGTGGAATAGAGAGCCAAGATATAAGTTCTTGCATATATTAGTCAAATGATCTTCAACAAAGGTGCCAAGGAAACACAGTGGGGAAAGAATACTTCCTTCAACAAATGGTGTAGAGAAAACTGGATATCCACATGCAAAAGAATGAGGTTGACCCTTTCTTCACACCACAAAGAAAAATAAACTCAAAATAGATTAAACATCTAAACTTAACATAGAGGAAAGATTTCAACAAATTGGATGTGGCAATGCTTTCTTGGATGGATACGACACCAAAAACAGAGGCAACAAAAGCAAAAAAAGACAAATGGGACTACATCAAACTTAAAAATGTTTATGCATCAAAGGAAATAATAGATAGACTCAAATGACAACCTGTATAATGTGAGAGAATATTTGAAAGTCATACATCTAACACAACTCAACAACACAAACTAAGGTGATTAAAAATGGGCAAAGTACTTCATCAAACAGTTCTCTAAAGAAGATATACAAATGATCAACATCAAAAAGATGCTCAACATCAGTAATCATTAGAGAATTTTTTTCTCTAAAGCCCCCATGAAATACCACCTCATACTCATGAGAACTGGAGAAGGAAATGGCAGCCCACTCTGGTATTCTTGCCTGGAGAATCTCATGAACAGAGGAGCCTGGCAGGCTCCTGACCATGGGGTCGCAAGAGTCAGACATGACTTAGTGACTAAACCACCACCACCGATGAGAATGGCAACTACCAAAAGGACAGAAAACAAGTGTTGGCAAGGATGCAGAGAAAAGGAAACACTTGTTTGCTGTTGGTGGGAATGTAAAATGGTACAGCTGTTATGGAAAACAATACGATGGTTCCTCAAAAAATTAGAAATATGATCTAGTAATCCAGTAACCCCACTTCTGGGGAGATATAGAAAATAATTCAAGGCAGATCAAAGAGATATTTGCACACTCGTGTTCACTGCTTCATTATTCATGATAGCCAAGAAATGGAAGCTTCCCAAATGTCCATTGATTAACAAAATATACAGCCATATAATAGAATAATGGAGTATTATCCAGCCTTAAATTCTAGGACTTCCGTAGCGGTCCAGTGCTTAAGCCTCTGCACTTTCAGTGCAGGGGTTGGGTTTGATCTCGGGTCAGGGAACTAAGATCCCACATGTCATGCAGCATGGCCAAAAATTATTAATTTTTTTTAAAAAGGAAGGAAATTCTGACACATGCTATACCATGGATGGACCTTAGACATCATTCTACTAAGTGATATAAGCCAGTCACAAACAGACAAATATTGTATGACTCTACTTATATGTGGTACTTAGAGTATTGACATTCACAGAGAAAAGGAGAAAGGTGCCCAGGCCTTGGTGGCAGTGGAGGAGAGACAGTGTTAAATAGGCATAGCATTTCAGTTTTGCAAGAATAAAATGTTCAAGAGCTCTATTGTACAACAATGTAAATATACTTACCACTTTAAACTTAAGTTTACACTTAATGATTAAGATGGTAAATTTAATATCAGGTGCTTATGAGCACAATTAATTATAAAATTAAAATTAAAAACAAAATAGAAGGATTTGGATACCTGTGAAAGGAATGGGAATAGGGGAATGAACAGAAATGTTGTTTTCTCTATTTATTTATTCACATTTTTTTGACAATGAAACCATTTTGAGGTATTACTTATATGATTGAAATAGTTGTTAAAAATTTTAGAAAAAAAATTAGAGAGGGCCCCTGCCTTGGAGGCATTAAGCATCTCTGAAGAAGAGAGACAGGTACACAAATCATGTGCTGAGTGGTGTGATGGGGGCTGTGGGAGAAGTCACAGGGCAGGGACAAAGGGAAGGCCCGTTCCTCCTGAGCAATGGAGGCATGGCCATTGGGCAGCTGACTCCGAAGATCAATAGGTATTTGTCTGGGGGAGGCTGGTCTAGGCCCTGGACACTACATCATTCAAAACCTTCCATTTTATTTCCAGAGGCTCAGCTGCAATATATTAATATATTCACTTAGCTCAAGTAATAATAACGCCATGAAACAGGTGGGGGTGGGAGGTGTGTGGAGTGAGAAAAGAAGTCTTTTAAAGGTCTCTTTGAAAGTAGTTGATAAAATAACTAAACTAAACATCAAGGAATGCTAAAGCCCTAAAGCTTATTCTATGCATACACAAAGTGATCCAAAGCAAAAATGATGTGTGCCAGACACCACAAGCTGGTTCCAAGATTATTTTCATCCAGTCATCAGGTTCAGCCTAACAAAATGATGAAATAGAACTCTTTGGAGGATCCACTGAATCATTTTTTTAAATTTAAAATCCATATTTATTTGACCAATTGGTTTTTATACGGTTCAACTGGGAATGAGGCAAGCCCAATCTCCCTTTTCTTACATGGCATCTTCCCTTTGTTGTTTTTTGTCTTCATGTTTTAATATCTTTTTGACAAACCCAATGGGCACGCTCTCTGGTTCTGGATAGGATCTGTTTTAATATCAAGAAGCTATATTCTCCACTGGCAATCAATGTTGTCAAAGTTAAACATATTCTGAGAGTGGCAAAAGTATTCAGAAATGTGTCCAGTGAATTACTGATACAAGTGTATAGCTACGTGGCCAAAGGAGACTTTAAACAGCAGTTTAAGGTTTTAGTTCCTCACAGGTAGATGCTTTGTCACTAGAATAATGATCAATTTGTTGTCAATTTTCACACTTACAGAATGATCTTTAATCAGCATATTACTTTTTTGTCAGTGTACACATTGGCGGTGCTTGTGGGGGACTGAGACATTCTCTTTCATTCATCCAGGCATTCTACTTTACACCATGCTTTTGCTCATTTATTCATAACCAGGGCAAAAAAGAAGCTTTAACTCAACCCTTGTATGAAATTCAGATGGATGGGGTTTCCATTAGAGGGTCCAGCACACAGTCAAGATATGTATCCAGACAGCTCTTGATTAACCCCCTCACAAGATGGGAAGGGTTCACATGGAGTGCTAAAAGCGCTTTGCCCTCATGCAGAGATACAGTGAATTTTTCTTTTCATCATCTCATTTAGCTTTTATATTTGGTCTTCCTTAGGTGAAACAAGAAAACCAGTTTGCAGTCCCATAATTCCCTAGATAACAAGACCTCACATTCCCCCTGGGGTACAGAACTGCTGAACTGCCCCCAGGAACCATGAGAACTCCTCACTGCCTGTGACAGCTCCAGGGCTGAGCAGGGAATGCCAGCTCCCAGGCTCCTGTGCAAGGTGGTTTTGAGAACAAATTTTACAGGAACTCTGAGGTCAGGGGTGGGCTTCCCTAGTGGCTCAGACAGTAAAGAATCCACCTGCAGTGCAGGAGACCTGGGTTTGATCCCTAGGTTTGGAAGATCCCCTGGAGAAGGGAACAGTTACCCACTCCAGTATTCTGGCCTGGAGAATTCCATGGACAGAGGAGCCTGAAAGGCTACAGTCCATGGGGTCACAAAGAGTCAGACACGACTGAGTATCTTTCACCTCACTGAGGGCAAGGGCAGTCCTACTTTGGTCTGAAGATTTACCTCAGTAATCGCAGCCCTCTGGGAACCAACCCAAGCATAGCATCTTCCTGTAGGAGGCATTATACTGGATTGCCTACAAAGTTCTTCAGATTTTTCTTTAACGTTTTATGGAAAAATCCAAATGAATTTATGGCCCATATGGTGTCTCCATCAGAATTTCCTCAAGTATCAGGAAAAAAGTCTTCAGTTCAGTTCATTTCAGTCACTCAGTCATGTCCAACTCTTTGCGACCCCATGGACTGCAGCATGCCAGGCTTCCCTGTCCATCACCCACTCCCGGAGCTTGCTCAAACTCATGTCCATCAAGTTGGTGATGCCATCCAATCATCTCATCCTCTGTTGTCCCCTTCTCCTGCCTTCAATCTTTCCCAGCATCAGGGTCTTTTCCAATGAATGAGTTCTTCATATCAGGTGGCCAAAGTATTGGAGCTTCAGCTTCAGCATCAGTCCTTCCAATGAATATTCAGGGTTTATTTTCTTTAGGATTGACTGGTTAGATCTCCTTGCTGTCCAAGGGACCCTCAAGAGTCTTCTTGAGTACCGCAGTTTGAAAGCATCAGTTCTTCAGTGCTCAGCCTTTTTTATTGTCCAGCTCTTACATCCATATATGACTATTGGAAAAACCATAGCTTTGACTAGATGCAACTTTGTCAGCAAAGTAACGTCTCTGCTTTTTATCACGTTGTCTAGGTTGGTCATAGCTTTTCTTCCAAGGGGCAGGTGTCTTTTGATGTCATGGCTGCAGTCACCATCTGCAGGGATTTTGGAGCCCCCCAAAAATAAAGTCTGACACTTTTTCCACTGTTTCCCCATCTATTTGCCATGAAGTGATGGGACCAAATGCCATGAACTTAGTTTTTTGAATGTTGAGTTTTAAGCCAGCTATTTCACTGTCCTCTTTCACTTTCATCAAGAGGCTCTTCATTTCCTCTTCACTTTCTGCCATAAGGGTGGTGTCATATGCATATCTGAGGTTATTGATATTTCAAGTACCAGGAAAAAAGTCTAAATAGCTACAGTTGATGGACAGCCATTTTTCTCTAAGGTGCTTGAGAAATAGATCATTTAAAGGAACATGGGCTTGGCAGGCTACACCACACTCCACTCTAAAGATGTCCACAGACTAATCCTCAGAGCCTGTTATCTTACATGGCCAAGGAGACTTGGGAGATGTGATGTAGTTAAGGATTTCAAGTTGGAGAGATGATCCGAAGTCATCCAAGTGGACCCACTGTATTATAAAGACCTTATAAGACCTTATATAGAGAGAGGCAGGAAGCTCAGTCAGAGAAAGAGATATGACAATGAAAGCAGAGGTCAGAGAAATTTGAAAATACTGGGTTGCTGGGTTTGAAAATAGAGGAAGGCATCATCTACTAAGACACAGGGGCAGCCTCAAGAAGTGGAAAAGGGAATGAAACCCATTTTCTGGTGAAGTCTCCCAAAGGAACACAGCCTTGCCAATTCCTTGATATTAGGAATTCTGTCCTTCAGAACTTGAAGATCATAAATCTGTGTGATTTCAAGCCACTGCATTTGTGGTAATGTGTTAACAGCAACATTAGGAAACTAATAAGTATGTAGAATGCCCTCCATGAGTGGGCTGGAATGTCCTCCAACAGAACCGCTTATTTTCTTCCTAAGAACTAAGTTAATAGATCATGGTCATGCTTTTACTCCTCCAAGCTGGAATCTCAGAGGTGGTGGACGAGGTGCATGCTATAGTTGATAGGAAGTATCATCTGATGTCTCTCGTTTCACTTGGAACTCAGGATCTTCTTCCAGCATTCTCAGTGAAGGCACTTTCCTCCAGCTTCTTCTGCACACTTCCTTAAAAAGCATAGCAAGCCAGGGACTTCCCTGGCAGTCCAGTGGTTAAGGCCTGGTGCTTCCACTGCAGGTGCCCGGGAAGTAAGATCTTGCATGCTTCAAAGAGTGGCCATACTGACTCCTCCCTACCCCCCAAAAAAGCATAGCATGTATATCCTTCTCTTATTTTTCTACTCAAAATTATTCAGTGGTTCCCCATCACCCAAGGAATAAAAGTTCAACTCTTCAACATTCCATTCAAGCATCTGGCCCTAAATTGCCTTTTGCCTTTCTGGACCCCTCTTTTACTGTTTCAACCTTCCCCACACCCTAGGTTCCAATCACATGCAGCTTCCTGCTCTCCCTGGCCTTGCTCTGGTCACATGGTCCCATGTCCCCGCCTTACGGTTGGGCTGTTTTCAGGGGAAAGTGTATCCCTTCCTCCCTTTCTTGTATTAAGCTGAGAAATCGTTCCCCCAGTAGATTACCAATTGCTGTAGTTTTAGTCACTAAATTGTGTCCCAACTCTTTTGCGACCCTATGGATTGTAGCCCTCCAGGCTTCTCTGACCATGGGGATTCTCCAGGCAAGGATACTGGAGTGGGTTGCCATGCCCTCCAGATCTTCCCAAGCCAGGGATCAAAACTGCATCTTCAGAATTGGCAGGTGGACTCTTTACTACTGAGCTACCAGGGAAGTCCAGATTACTGGTACCTCCATTCAGCCCCTTAGCATTCTACCTCATTAGATTTTTACACATTTGTCTGCCATCCTGGAGCATAAACACGATGAGAACAGGAACAGTGGACAAATAAGTTCATAATTAGTAAATATGCAAATTTCTTAATGATCTCTTCTCTCTAACCTCTGCCCCTGCCACCATGTCCCCTACACACACACACACACACACACACACACACACACACACAGAGCCATACATATAGTAGTCACTCAATAAATGCTGAAAGAAGGAATGTGTATTGGAGTCAAACATGACAGAGCTGCAATTACTACTGTCCATATTTCTCAAATGCTCTTTCTACTCTGCTAAGGAGAAAAGATGATGGGATGAAGGATTAGGAGTTGGAGAGGTCTGGGTTCAAATACAGGCTCTGACACATACTAGCTTGTGTGACTCTAGACAAGGTACTGAATATCAGTGTGCTGCAGTTTCCTCATTTATAAACTGGGAAGAATGACAACACCTTCTTCCATAGAGCTATGGTTAGTGCGATGAGGAAATATGTTCAAAGCCCTTACCACAGTAACTAGCATGAAGGAGGCAATGTATGTGTCAGACGTTATTGGCAGCATGATGATAATGATGATTGTATAACTGTTTTAAAGTTTTTATTGGCATATAGTTGATTTAGTGTTGCTGTTAGTTTCTGCTGTACAGCAAAGTGAATCAGTTATACATTTATTACATCTATTCCTTTTTAGATTGTCTTCTCATGTATGTCATCACAGAGTACAGTTCCCTATGCTATATAGTAGGTTCTTATTGGTTATCTACTTTATATAGTAATTTGTACACATCTATCCCAATCTCCCAATTTATCCCTCCCCTCCTTTATGCCCAGATAGCCATACATTTGTTTCCACACCTGCACTTCTACTTCTCATTTGTATCCCCCCTTTTTTTAGATTCTACATATAAGCAATAGGGCTTTCCAGGTGGCTCAGTGGGTAAAGAATCTGCCTGCAATGCAGGAGACCCAGGTTCAAAACCTGGATCGGGAAGATCCCCTAAAGGAGGCATGGCAACCCACTCCAGTATTCTTGCCTGGAGAATTCCAGGGACAGAGGAGCCTGGCAGGCTACAGTCCATAGGGTCCCAAAGAGTTGGACACGACTGAAGTGACTGAGCATGCATGTAAGCTATAACGTGTGATATAATTGATTTTTTAAAAGAATGAGTCATTTAGAAAATATTTATGTATTTGGCTGCACCAGGTCTTAGTTGCTGCACACGGGATCTTCAGTCTTCATTGTGACACATGGGATCTAGTTCCCTGACCAAGAATCAAACTCAGGTCCCCTGCATTGGGAGTGTGGAATCTCAGCCTCTGGACCACCAAGGAAGTCCCTGATGATTGTATTATTAACCCAGTAAAAATAACGTTAAAATCATGATTGTATTATTAACATTATTTTTAATGGATAAGCCTTGTCAGCATGGGCTAGTCCCTTCACCTTCTGGTGAGCTGCCTCAGTTTCTTCATCTCACCATAGTAACAGCACATACCCATTTGCTTACCTTGAAGGTTATATTTTAATTATGTGGAAAAAAAAGATTTTTTAAAAAAGATGTGTCAAATGGAAAATATTGGGTAAATTTTAGGCAGCCCCAGCCTAGTTCTGATGTTACTTTACTACATGCCTCTCACCAGCGCAGACACCTCCACCATGACCAAAATGGAATCCCGTCAAGTTAATGAAAATTAATTCTAATGATAATTTTTAAATTACAAAAATCATTTTCTAAATCATAGTCATTTCTAAATCTTTTCCTTACACGGTAGATCACAGTGGAATTATCTTTATGAGAATACCCATTTTATGAACAGCCCAAGGGCTTTTTTTTTTTCTCTTTGGGGTTTTTCTTTTTAACACGAGATCTGACATCAGTCTCAAAATTGAGACCGGGTGGGAACTTTGTCAAGTTCAAGTCATCTCTGCAGCACCACTGCTTTGCTCTGTTTTTAATGAGCTGGCGTCCTCCTTTTAAGACCGACTGAAGTGAACTTGGATCAGACCCTTAGTCCTGAAACAATGCATCCTACCTTTGTTGAAGCCCAAAGAGCTTTTCTGTGCAAAGGCCAGTGTGTCTGAACAAATGGCATTCCGCGCATTTTCGCGGCCGCGGCTCCAGCCTCAGCGGGATTCCAGTGCATTCTTGGCAGTCGGGCTCCTCTGCTCTGGCAGGGGGTCAGCCCCGGGCCAGTGGGGTCAAGGAACCTCCACAGGCTGCTTGGGCTCCTGTGTGCACAACTGACAGCTTCAGGCTGCGCTGGGGACAGAGTGGGCCAGTCCCATGGCAAGTGCAGTCTGTAAGGAGGGGCGCCTGGAGGGGGCTGGGACTCCCCTTCCTTAGGAAGCCCTTGCAGCAGCCAAGCTGTGGGAAACTCACTGAGACAAGGTTACGGCCACTGTGGTCCCGGCTGGCCCTCCCCTGAGGTGTCTCGGGCCCATCAAAAGGCCCCGTGCAGGAAGGAAATCCTACGAGCAGCGCTTTTGCTTGGGGAGAGGGCTTGTGGGTGAGTTCTTTTCTTCTTTAGAGTCACTAGATTTTTTCATTGATTGTAACAATGACTGTACAGGCTCCTGGAATAGCATTGAACCACCCCACCCCGAAAGGCCACAGCCCTGGTGCGTTGTTGCCCACACAGTGATGATAAGGCGTGATTTCCAGAAGGCCTCTTTGAAACTGTGGGAATGTGTGTGGAGTGAGTCAGGTTGGGGATGGGGAGGGTTTTGCACATGACGTCACTAGCACTTATGAACTTCTGACCAGGGGTTGGAGTGTCTGTTTTTTCTGTCTGGAAGGCTGGACCTGGGGGCAACAGGCCATAGGAGAGAGCGTTTTGGTTTGTGTAGGGCTAAGAAGGGAATGTGGAAAACAAAAGGCGAAGCATGTGAGCAAATACTTTGTGGGTGTATATGTGTGTGTGTGTGTCTGCTCTCCAAGCAAGAGAATAGTCACACTGTAAAGGAAGAAAAGGGTAAGGATCTGACATAAGAATACAAAGTCTTCTGGGAAAGTTTACGAAGGCAGACTAGAAACTGTACCTACTGGTCCTGGCCCTATTTCCTCATTTACAAAATGAGAAGGTGAGGCCCGCGCAGTCCATTCTTGGCAGTCGGGTTCCTCTGCTCTGGCAGGGGGTCAGCCCGGGGCCAGTGGGGTCAAAGTTGCTGTTGGTGACGTGTGGCTGTTGAACCCCAGGAAGGTGGCTGGTCTGGGTTGAGATATGTGGTTAGTGGAAAATACATACCAGATTCGGAGACTTAACGTGAAAAAAAAGAAAGTGAACTATCTTATTACTAATTTTTAAAATATTGGAAGGGGAACACATGTATACCCATGGTGGATTCATGTCAATGTATGGCAAAACCAACATGATACTGTAAAGAAAAAATAAATTAATTAAAAAAATAAAAGATTGATTACAGGTTGAGATAACAATACTTGGGGTATATCACCTTAAGGTAAATCTATTCCCAGAGTCAAGTTCACCTGTCCCTTTTCTCTTTTGAACGTGGCTACTAGAAATTTGAAATTACCCATGTGGCGCACATTGTATCGCACAGTGATACGGCACTTGGGCAGCACTCAGATGCACAGTCATAATTCTTAAAGCCCCTTAAAATTCCCCACAGAAATATCACCCAGTACAAGTCCCACCGAAGGGAGAGGGTTGGGGGAGGCTGGCTCAGAGCATAATCTGAAGCAGTCAGCCATAAACAGGGAGTTTCTTTGAAATCTCATGTTTTCATTTTAGAAATGCCTATGTGTTTGTTTTAATATAGAAATAACAAGTCTAAGAAAGGAAAAACAAAGTTCTCTCCCTGCCTTCACTAATTAATATCTTTAAGCAAGAGATAGGGTGCTCAGGGCTGATGTACTGGGTTGACCCCGAGGGATGGGATGGGGAGAGAGGTGGGAGGGGGGTTCAGGATGGGGAACACATGTACACCCATGGCTGATTCATGTGAATGTATGGCAAAAACCACCACAATATTGTAAAGTAATTAGCCTCCAATTAAAGTAAATAAATAAAAAATAAAAAAAAAGAAGACATCCGTTTTCTCTGCTGGTTTCAAGTCCTACCCTGTGGCCAGCACACTGTCTTGGAACACTAAGGGTCTGCGGGCCTCAGTTTGGGAAGCATGGGTGGTGATGTCTGAAAGGGCCCAGCCATCTTTTAGTGTCTATAGGAGGCTCCTGAGTTCCTAATTGCTACACGTCCCCTTTTGTTCTAGGGTTCTCACCTTTGCTCCCCACCCCTTCGAGTTCCCTAGGCCTTCAGAGTGGATTGAGGCAACTAGAAAGGACAGAAACAGCCTTTTTTTCTCTTTTGTAGCCAGAGAACTATGCACACAGGTGCCCTGTAAATACTTGGCAATTGAATAGTTCAGTAACCAGAACTGGGGGCCCAGCCTGCCTCCCGCAGCCCCGCCAGCTCCCGCTGCTGCTGGCAGTGTGAAAAGCTCTTTCAAAATGGTCCTGTTTGAAAATGCACTAGGGAAGAAAGCCGTCTCCGATCCTTTGGGGGAAGCAGATAGGGGCTAGAAACCAAATGATAAATAAGCCAGTGAGGTAAGAAATCAATTTGGAACCAGTACAATTCAGAAAATCATGGGATGCACCATCACCAAACTAGACTGTAACCCTGATTGTAGTTACACCTCCATCAGTGGAGTAAGTCAGAATGGCTCTCTCGTGGGCCAATTTCATTTTCTCTCTCCTCACCCTGCATGAGCTCTCCAATGAGCTTGGCCGCCTCTTGTTGATACCTTTCTCCACTTTAATATTCCCGTTTAGACTAACAATTCTAACTGCCGTTAACTTTCAAAGATGCCAACAGTGTTCAGCTCTGAGCTACTTACCAGGCTGCAGCCTCCCTCAGCCTTGGTGCAGGGGGCTCCTACATCCTGAAACAGAACCCTTGGAAGTTACAAATATTTTTATCTGGCTGATTTGATAACTGGTCTTGGAGCATACATATACTAATTCTAATCAAGCCTGGTAGAATCTTCAGAGCCCTGTTTCCCCCAGCAGGTGGGAACTAAAATTAGTCCCACTGCCCTGTGGCTTGGGCTAGCCACTGAGCACAGGCTAGCTGGTCAAGCTGCAGTCTTTCTTCTTCTTCAACTTGCCATCATTCACCCATCAATGATTGCTTCTTTCTTTTAAAAAATATTAGAATTGTTTATTTATTTTTGGCCACACCATGAGGCTTGTGGAATCTTAGTTCCTTAACCAGGGATCAAACCTGGGCTCTTGGCAGCAAAAGCGCTGAGTCCTAACCACTGGACTGCCAGGGAACTCCCTTGTGTGTTAATCACTCAGTCAGTCGCAACCCATGGACTGTAGCCTGCCAGGCTCCTCTATCCATGGATTTCTCCAGGCAAGAATACTGTAATGGGCTGCCATTCCCTTACTCTAGAGTATCTTCTCAATCCAGGGATCAAACCCAGGTCTCCTGCATTGCAGGCAGATTCTTTACCATCTGAGCCACCAGGGAAGCCCAGGGAACTCCCTTAAAAAGATTTTAAAACAATTTATTTGTTCAAATCAAGATCAACCTCCAATTCATTCATGGCAATTAATCAATAAATTTCTTAAGCCTTTTAAAACCTCCCAGATTCCTCTTTTCTCTTTTTTATTTCCCCTCTTGCATTTGTCTTGTCCAGTTTCCCAGTCTGTATTTTACTCATGGCAATGTACTGCTTGGTTTCCTAGATTTCCCGTCAATTGGAAGTTAGAATTAGAAGCATGATCAAGTTGACGTTTGATTCTTTTGGCCGATTCCTTCATAAGTGGTGGCTTGAAGGTCATCAGGAAGCCCTCAATGCCTGGTCATTCTTCTTACGATGCTAATGCAACTGATGATCAAGGCTTGGATTCATCAATTTATTAGTAGATACAAAATCTTGACACCTCAATTCTGTCCATCTCTCCTCATTTATTAGCTGGAATGCTTTCAGTAAAACAAATCTTCCCCTCATAATATTTTATTCCCCTGGGAGTATGGTTTATATAGAGAAGAAAGATAAATGCTTGATTCTTTCTTACTATTTACCATTTTCCCAATGATTTAGTTACCTAATATCTTCAAAGGGGACCAATGAGTTTATTAATATTTTGTTCTTTAAACTACATTATGATACTATCTATAGCTATGGACTTAAATAATTATTGGTCTCCTAGTCTGTGTCAGGCATTGTTCCAGGACAAGTGCCTGAACAAGACAAACCTGGGCCCCTCCCTCGTGGAGCTGACCATCCACGGCTTACTCTATAACCCGCTTTCCCTTTCTGCTGTTAGACATGGGATATTTCACTGGAGGCTAACATATGACCAGCCATATGCAGAGCTCCAGAAATAAGCTGAGGATTGCATCTTCATGGAGTGTTACTCAGGTCCTTCCCAGAACACTCCCCTGATTTTGGAGGCTCAACTTGTCGTATCCCCTCTCCTTGCTAATATTTCCTGGCTGTTCCTTTTTTTTTTTTTTAAGAAAAGGCTAGTTTATTTTTATTTTGGCCACACCATGAGGCATGCGGGATCTTAGTTCTCTGACCAGGGATCAAATCTATGCCCCCTGCAGTGGAAACATGGAGTCCTAACTACTGGACCATCAGGGTGTTCATTTGAAGCAAATTTTATGGAGAAAATTATTAAATAAAAGCAATCTACACTGTGTAATTTCCTTCCCCTTGTGGATTTCCCAGAAATAGTCTCTGTCTTCAATCTCTGTCCCACTCAAATGGGTAGAGGGTTGGGCTTTTTCTAGAATGCTGTGGCCTAGGCATCTGTGACCAGTCCCCATCATGTCACCTGCACCCCTTTTAGAGAGGATGGAGGCCCTGCTGTGCATCTGTGGGCAAGCATTTCTGCTAAAGGGCAAAACCCAATTTGCAGGTACAAGACCCTCAGCAACCCAAAGCCATTGAGAGGAGTTGTTCGTCTCTCCAGTATGCCTGGCTCAGGTCCCAACCATAGCTGAAATGAAATAGGTTGAGAAGGTTGCTGACTGCAGTGAACAGATGATCTTTTATTTATTTTGGGTCTCATACACAGTTAGAACGTTACTGCAAGGTCAAGGCAACAGCCCATACAAAAGTTGGCTAAACATGTAAGAGATGGAAAATGTTGATGGTGGTGACTAAATATAGACACACATATGGGTGGATTCCGGAAACAGCAAAGCAGTAAACCTGACACTGAGCCCCAGCAATATTCTGGACCACATTCTCAAACAGGTGGCTTCTGCATATTTAGAAAAGAATGTGGAGCCCACACACCACTGGGCTTGAAAAGGTTAAAGAGGAAACCTCTGAGCAGCTCTAGTCAAAGAGCAGTATTTGATGATGGGAAGCAGGAAGGACCATAGTGTTCGTGTTTCTATAACAACACCTGGAGGGGGTGTTAAACACAGGACATCACGAAGATCATGGAAAGTACTGAGAATGACTGAACCGACAGCATGGATTATATTTTGCAAGAGCTTTCTTAAACAAAAATAAAACCAACATCCTAGAATAGCTTAAAGTGGGTTTCCGATGCTGACCTTTGTTAATAATTCCTTCATCACTCACACAACAGCAAAGCCCCTGCTCCAGATTTTCTGGTTCAATAAGTACTCTTCTTTACCTGCATGTTCAAAGTTCTGCTGATCTTCTGTGTGTTCTAAACTTTACTGTCTTCCATGATACTCTCATCAATAAAATGGTGAAATGTGGGTGGACGGTAACATTTAAGGAGGCTTACACCTGGTATCTTACTCTTTCAGGGAATTGGTTGATGGCAGCATGGGTGGCGGGGGAAGAGTGGGACCCTCCAGCTCTGTGTGGATGAATATTCCTTGTCAAGAGAAGTTTAAGTAGAATCCCTTGATCAAATTGATGTATGAGCCCAAGCTGAGAGGGCTGGTTGTCCAATTCTATACACGTAAATACACACAAATTCTCACCCAAATCCTTCAAGAGCTGGAAGAGTTGACCTGCTCACATTCCTGCTTTGAAGGGGGGTCCCTGCTGGCTGAAGATCCCTAGCTCTTATCTGCTTGATCTCTGCCCCAAAGAAAGAGAGGAGTATACACTTCTATAGCCCCTCTGTTCTCCCTCCAGATAAGCCCTGGGAGAAAACAATAGTGGATCAGTATTCATTTCATTCAAAGATCCTGGGAAAATGAAATTCTTCGTAGAGATCATTTCACGTTAAAGCCCTACATACCATACTCACCTGAGGTCTGTAGGAAGTTGGTGCAACAAAATACAATTTGAGCCCAAATCTCAACATTCTTACTATACTTGTTTGCTCAATAACAAGGCATTGCTCTCAGGGAATTCTTTAGGTCAATCCTGTTGTTGACAAATCCATTACTGAGAAAGTAGGCAAGGAAGAAATGGCAACCCACTTCTGTATTGTTGCCTGGAGAATCCTATGGACAGAGGAGCCTCGTGGGCTATAGTCCATGGGGTCACAATGAGTCAGACATGACTGAGTGACTAAAAAGCAGGCAAGGAAGATGAAGGGAATGTGAATGCAAAATGCTGGCTCCTCTAAAGCTACCTCACCTTCAGCTGCCTTCTAGCCCCCAGATGACTTGGGTTTATACAATTTAGATATTACATGGGACTTCCCTGGTGGTCCAGTCATTAGGTCTCTGAGCTTCCACTGCAGGGGGCATGGGTTCCATCCCTGGTTGGGGAACTGAGATCCCCAAATGCTATGTGGCCAAGAAAAAAAAAGATATTACATCCCCCCTTTGTTTCAGAAGCTACTTCATTTGCCAAAGTCAAGTGAAGGAATTGTTTGAATCTTCTTTGAGAGATCTCCTAAAAGCTACACAGTGCTTTTCAAAGAAGATTCAAACAATTCCTTCACTTGACTTTGGCAAACTAGCCCTCAAACAATGCCCAAGGAACATTGTCTGATGCTTGGTTGCAGCTTATTTCTAAGAAAGCAGCAAATGTTATGAATAGGTTGGTTTGGACTCACCCACTTCTCTTTTAGTAACTTGGGTCACTAGGAATGTCCTTGGGTTGAGGACCCAGGAACACAAACATTCTTCTCCCCTCTCTCTCCCCTCTGGAACTCCTTATTGAACAGGTGGTTATATTTTTACTCCTGTATCTTATCAGCACCTTATTTGCTATGAAATGAAGAAGGCATTTGTTCAAACATTTCTGTATATATTGATCAGTTACGAGGAAAGTTGTGCCTTAAAATATTCTGCCTGGAAAATACTTTCTAAGTCTAAGAAGACAAATTTGGCCTCAATTTCAATTCTAGCTTACAGCTGGGAAAGGAAACCCCACTTTAAGCTGTTCTGAAATCAGAAAACCTAGTTCAGTTAGGTTCAGTTCAGTCGCTCAGTCATGTCTGGCTCTTTGCAACCCCATGAACCGCAACAAGGCAGGCCTCCCTATCCATCACCAACTCCCAGAGTTGACCCAAACTCATGTTCATCGAGTTGGTGATGCCATCCAACCATCTCATCCTCTGTCAGCCCCTTCTCCTCCTGCCCTCAATCTTTCCCAGCATCAGAGTCTTTTCCAATGAGTCAGCTCTTCGCATCAGGGGGCCAAAGTATTGGAGTTTCAGCTTCAATGTCAATCCTTCCAATGAACATGCAGGACTGATCTCCTTTAGGATGGACTGGTTGGATCTCCTTGCAGTCCAGGGGACTCACAACTGGGGTCTCCAGGGGTCTTCTCCAACACCACAGTTCAAAACATCAATTCTTTGGCACTCAGCTTTCTTTATATTCCAACTCTCACATCCATACATGACTACTGGAAAAACCATAGCCTTGACTAGACAGACTTTTGTTAGCAAAGTAATATCTCTCCTTTTTAATATGCTGTCTTGGTTGGTCATAACTTTGCTTCCAAGGAGTAAGCATCTTTTAATTTCATGGCTGCAATCACCATCTGCAGTGATTTTGGAGCCCTCAAAAGTAAAGTCAGCCACTGTTTCCACTGTTTCCACTGTTTCCCCATCTATTTGCCATGAAGTGATGGGACCAGATGCCATGATCTTAGTTTTCTGAATGTTGAGCTTCAAGCCAACTTTTTCACTCTCCTCTTTCACTTTCATCAAGAGGCTCTTTAGTTCTTCTTCAGTTTCTGCCATAAGGGTGGTGTCATCTGCATAAATGAGTTTATTGATATTTCTCCTGGCAATCTTGATTCCAGCTTGTGCTTCATCCAGCCCAGCGTTTCTCATGATGTACTCTTCTTATAAGTTAAATAAGCAGGGTGACAATATACAGCCTTGATGTACTCCTTTTCCTATTTGGAACCAGTCTGTTGTTCCATGTCCAGTTAGACTTGGTAAATTCAAAACTTCATTTCTCTTTTCAGAGTCTCAGGAAAAAAAAATTTGAAGTACATGCACTATGCCTGTACCTGATCTTTTTCTGCCCTCTCCCTTTCCTCTTTATTTCTCAACATTTTTACCTACAAATATGACTCATTTCTTCTGATTTAAAAATGAATGGCTAATTATATGGGGATTTCAGTATAGCATAAAGAGACCAGAAAAGGTTTCGAAGAGTCTCTAAGTTCATTAGGTTAATTTTGTTGACTTCATGCTAACAAAAGCATATTCATATGTATATTTTTACCCACACATATATGCAAAGAGAAATCTTTTCAAAAGGTATACAAAGCACTTAACACTCTGTTTTCCCTCCCTCTGGTCACATCCAGTGCAGACTACCTTCAGATCCATGGTCCTTACTTAACAAGGAGGTGTCCTACAAGAATGAGCTTCACAGGAGAGTCCACTGAAAGATTCATGACTGGGATCAAAATTCCCTGCTCTTGTTCCATCTAGTCACTGATTAGGAGCAGGATTTTTTAGTTGTTTTCCAGGTTATCAGAGAAAATGGCCAAAGAATGGTCCCTTAAGAGCACTGTGGTCAGCACCTTCATAGGATTCAAGTGAAAAAATCAAGTACAGTCCTCAAGAAACCAAAACAAGAGCACGAGACCCCAGCCAGAATGAAATGGAATTTGAAGCAATTACCCCACTAACTCAGCAACAAAATCAAAAAGACCCATTCAGTTTCATGAGGGTTTAAGAGCCCCCAAATGGTCATAAACTAAAGGGCCTCCAATCTCAGATTGCCTTTGGCTCCAGAGCCATGCAGTCCGACTTGAGGCTCAGACCCACAGACTGCAGAGAGGAGGAAAGGCTCCAGGGCATTTCAGTGAGAGCCAGAAAGACACACCAAGTTTGTTCATGTTTTCATATGAAACAAAGTGCTAGGGTGGAACTTCCCAGTTGGGAACTGAATTCAGAGAGTCATCTAGCTTGCTGACGAAAACCCAGCAGATACCCACCTGCAAATTCATCGGGATTTGTATATGTCAGTGATTCTGTATTCACTGCATTCCAGTAAATATTTGAGATCACTGTGTAAAATCTTGCAGGTAATTTCCCCGGTAATTCCATAGATGGCCAAATTTGGCCCACCCAACACATTGGAAAAATCTCACATTAACTTTATTTTCTTCATTGTATTCGTAGTCTTTTAATATAAGCTACAATCAAAAGTGATGCTAACTATAAGGGCCACTTCAAGCCCTTGGCTACCCTCCCCAGCTGTGGGTAAGGTAATCCCAGCTAAGGTAATCCATTAAGTTGTCTTCAAAACACAGATGTTTAGAGCAGGTAGTACTTAAGAAATTGCATTCAAACACCCAAGAGTTACCTAAACATAATGGTCCTTTTGATCCAAAGGAAGTTTTCAGAGTGGGCTGGTGGTGGTGGTGGGAGTCCTACTATGCCCTCCTTCCAACCTGTCTGAGCTCTACCTTCACATTCATGGAACCAGCACATCAATTGCGCCAACCCACAAAAACTCCAATTAAGCCCTACTTTGACCACTTGTAACTAATATACAATGATGAGTGTTGTTTCTCTTTAAAAATGATAAAATATTAAAGATGAGATGAGATGTAGGGTATTACGGATGATTGGGCATATGGATGGAAACAGCTTTCTGTTTCTACATAGCAACACTTGGACAGATCACTTTCTGACTGATTCTGGACTGCACTTGAAAATACACTCACTACAGGGTGAAGATAATAGCCAGGAGCCCTCACTTAAAACACACACACACACATACTCTTGTGTGAATGACCTCTCTTTCCATAGAAGAAGAGTTTATGAATTGAATTAATAAATGCATCAAAGGACACACTAATGAATCAACCCTACTTATAAAACACTCCCAGTGCACTATAGTAAGCTTTGAGAGGACAGTCTAGAGAGCCCTAGACCATAGTGCCTGATTGGCAGTTGTGTTACCTTCTACTGTTATCATTTTCTGTGCATATTATGCCTTGTATTAGCATGTAAGCCCCATTTTTGTCTCTCCTACATACTTACACTGTACCTGGTATACAGCCAGGGTTTCAGGTAAGTTTTTATTTTTCGGCCATGCCTCATGGCATATGGGACCTTAGTTCCCTGATCAGGGATGGAACTTTTGCCCCTTGCATTGGAAGCTCAGAATCTTAACCAATGAACCACCAAGGAAGTCCCCTCCAAGTAAGTTTTGCAGCTGCTTACTCACTTGCCCCCAGGAAGCATAGGCACATATGATGACCAACAGGACAGAAATTGGGCTTCCTGCTGCTCTTCATGGTGGGGCAAGGCCTGTAAGTTGACGAAAACCCCATATCCTTGGTAACCTTCAAGGAGCCCCCTTCAGAACAGAGGCTCGAGCAGGCCTCATCCTTAGTGAAGCTCCAAGCCCAAAACAGGCAGACTTTGGAACTCTCTGGCTCCACTGTGGGCCTCAGACAATCCATTTTAGAGAGTAGACAAAAGCCCAAACCCCACCTGTTTCCAATATGAGTGTCTCTATTACCAAACACACATTTTTACTTAGGCCTCAAATTAGGTTGACTATTGAAACAGCCTCCAATTCCTCACCAGCCCAGCCCTCTCCAGAGTGGGGATCCCCCTGTATAATCAACCTGCCTGGGCTATGGTGGTCTGGCTAGTATCCACTCATGGTGCCGTCCACCCTGAGTCCTCACTCAGCCTATCTGCAATCCATGGAGGCACCCGAGAAGTCTGGCCCATGTCACCAGACAGGCTCCTCCTGCCTGTTATTTACGCAGTGAATTGGACGGGTCAGGCCTTCCCTCGGGGGAAGCAGCTGAAAGTATAGACTAAATGGAAACCATCTTTCTCTTGGCCAGACATTACAAGGTTCTGGAGACCATCTTGGTGGCACGTTCTCTTGAGGATGGGAAACAGCACAGTGGCTGGTGGTTTTTGGAGCTAATGAGTGACTTGGGGGACTTGGAAGCAGCCTTCAGGGCCCTGCCCTTCCTCGCCACCCTTACCTCAAATCCCTCAATGACAATGTCATTGCTTCCACTGAAGACATTGTTCCCTGTCAATGTCAGAGCCCCTAGGGTAGGAAGAGACTGATACTTGGGAGGCAGAGGGGGCCTAGGACAAACCTGGCTTCTCTCAGTAATTTTTTTGAGTTTCAGAATTTGTCCCTGAGAGATCACACAGATTGAGGCTCTGATGGGTCTGAGCACTAATCACACCAGTGGTAACTGCCAGAGAAGCAGGACATGAGTGACAAGATGACAACGGCCAACCTTAAAGTGAACTGGATAAGACCACCCAGTTGATAGGACCTCCTGACGCAGCCTCACACCAGCCACCATGTGTCCATATGGTCATGAAATCTGTGACTTTTAACAAAAGAGCAGGACTTACATTTCCAAGCATGCCGGCTCCTCTCGAGTACAGACTTGAAGCAACTGTTCATGTGACCTGCGTTCAGAAGCTGTTTCTGAGAGCCATATGAGAAAATCTCTCTCCTTTCATAATCACATCTCATTTCTGAGCAAAATTACTTACCTTGACACTGAGGTCACCCTACAAGAACTTGGCTTCCTTGGCACCCATATAATATGCAGAAGGATCTGGTTAGTGACCGAGTCCTTTTGTCAGGGCATCAGACTTGGCCTTTACCAACTTCTGGCTATTAAAAAAATTTATATCCATCATCAGAGTTAGGAGATAGGCCCCTAAGTGTGCCAGAGCCTAGAAAGACATTCCCCAGTGAGCCACAGGAGCAGTGAGTGGCTAGCCCCTTGAGGGAGCAGCCTGAACAGACATCATTGGAAAAATGAGGACATGTCTGTAACAGGCAAATTTGGCCTTGGAGTACAGAATGAAGCAGGGCAAAGGCTAATAGACTTTTGCCAAGAGAACGCACTTGTCATAGCAAACACCTTCTTTCAACAACACAAGAGAAGGCTCTACACATGGACATCACCAGATGGTCAACACTGAAATCAGATTGATTATATTCTTTGCAGCCAAAGATGGAGAAGCTCTATACAGTCAGCAAAAACAAGACCGGGAGCTGACTGTGGCTCAGATCATGAACTCCTTATTGCCAAATTCAGACTTTATTGAAGAAAGTAGGGAAAACCACTAGACCATTCAGGTATGATGTAAATCAAATCCCTTATGATTATACAATGGAAGTGAGAAATAGATTTAAGGGACTAGATCTGATAGACACAGCACCTGATGAACTATGGACAGAGGTTCGTGACACTGTACAAGAGACAGGGATTAAGACCATCCCCATGAAAAAGAAATGCAAAAAAGCAAAATGGCTGTCAGAGGAGGCATTACAAATAGCTGTGAAAAGAAGAGAAGTGAAAAACAAAGGACAAAAGGAAAGATATTCCTATCTGAATGCAGAGTTCCAAAGAATAGCAAGGAGAGATAAGAAAGCCTTCCTCAGTGATCAATGCAAAGAAATAGAGGAAAACAATATTATGGGAAAGACTAGAGATACCAAGGGAACACTTCATGCAAAGATGGGCTCAATAAAGGACAGAAATGGTATGGACCTAACAGAAGCAGAAGATATGAAGAAGAGGTGGCAAGAAAACATAGAAGAACTGTACAAAAAAGATCTTCATGACCCAGATAATCATGATGGCATGATCACTCACCTAGAGCCAGACATCCTGGAATGTGAAGTCAAGTGGGCCTTAGAAAGCATCACTATGAACAAAGCTAGTGGAAGTGATGGAATTCCAGTTCAGCTATTTCAAATCCTGAAAGATGATGCTGTGAAAGTGCTGCACTCAATATGCCAGCAAATTTGGAAAACTCAACAATGGCCACAGGACTGGAAAAGGTCAGTTTTCATTCCAATCCCAAATAAAGGCAATGCCAAAGAATGCTTGAACTACCTCACAGTTGCATTCATCTCACACGCTAGTAAAGTAATGCTCAAAATTCTGCAAGCCAGGCTTCAGCAATACATGAACTGTGAACTTCCAGATATTCAAGCTGGTTTTCGAAAAGGCAGACGAACTAGAGATCAAATTGCCAACATCCACTGGATCATCAAAAAAGCAAGAGAGTTCCAGAAAAACATCTATTTCTGCTTTATTGACTATGCCAAAGCCTTTGACTGTATGGATCACAATAAACTGTGGAAAATTATGAAGGAGATGGGAATACCAGACCACCTGAGCTGCCTCTTGAGAAACCTGTATGCAGGTCAGGAAGCAACAGTTAGAACTGGACATGGAACAAATGACTGGTTCCAAATAGGAAAAGGAGAAAGTCAAGGCTGTATATTGTCACCCTGCTTATTTAACTTATACGCAGAGTACATCATGAGAAAGTCTGGGCTGGATGAAGCACAAGCTGGAATCAAGATTGCCGGGAGAAATATCAATAACCTCATTTATGCAGATGACACCACCCTTATGGCAGAAAGGGAAGAGGAACTAAAAAGCCTCTTGTTGAAAGTGAAAGAGGAGAGTGAAAAAGTTGGCTTGAAGCTCAACATTCAGAAAACTAAGATCATGGCATCTGGTCCCATCACTTCATGGCAAATAGATGGGGAAACAGTGTCAGACTTTATTTTTCTGGGCTCCAAAATCACTGCAGATGGTGATTGCAGCCATGAAATTAAAAGACGCTTACTCCTTGGAAGCAAAGTTATGACCAACCTAGATAGCATATTGAAAAGCAGAGACGTTACTTTGCCAACAAAGGTCTGTCTAGTCAAGGCTATGGTTTTTCCAGGAGTTATGTATGGATGTGAGAGTTGGATGGTGAAGAAAGCTGAGTGCTGAAGAATTGATGCTTTTGAAGTGTGGTGTTGAAGAAGACTCTTGAGAGTCCCCTGGACTGCAAGGAGATCCAACCAGTCCATCCTAAAGGAGATCAGTCCTGCGTGTTCATTGGAAGGACTGATGTTGAAGCTGAAACTCCAATACTTTGGCCACCTCATGGGAAGAGCTGACTCACTGGAAAAGACCCTGATGCTGGGAAGGATTGGGGGCAGGAGGAGCAGGGGACGACAGAGGATGAGATGGTTGGATGGCATCACCAACTCGATGGACATTGGTTTGGGTAGACTCCGGGAGTTGGTGATAGACAGGGAGGCCTGATATGCTGTGATTCATGGGATCGCAAATAGTTGGACACGACTGAGCAACTGAACTGAACTGAACTGTTAAAGGAGAATGGCCATCTGTGACTATTGGGAATTGGGAGCAATTTTCTGAAGGTTGGTTCCACAGGCTATGTCAAGCTCTTGGTCACTGTTAGAGAAGTATGACTCTGCCTTAATCATATTTCTACAAAGCTGAAACCAAACCCAAATCCCATATCTGAACATGGGGTGGCCAGTCCCAAAGAAGGGAGGTGGAAGGAAGTAGGGTTGCTGCAAAGACAGTGACTTCAAAATTGGTGGTGGAGGGAATGAACATGAATCTGGAGAGTGGTGAAAAGAGGGGTAACATTAGAGACTGACATAACCTGTGGAACCAACCTTCAGCAGAGTGCTCCCAATTCCCAGTAGTCACAGGTGGCCGCTCTCCTTTAGCAGACATGTTCTCATTTTTCCAGTTGTGCCTGTTCAGCTATTTCCTCAAGAGGTTAGCTACACACTGTTCCTATGACTCACTGGCGAATCAACCTTGAAATATTACTTTTTATTTCATAACAAAAACTCTAATTTGAAAAGATACATTCTCCCCAATGTTCATAGCCATGACATGGAAACAACCTAAGTGTTCATAAACAGATGAATGGATAAAGAATATGTGGTACATATATAGGATGGAATATTACTCAGCCATGAAAAGAACGAAATTTTGCAACAACATAGATAGATGGAAAGGCATTATGTTAAGTGAAATAAGTCAGAGAAAGACAAATACTGTATGATTATCACTTAAATGTAGATCTGAAAAAATAGTACAAGCTAGTGAATATAATAATAATAAAAAAGAAGCAGACTCAAGGATATAGAAGACAAACTAGTGGTGACGAGTGAGGTGAGGGAAGGGGGAGGGGCAATGAAGGGGTAGGGAATGAAGCATAAAATAAGCTATATGGATAGATTGTGCAACACAGGAAATATAGCCAATGTTTTATAACAACTATAAATGAAGTATAACCTTTAAAAATTATAAATCACTCTATTGTACACCTGTAACTTATATATGACCGTACATCGACTATACTTCAGTTTTTTAAAAAAGTAATATCAGGTTTCTGACAATGCAGGCATAGTTATGGACAATCTTCCCAGCTGGACATACAGAAAACCTTTCCATAACATCATATTGAGATTTAAAAACAATTGACTAGCATTTGTGATTCTGGTGAGCCTGGGCAACTTCCTTTGATTTCATCAGGGAGTAGCGATCCATGTAGTCAGAGAAGAACAGTTATTAGGGGACAAAACATACCTTAATTGCTACCCTAGAATCCCCTTGAGACATTGTCCCCAACTCCCACCCATTGCAGCACAGCCGTCAATGCTACCAAGTCCTTGAGCCATCATGGCCGAGGCAGGAGCCATTGCTATTTCCCATTCATCTGAATTCATGTGAACACACCAAATACACAATCTTACTCTCCCAGCAAGAGATGGCACCAGGGGAAATGACCTCCTCTTCCCACAGGGACAACCAGGAGTTCAGCTAGGCTTCTCCAATCTAACTGGGGCAGGAGCTATGTGGGACTCACATACAATGACTACTTTCAAAGCTAATACCACAAGGCATTTCCTTAAAACATTTCCCCCTAAAATGTTAGTTATTAGGCTATGCTATGGTCTAATCTCTTGTTAAAATTTAAACCAGTCAAGCCCAAAATGGGTTTGAATTATGAAAAATATCTACAGATCTTAATGCAGACAAGCCAAAATTTCCCCAGAGTTACTCAATTGTTTACTTTTTAAAGTATCTTTTGGCAAAACTTATGAATCTGCAAGGAAATTTTAGTTAGAAACATCTGAAAACTTCCATTTCCAGTAAACACTGACAGCAACTTCAAAGGCTTTGCCACCTAATCACTGAGCAAACAGTACATATGTGGACACTCTGGAGTCGGCAGAAAACCCTTTCTAATACTTAGAGCTGCCTAGAGATAACACCATTTGTGAAGTGGTGAGATCCCTGTCACTGGAGCTGTTCAAGCAGTGGGTTGGGCAACCGTTTGGCAGGACTGTTGTAGAGGATAACCAGTCACTAAGGATTCAAGATTGACCTGGAAGTCCTTGAAGAGACCCTGGGAATTGAGTTGAGCTGGTATGTCTAGAAGGTGAATTTATATCTGTGTAGCTCTGCATTCTGGAATCCCTGAAGCTCTGTGAAGTTTTCTATCCCTATCAAAGTTTCTGATGCCTAATGCACTTTTGAATCTGAAGCTCCTATACTTTGGCCACCTGATGCGAAGAGCCAACTCATTGGAAAAGCCCCTGATGCTGGGAAAGATTGAAGGCAGGAGGAGAAGGGGACGACAGAGGATGAGATGGTTGAATGGCATCACCAACTCAATGGACATGAATCTGATAGTGGAGATAATGGAGGACAGGGGAGCCTGGCTTGCTGCTGTCCACAGGATCACAAAGAGTTGGACACAACTTAGCAACCGAAGAACAACAACCATGCACTTTGCCATCCCGGATGCAGCAGGAGTGCCCTATGTGCCTACTGGTGTAACCAACCCAGTTATCTGCCTACCCAGTAGCCATTCCTCTCTTCTTCCTAGCCAATCAGCCCCTAATTTGTTCAGGGTGGTTTAGTGTTCATCCTCTTCCCTGTGGCCATGTCTTTCAAATAAGACTGGACTCTGTCCAGGACACACATCTTGATTAGCTTAGCTTTCTTACTCAACAGCTCAAAGTTAAAAGATGGAAAGGCTCTGGATCCTTGATAATAATGTTGAGAAATAAGCATTCCTGGAGCTTCCCTACATCATGGCTTCTTGTTACATGAGATGATAAATTCCTTGTTGTTTAGATCATTTTAAGTTGGATTTATCCTCACCTGAGCCAGGATGGGCTTAACTACTACCACAGTCTTTGATGGGATCTTGTCCTCTTAACATCTTACAGAGATATGGCAAAACCTCTCGTTTAATCCACATGGCCTGGGCCAGAAGATTACAGGAAAGAGCAGGGGATTACTCAGCATCACCCGTTCCCTCCCATTCTGGTCTTCCAAGAGCAGCTTGGATTCTTCGGGAGATACAGATGGGACTTTGATCCTGGGAAACACTTCTGCACAGCTTTTTCCTTTCTCCCTGTCAATTCTGGAATTAGAGAAGCTGGGGCAGCTTCATTATGTGACCAGGAAAGAAAAGCGTTTTTTTACAACAGGACTGTTGCTGTTGTTCAGTCGTGTCTGCCTCTGTGCAACCCTGTGGACTGTAGCCCACCAGGCTCCTCTGTCCATGGGATTCTCCAGGCAAGAATACTGGAGTGGGTTCTTCTCCAGGGGATCTTTCCCACCCAGGGTTTGAACCTGCGTCTCCTGCATTGGCAGGCAGATTCTTTACCGCTGAGCTACCAGGGAAGCCCTTTACAAATTAAGGAGATGGCAACTCTCAAGGAACTCAGTTTGGCTGGAAACTGGGGAGAAATGTGGAGAGAAGTGGGGTGGGGATGGGTAATTAAGAGGCTGGACAGGTGCTCGCCTAAGTTTTCTATCTGCCTGCCTCCTAGGTAGAAGGCTTAGTATGTGGAATTCTCCTCTAGGGGTCCTGGTAGAAAAGAGTATAGTTGAGGCATATCTTGGGGATGGAGAACAGAAAAAGGTCGGGGTGATGGGAGGTCAAGGGACACTTTAGATCTCCCTCTGTTTTGAACCCTCAAATCAGAACATGAAGGCAAAAGAAGAAGGGGGCGACAGAGGATGAGATGGTTGGATGGCATCACTGACTCAGTGGACATGAATTTGAGCAAACTCTGGGAGATTGTAGAGACAGAGGAACCTGGCATTCAGCAGTCCATGGGGTCACAGAGTCAGATATGACTTGGCGACCGAACAACATTATTAGAAAGAATCTTTTCTTGCTTGCAAGAACCAGGCTTCATTCTCCATGCTCATTTTCCAGAAAACCTCAGCCTAAGGCTTTGATATAATGCAGCTTTCCTGCTATCACTCAGCAATGGTCAGTGTCCAGGCCAGCTCCGTTCTAAATGTGGACAGTGTGCAGCCCACAAAGAGGGTGCCAAGAGGGCAGACGGAGCCAGGATCTCAGAGGTCCTGCAGCTGGGGCTCCTTCCTATACAGGCTCTATCCTGGGTCCCCTGCCAGAGGTGGGGCTCCGTGCAGGCCTTGGGAAGGCGGTCATCCCGCCTCCAGGGGCCTTAGTAGCCATGGATCCTGGTGAGCAAGGTTTTGTAAAATAGTCACTGTTCTGGGCAAAGGCCTGTGATGGATGAAGCAGCTCCTTATTCCTCATCCCCTAGAGGAGCACTCCTTACCCTTGGAACACCACTGTGTTTCCAGCACCCGAAGTCTAAATGAGGAAAGCCCAGAAAGAAGTGAAGTGGAGGCTTCGTAATCTTCAAACTGTGATTGACTACTCCAGTGGTAAAGTGACATAAGCCACCTGGGATGGCAGGAGGCAAGCAGGCAAGGCTCCTCCTTTAACCTGAAAGATATTTGGCCCATTCATCCCCCTCACTGGCTGTCTAATGTTTCAGGATGTTTCCTCACTCCCTTGCAATCCCAGGTCTGTGCAGGATGGTGTCTGGGGAACCAGACTCCTGGTGTCCTTCTCTGTTTTTCTCCAGAGCCAGGAGGCCAGAGCAGAAGGGTGTGGCCGAATATACCTGGGGGCTCTGGAGGGCCTGTGGGGCAGGGCCGTGCAGGTGAGCTGGGGCAGTGCTCAAAGAAATGGAGATGTGTGCAGGTGGGTGGTCAGAATGCAAATGTCTGATGGGCTGGGAGGAGCACTTTGAATGTGTCTGACTGCATCCTGAGCCTGGACGTACAAAAAGCACTCCTTGAGTGGAACTGGGCTGTCATTATCAGAGTTCCAAATCAAGATCAGGTGGGGGAGGCCAGAGTCATGAAGCGAATTGAGCCCTTTCAGGCTATATAGTCCTGAGCATGTCGTCAAACCCAAGGGCAACCTCACACTTAGTTTATCTTCTTTATACACACTGGGCATCAGGTCAAGTCCTTTCAATAATTTACATTAGAGTGTGCCCTCCTTGAATTTTATACAAATATTTATTTATTTAGCTGCACTGGGTGTTCGTTGGGGCACATATGATCTTTGATCTTCCTTGCAGCATGTGGTTCTTTGCAGTTCCCTGAGCAGGAATTGAGCCTGGACCCTCTGCACTGGGAGCTTGAGTCTTAGCCACTGGACTGCCAGGGTCGTCCCGGTCCCCTGGAAGTGAAAATTGTCTTGTCTGGCTTCTGAGAGCTTCCTACTGACCCCACCCTTGCCCCACCCTGTACTAGCCAAACTGTCGCCTCTGCGCTTTACACACCTTTCCTTTCCACCTGCTCACTACCCATACCTATCACACTACCGTGCTCAGAACAGTTAGTCCCACACCCCTGTCTCCCCAGTGGCTTCCTGACGTGGAGGACTCCATCTTACATCCTCCCTCTTGTCCTCCAACACAGAGCAAGGCCAGACATGTCAGAGATCAGATTATTGCCTCAAATCCCATGTAATTTGGGAGGCCCATATACCCAGAGCCATTAGAGACCTCTGAGACCTCTAGAGTGGATGTTTCTAGGTATTTCATCTTGGAGTCTGTTCAATATTATAAGGAATTTCAAATACTTTGGTTGCACATAAATTACAGTTCTCCAAAAGGGAACTTAGAAGACAAACTACACAATGTGGGGCACATAAGGATCCATCCAGCTCCGACTTGTGTGTGGGCCAGGGACCCAAGGGGCAAGGTGAAGAACACCAACCTCTGGCAGCCCCCACGGTCGCTGCTTCTGCACCACTCCTATCCACCACTTTGTTCATCATCAGCCTACGGCACCTTCGGTTTAACCAATTACATAAGTCACTATTCATTGAGTAAAGGAAAAACTCCTCTTTCTTCAAAACAGACCTTTTACACATTCTAAGAAGACAGTTTGCCTTGAGTCCTAGGAATTTGCTTTTCCCACATCTGGGGGTGGGGGTCACATGGCCTCTCAGCACCTCTCTCCATAGACCAGTAAGGCCTTCACTTGCCATTGTTTTGGAGGCAGAGCCCTTGGTCCCTGCTGGTTTTCAATGACTTCTCTCTGGACCTTGTATCAAGGTTGAGATCAAACATCAGAGTCAGAATACCACAAGAGCAAGACCTTTCTGAAGCACATACTGCTTGATGGACACACTTGGACATGTATTCAGGAAACCAACCAAAGCTCCCCGGTTCTCTCTCTCTCTCTCCCGGTTTCTCTCCTCCCCACCCCACCTTGCCCTAGGTAGCAAAAGGTGAGTCAAAAATCTCTGGACCCTAAAGCACAGATTTTGTCTTCAGATGTTATCATTTCTAAGCAGCATGAAGACTACTACAGCAGGAGGAAGCTTTTGTTACACTCCCCAGGCTGAAGTAGTGCCTGTAAGCTCGGTTGTGTCCTATCTTTAACCTGGGTGTGACTTTGAAATCTCAAGGGCTCTTTAAGAAGCCTAGATAACATTCACTGTGCCTTATTTATTGCAAGATGTATTTACCTCCTCACAAAACTCCAGTTGATTCAATAGGTGTGAATTTTCCCAACATAAATCATGGTATTCTTTTCACTACCATGGTCTTCAGTAAGTCCCCCTTCTCAGTAAGGCAGCTGTCCAGCACCCCTAGTGCCAGTTCATACATAGTCACATGATGCCATCCTGGGGCAGACAGACAAGGTCACATGACTTAATGCCGGTTTCTTACAACTAAAAGGCAGAGAACACATGGTCCCCTTGCACTATCATCAAACTCCTTCTGATTTGAAGTCAGCTGAGCAAGGAACCACCGTGTGTGGTTAGAAAAATGTTCACATCAAGATTCCTCTCCAGGTGGTCCTTGACTCCTCGCCTTGTACTTGGGCCAGCCAAGTCAACCAAGGTCTGCCATGAGCCTTACCCTGGCCCTTCCACAGGACCGGGAGAGCTCTTCATGCAGCAAGCCTGACAAGCACCATCCCTTCCTGCTGATTCAGACGTGAAATAAGGGGGAAAGGGTAATAGAAGGAAAACTAGCACCTGAGATAAGCAGGCCCTTGTGGCAGACGAAGCCCCTGTGCCAGCTCTTGGTTTTGCATTTCTTACCTGTCACCCCTTGGAAAAGTCACCTAACTTATCCCCTTGACACATCTGCAGAATGGAAGGGTTTCTACTCTGCAAGATCTGTGAGATCATGGCTGTGGCCCAGCTTTAGTGCCAGGAACACAGGCTCATCTGCCTCATTGCAGGTGAATTAACGAAGTACAAAGGAATGACTTTGTTTTTTACAGTCAATGTGCTGTTTTTCTGTTCATTGCTGCTGCCAGAACTTGTTGCTAAGTATTCAAAACTTCAACAACAATTTTTCCTTATACTTAAATAAGAAGTGAAAATGCTGGCTGAAAACTCAGCATTCAAAAACCTAAGATCATGGCATCTGGTCCCATCACTTCATGGCAAATAGAAAGGGAAAGTAGAAGCACTGACAGATTTTCTTGGACTCCAAAATCACTGTGGATAGTGACTTCAGCCATGAATGCTTGCTCCTTGGAAGGAAAGCTCTGACAAACCTAGACAGCATATTAGAAAGCAAAGACATTACTTTGCTGATAAAGGTCCATATAGTAAAAGCTATGGTTTTTTCAGTAGTCACGTACGGATGTGAGTAGGACCATGAAGGCTGAGCACCAAAGAATTGATGCTTTTGAACTGTGGTGTTGTGAAGACTCTTGAGAGTCCCTTGGGCTGCAGGGAGATCAAACCAGTCAACCCTAAAGGAAATCAACTCTCGATATTCAGGGGAAGGAGCAACGCTGAAGCTGATGCTCCGATATTTTAGCCACCTGACTCAATGGACATGAGTATGAGCAGGCTTTGGGAGATGCGGAACAGAGAGGCCTGGTGTGTTGCAGTCCATGGGGTCATAAAGAGTTGGACACAACTTAGTGACTGAACAATAACAGCAACAAAAGAGAAGTGAGAGCAGAGCCACTAAAGACTTTGAAAGTCAACTGTAGTCAGAGAGTTGGGATCCTAGGGTGTGTTCAGAAAACCACCTGCTGACCATGATTCTTTCTTTTTGGCCAACTTGGCACAAACTGCCCCATGCAGCAAGTCACCAAGAATGGAGGGCTATGGGCAGCTTGAGGCTGTTGATGGTGAGGCAGAAAAGCAAATCCCAGGCAGTGGTAAATCTTAGAAATTCTATCTGGAATGCATTTTATATGTGCGTGTATTTTTTCCCCCCTTGGCAGGAGACTTACCTTTCTAATTATGTTTCCCCTAGGCTATTATTAAAATTTGTCTGTGTTCCCCAAGCATACACCACTGCCAGCATGGAGAAGGCAGCCCTAAGTGACAGGGTAAAGTCTAACTGGTATTGTTTGGAAATACACAAATACACCTCTGTATGTAGACACAACTCTGTTTATACTCACAATCACACAGGACTTCCAACTCTCTCTGGTAAGAAACACAGCAACACATGGTAGGGCAAGAAAGTTGTTGCAAAACCAAAGTGCAGAGAACTTTGATGATTAAAGTCTATAAGACCACAAGCCCTTTATTTTCTGTAATGATTTTTATTTTTTCTGGCTGTGCCGAAGAGGCATATGGGACCTTAGTGCCCTGACTAGGGACTGAACCCATGCCTCCTGTGTGGAGTCCCAGACCATGAACCCTTTAGAAAAGCATCTTGTGTCGTCACACATGTGTTGTTTCTTCAATTCTTTAACCATACCTTTCACCTTTTATCACCGTGAACCTGGCAGGACTCATGCATGAAAATCTTTTTCTTTCCAATGATCCTATAATTTCCCACTCCCCAGAATTCCTAATATTTCTTTAAGAAATATCAAAAGTAGAGAAAAATTTGGCATTTAATTCCACACATGGACCCTCAAGCTAAAAAATGAATGCTGGAAATTTTCTGATTACTTCTGAATTTAGAAGTCACTTTATGCTGCCCTGATGAGTAAAAACTTAATCTTACATGAAAATTGAAGTTGGACACGTGCATATCCTAGTGATTCCTTGACCACTAGACAGATAATTCATGTGGTATCCCGGACAATCGAGTTACACATTTTCCTAACACTCTCATCTCCTTCCTGTGTGGTGGCTGCTGCTATTTCAAGGCATTTGAGCTTGAGGAAACATTAAGAGTACTTTAATAGAATATGAGTCCACTCTAGGGCATGACATTTCCTTCTTGAACCATTTCCAAGCATTAACAGTGGTATTACTGTGCTGTGCTCTAAGAGGAGCTATACAATCGCTTTGCCTAAGGTCTTCTTTGCTGCTGCTGATACAGAACCAAAGTGCCAAAAATGAACCTAAATGAAGCACAGAGAGCATCCTAATTGTGCACTCTGGGATTATAGCACTACAACATCAAACTGCTCCTCGTCAATTCCATGTTTACTTCTTGAAAAATTACTCAGATTAATCTGGGCCAAAATGCAGTAAAAATCCAAATTGTGGTAGCACAGAGGAGCCAGGCTTTTTGACAGCAGTCCTTTAGGGTCTCCTCTTCCTCTCAATACTTTTTAAAGTTATGACAGGCCAAAAAAAAAAAAAGAGATGATTGGGTATAATATTCTACCTTTCAGGTAAAGAGACAAAAAAGAAAAACCTCTATTCATATTTGCTTGTATTTGTATAAAGGAACTTTGGAAGAAGATATATAGAAATAACTAATAAGTTTATCTAGGGTATAGGGATAACTGAGCAGATGGATGCAAGAACTTTTGTAGTACAGGTTTTTATTTTTAAACCCTGTCAGTATACAACCTACTTAAAACCTCAATTAAACAAGCAATTATTACATGACCATTAGCCTTACTGATGGGCTTGAATTCCTGTATTACCATGTTATCTCTCAGCTATTTTTCACATATATAAAAAGGATTTTTAAAAGAAAACAATCAGGAGTTTAAAGGTAGAAACTGAATTTTAAAGTTTATCACAGAATGCCAGATTATATTTTTCCCACTGAGTTCTAATTAGAAGATTCTTCTCGGTGCTTTTTTTATTTCAGAAAGAAAGTTGTATTTGATAGTGTGGTATTTGTTTGAGAGCAAGTGCACGTGCGCGCATGTGCGCGCATGCGCACACACAGACACAGACACACACACAGGCTTCTTGTAGTAGATACTGTTATTAATATACTACCTTTTAGCTATGCAAATAGACATATTCTGCCAACATAAAAGGGGAAGTAGAATGTTGTGTAGCTCCATCTATACCTATTTTTATTGTGGTTTTGTAATCACATACAGTAAGTTTTAAAGATTTAACTGTTAATTTTCATAAAAAATTATTTGTAAACTGTTAGGTTTCTAACACCCAGGAAACTAAAGTTCAAAAATCTAAGTCAATTGTTTGTACAGTTTTATCAAAATAACAGGTGCTAATTACTAGTTTTGAAATAAAACACAATCTAAGAGTCGTAACATGTTTCTTAAGGTACAGAGTGGGTGAAGTGTTTGAAAGTAACCAGTAATTAATTAATGACTTTGTAAAGCACAAACTCTTCACATGCTATTAACTGAGGCTTTGGAAAAGTAAGGTCTCCTCACAAAGCTTTCCTTCTACCTCATATACTGAACTCTTAAGATTTTTAAAATATTCAACTTGCCTTTATTCCTGTTTTGGGGAGGGTAGGGGTGTGAGCCTGCCAGCTGGTTGGAAGCCAACAGTTATCCAGTCAGACCTGAATGGAAAAATCTATGATTTGTTTATTTCATAGTTCAAGTTCAAAGGCAAGAGACAATTTAAATAATAAAAGAATAACAGGAAAAATTGCAAAGAAAGAAAACAAATCTTTAGACTCCAGAAGAACCTTCAAGAATATTTAATTCGGAAAATGTTATTGGTTTCGAGAACTTGACTGAAAGAAAACAGCTGGGCAGAGTTCAAGGTTTTAAATTAAGAACAATCTAATAAGGTCTATGGGGATAACTCTCTGAGCCACATTTTGGAGACCAGATTCATTTCTACCAAGTAAAAGTAATAGCAGTCTAAGCTAAAAAGGAAATTCCTCACAACTGAGGTAGTTACTAAGTATCAGCACATTTTCCACGTTCTCACAAGGCAGCTTAGCTATTTACAATCAATTTTTCCTCATACATAAATGGAGCGCCTTCTCAAATTTATGTCTTCTGTGATTTGTTTAAAAGAAACAAAAGTTATACACATGAGCCAGAATATGCCTGTTTTATTAACATCATGCTTTAATAAATAACTGGCTACTTCTAATAAAATTAAGCCTCTGTTTATAACAGGCCCAATATTCCATTTTGTCCATTCTGCAGAATTTGGTGTAAAAGGCTGAATGAAATGTAGACCCTGAGCTATCAAGTAATTACGTTTCAATATAAAAATAGAGAATTACTCTTATAACTGAAGACTGAACAATAACACAACCAACCTCTCTGTGGGTTTCAGCTTTTGGGGAATTGGTTGGGATCTGAATGGCTGTCTAAAGCAAGAAGAGACTTTGCAGAGTGTGATTCTTACTGAAGATTTCTTGAACTCTTTTAAATGTGATTTGTTACATTCTCACAGTTTTATGAGCTGTCATTTGGTAAAGACACAAGGAAACGGCCCCAAAGGGGCCAAGGCAATGGTTAGTCTTTGGTCTGGGACAAGAGTTAATGGCCTTCGTCAGTTCACCTGGTTAAAGTGGTTAAAGGTCACCCCGAAGATGTGTTCTTCTCAGTTTTACCTACTGCCATTCCTCCCTGCCCCCCACCCCAAATGCCCAACAACATGAGAAGAAAAATCTGAACACTCAGAGCTCCCCAACTGGGGTGCTTGGCTGATACGGTAGCACACAGCTGTGAACCATGGCAAGACCTTTGGCTTTCAGATGGGGCAGGGCTGGGCAAGAAAAAGACTCAATAAGACACCTTAGAAATCTCTTTTTTTAAAAAACAAAACACTGTGATCCAAAACCAAATAAATGCAAATACACATGGATGGACAAAAACTTTGCTTGAGTATTAATACTTACTGCCTGAGCCCAGGCTGTACCCTAATTCTGGCTAGCCCCCCAGACGGCTCCCTCAGTATGACTGGGTTTGGAATCTGGAAGAAGAGGGACCAAGTGAAATTGGTAGCCACTTACTTCTGCTGGTGGGATATCAGTTCAAAGAGGTGGTTCAGGCCATACCGCCCTGAACACAGCTGAGCCTGTCAAAAAGGGTTAAGTGTAGACACACAAAGACCAGCACAGTGGCTTGTTAACTTGCCTGTATTTAAAATACAACAACAAAACACCAAACCAAACCCACCCCCAAATTAAGTGTGATACCCTGGGATACCCTGAAAGCCTTATATCTTTTGAGGGAGATCAAGAATATTCTAGACAGATAAGTGGCTTCCAGAAATGGACTGATCTGTGATTGAAGTTTATACAACCCAGTGCAACCAAAAGGGGTAGTCTGCAGCCTCTTCCAGTCACCAGCTATAAATGAAGTATAACCTTCTTCTTGTATTGATGCCTAAACACAACCTGACAAGTGGCTCAGAAGCCCCCTTGTGCCTTCACATTGCAGAAAAAAAAATACACCTCCTCCTCTTCTCTTCAGATAAGGCAACTAAAAAAACAGGGATAGATGGCAATTTTACTGCTTGTTGGGCTTTTTCTTTTAATAAGATAACGTGATAAATAAAACCTGCTTCTGTACAGCTATTTAATATTTCAGAAATACGTACATGTTACATGCCAAGAAAGGACCCTGGTTTTCTTGTAAGAAACAAGGTGAGATCATATTGAAAGGAAAAAAAAACCCCACAAACAGAAAGAAAACAGAGTGATAAAAATCACAAATGCACAACTAACTACAGTTCTGTACCTACACTGTTAGCCACATTTAACATGATTCTGAGGAGGTCAGACTGACTTTACGTGCAAGTCCCCTTCTCCCACAAAACTGAATGAGAAAACAAAGTCAGCATCTTTTAAACCAGTGGCCACATAGTAAAAACTGTACATTGTTGTCCACTCATTTAAAAAGCAAAGTCACTAGGATGGTATAAAAGTGATAACCAGTGCCTTTGTAACTGATGATGAACACTTGTTCTCTAAGGCTGAGAATTATCTCCACTCTCTCTGCATAACCAGGGATAAGATGCAGAAGACAGTGAGGAGGTAGGGCCAGGCCCCAGCGAGGACCCAAGCGCTGCTGGCTTTATCGTTGACACTCTTCCCAGAGTGGTCAGTTGCATTATATTCAAACTCCGAAGGACACTGCTGAGACTCACATCCACTACCACTTCCTTCTCCACTGCTTTCGTCACCTATTTTTTTGGGGAAAAAAAAGGGAATGTTTATTCTGCTCTTTCTCATCTCAAGGTGTACAAAACAAGCATATAACAATTTGTTCTTTAGAAGCACACATGCTTACTGATATCAAAGAAGTCCACATCATTCCCATTGTAAGCATTCTTCATCTTACTGGTCATAACTCGAAGAGCCATGACTTGACGAAGGATCAGTACGTCTGGTTTGCTGGTGTCAACCTGGACCTCTGGATTATTGGCCTGGTTGGCTAGACCATTTCCTGTCACAGCAAACAAGTACCTGCAATGAGAAATGAGCTTGTTAAGAGGATCAGTAAAACAAAAGCTGCCAAAGATTGGCAAAGATTCTTGCTAGGTTCTAGTATTTGCCACTTGCAGTGAACTGCAAGTGCTTGCCTTTCAGTAACTCGGAATCTCTCCGCTTCCTGGGGATATACATGTTCCTCTACTCTGGGGCCTTTTTGAAAACTACCCATTTTGTGGAGGTTGGTGGGGCAGAGTTAAGTGGACACTTGTCTAAGTTACTGGGTATGTAGGGGAGGGACACAGCGCATCACCAAGGAAGACAATGAGATCTTTTGAGAACTGGTACTTGATGAGGCCATGCCATCAGGCACAGGACCACAGGTATTAAATATGAAAAATAATGACACTATTAGAACAGCTCAATCCTTGGTTGCAGCAGTAATGCTATCATATAACCACGCGCACAAACCTTTGCCCCGAGACTCTCTGCAAGTAGCTGGGGGCCTTCCCAACACTTCTATGCATTCTAAGAATGCCTAGAAATCTTCCATGTTGTTGCCACCTGCTTGTGAAAGGTAACACAATGCCTCGATGAAACAACCAAGCAAACCTTCTCTGAAAGTTCCCCAGGCATGTAGGGAGAAACTGTACTCTTTCCCAATGATGGCTAACCTGCTTTTGCCTTTCCCATTCCAGCAGTCATCCTCATTGCCATTTCCTGCAGCCATCCTCTCATCGTTGCAGACATTTGTAGGAAGAGAGGACCAGAACTTCTTGGTCTGCTTCAGTTTCTCCTTGACAGCAGTAACCTCATTAAGAGAGAGAAAGAAAAAAAAAACCTCTGTAAAAGCACAAACCTATAGATGTGCCTTCAGATCATGTCTAAAGTATCTCGAGAGTCTCTGTAGTCTGAAGAGAAAGATGCAGATTTTGGCTTGGCCAAAAATTTGTTCAGGTTTTCTCACACCATTTTGTACTTCTATGTAAAATGTATAAAATCACCAAAAGAAGTAACAGGTGAAATGCAAGCTCTGAATTAACTTGCCATTTAAAAAAAAAAGCTACCTAGTGCCTACACCCACTGTCCATCCCTGTTCTTCATTACAACTACCATCTGGGGCCTACCAGGTCCCACGCCCCAGAGATACACTGGAAAAACACAGTATCTTCTGGCAGGGCTTTGATGACTCAGGATTCAGCCTATGAGTTACCCTCACCATGACATAAAAGGCAGGTGTTTAGATAAGCCTCAGAGCACCCCAATTCCTAGCTCTATGGATGAACTTTCTGAGCGAGGAAATCAGAGAAGCAGGCTCACTGACATCCCTTTGCAATTTGCTGGAAAAGTTTCACCTGAAAAGACCCCGTGCTTGGAATCCTCCAAATCAAACTGCATTTTGAGCAAATGTTTTCAGTTTTTTTGCCATTGAACATGGCCATTCCTGCCCCAGGGCTCACCAATCGGTCCAAACTGGTGCCAGCTGCTGTGGTGGGGCGCTCCTCGGGATGGAAGGGCCTGAAGCGGGCACTGAAGGTGCCTTCTGAGACGGAACGGGAAACCCGACCAGCTGGGAGAGGCTTGGGGGATCCACATCCCTGGAAAACCTGCATGGGCATAAATGTGGCCACATGAGGCATAACAGGCTAGAGTGGGCCCTGCCTCTCCAATCCAGGACCTGCCTTCCTTACCTTCTGAGATACCTGCACACTGTTCTCCTGCATATTCATAATAGCATCCGAGATCTTCACGTCGATGGGATCCATGACTGACTCAATGTTGAAAGGACCCTCCAGCCTCTCGGCCACCATCAGCATAGCATCTAACATAAGGTTTGGGGAAGAACAATACAGCATACAAAGTAAATCATTAGCTTGGCCTTGAGTGATCAATCTGATTATTTTACTATCTTTGTTTCCCTTGGGGGGATTTTGGAGGGGGAGGCATGATCATCATTAATTCATGCTTTCGTATCTATGACACAAAACTGCATTCAGTCGCTATGTACCACCGGCTCTCTAGAATGCAAAGTGTCAGATGAAGACTTTATACTCCAGCAAGAAAACACAATCAGGAACCTTCTATTACACTGATAACTCATCCCTCCACGGGTCAGTGGCTGTCACTGCACAGCTCTGACCTAGCTCCTGCCTGACACATCTAAGGCTGGGAACAGAATAACGTGCCAGCTTGTCCAGGTACTTCCACGGCTCTTCCCATTTCATGTTCAATTTACAAGAGTCAAAAACATAAATCAGCTCGAATCCTGGCATACCAAATTTTTTTCTTTCATTTTTAAAATGAAACCCTTTCAAATCCTTGGGTACACAGTTAGAAAATATACATGAAAGTGTTCCTAGAAATTCTAGGCACCTCCTTAAGAATTCTAAAGACTTTATAAATAATGGCATTTTGTAAAATGCAATTTTTGTATTAAGATAAACTTCCAATTTCAAATGCAAGGGTTCTGAGTTATTTTAAAGCGAAAAACATGTGCCACTTTTTATTCAAATGAAAAAAACAGAGACAGGGCACAAAAATCTGTGTTTACAATGTGTGTCTTCACTAATTACTCAGAAAATCACTTCTATATTTTGGAAAAGTCCAGAATTTTTTAGGACACGTTAAATCTCTTAAAGAAAAACACCCCCTGTACTGGTTTTCTTGTCATCCATGGTTCTTGAGATTTAGTTAGTAGTTTTCTCTGATAATCATCATGCAAAATTAGAAGAAACTGGAAAGGTCCTCCAAATGAGAAAAAGTGTGCTTCATTTATGACAAGCAGTGAACTTTTCCATGCGTTCTTTCCCCTTAAAGGAGAGTTAGGCCCACATACTCCATAGCCTTCAGGTAGTCCAAGGACGGCTGCCAGAAAGAAAGGCAAGATTCTAGAATGTAATGTATCCCTCTCAAAGCACAGGCCATAGCTAAACCTCTACCTAAGCTCGCAGATGGTCAGCAACCTTTCCCCTCCCCCAAGAACAAATGTGGCCCAGCATTTTAAAGCACAGACTCATTTCTCTCAACCAGAATTCCAATGTCAAAAATCATGAGTAGATTTCCAAGCAATGCAAATTTGGGGGGCAAGTCATAATGAATGAAGTTTCAGGTCACATTGTGGTAATCACCAAAAACTGATGCTCCCAACCTCTAAGGAAAGCCTGTCAGAATGAATAGACCATTTTTCCAGGAGAGGAAAAATGCGTTTGATATGCTAGTGAAAGAGGAGTTCTGTACACAAGTGGAGCACAACCTAAACGTGGTCATCATTGTCAAACCATCAACATGACCACGCCTGCAGAGCACAGGCCTTCAGAGCCAAGAAGTCACCAGCTCCAGAGAAAACTCCCAAATACAGAGGTTTACATAGGGAAGGAAACAGTGCATCTCGTCATTGCTTATTTCCCTAGTGGTGAGGAAAGGCCAGATCACGAATGTGCTTGTGAAAGGGAACATAAACCCCGATTCTTCTGGCTGTTTGGTATCTCTGTCAACTCCAGGCCGGCTGGCTATGCACAAAGGCCTGTGAAGGGAGTGGGGCTGGAATTGTCACCAGCGTTGCATGTGGTGTCGCTAAAGAATGTGAGTGAGGCTGTGTTTTGCCCAGAGCCTGCAGCACGGGAGCCAAAGTCCCTGCTCAGTCCAGGGACAGGTCTTGCTAAGCCATCCGCTGGTTGCCTCCATGATCTGATGATGTCAGATCCAGTGTCATTGCTTCTGATGAATCTAGGCTGCAGGTCGCCCTTTGCAGGAGAGCTGACCAGCTCCCGCCTCCTGCCAGGAACTAGCCAATGGCCTAGCCAGCAATCCCAACCCCGATACTAAATCCCCAATGGCAGCGACACGTGATGTGAATAAGGTTGGCTGGGAGTCAAATGAATGTTAGCACAATGGTAGTATATGACAGAGAGCAAGTTGCACTTACACATACTTTATAATTCTCCAGAAATTGACTTTTTTGTGGGGGCACTATTTTTCAAAAAGAGGGTTTCCTACAACTGCTTAGTCCAAGGTGTTTTAACTATTTGGATCCACCTTTCTCAAGGTGGGTGACAGTCTAATAGGTGCAGTTCAAGAGAGAGAGGAGGGCAGATTTGAAAATTCATCCTTAGTCTATTTAAAGGTTCTAGTCTGACTGCAGCATTTCAGAGTTCAGGACAGCTCCCTCCCACCCTGCAACAAAGCAGCCCCTTCTCACAAGAAAAAGTGATTCCTTTTGCTCTGTGCTGCTGATAATCACGAACCCACATCTTTAGCCTCACGACCAGACTGGATGAACAAAAGGCAGTTTTCTGACTTAACCCCATGATCTGATTTAAAGAAGCAGGGGGAAAAAGCCCTTGACCATTCATTAACTGCAGTCATTTAAAGGAGGAAAAATTCCTTGTGAAGGGGGAAAAAAAAACTGAACTTATGGCACAGGCATGTAAATTGGGACTGAATTCGACAACCACAGAGCAAATTAATTAAACCCTTGTGAAAATCCATGAAAAAGCACTGGAGATTAACAATGTCTGTTACTCCTGGCCTTTTATATCAGCTTATTAGAAATAAAGAATAAAATACCCATTAAAAATATAGTTTAGATAGAATTATATTCCTCCTCCCTCCAAAAAAAATCATTTAAAATAAATGAGGAAAATTGATTTTGAAATCCTACCAATTTCCACTTGAATTTAATTTTGGTTCTAAAGATAACAAATGTAATTTATAAAACACACAGCAAGAACAGTAGCCATGGAAGTCCTCCTTGATTTAGAGTACGTGGCTGAAGACGTAAATTAAGGAAGTCAGAGTGTGGTTTTGATATGGACCTGCAAGCTCTTGGAAAAATACATAGAATTTGCTTTTTTAAATGTTTGTTTTTGCTAATTTATTTGGCTGCACAGGGTCTTACTTGTGACATGTGGGATGTAGTTTCCCATCCAGGGATCAAACCCAGGGCCCCAGCATTGAAAGCTCAGAGTCTTAGCCACTAGACCACCAGGGGAGTCCCTAGAATTTTTATTTTAAGACAAATTTATGAGTTACACTTTCTCCCAGACACGTCAGAATAACAGAACAGTTCACATTATTCATGATGTGCCTGTAGAAAAGTCAGCCAGCCTAGATCACTGTGTGTAAGTGTTGCTAGTTTGCCCGGAGAACAAGTGCATTAGATGTTACAGGGAAAAGTGAAAAGGCAAGCCATCTTGTTTCTTAAAAATGAATTAAGCAAAAGTGAACTGCAAACATGACATTTGTGGGTGGAGGTGAGAAGGCAAATAAAAAAGGAAGAAAAGAAAAAGTATATCAAGAGTAATTTAGATCCGGAAATATCTTCAAGTAACAATTTCTCCCATGGCTTCTTTCTGGGCATGATGTGCCACTGGTGTGTGTGTCTGGTCTTAGGCCTTCTCTCATGGGATTCTGCTTTTCTGTGTGTGGACTTTTTTCAAGTCTTCTAGCTTTGAACTATCTAGCCTACAATTGTGCTGCAATGTTTAATATTCACATCTTTTTTTCCTTGTGTCAGTATTCTCAAGAGTCTGTCAGAGCCAATTTATTGATGCACTTTCAGAGTTAATATAATTAGATCTCATGCAGACTAAAAAGCATTCCCCAGCTCCAATCCCCCCATTCCCCTCCCCACAAAAAACCCTCAGCAAATTGCATACATGTTCCCATGATGTGGACAAATAAGTGAAAAATAGGTGCTTACAAAGACACTCAAAATCTGCAATTATGCAAATGCAACTGGGGGATGGGAGAGAGTTTGTTTTGGGGTACTGACACAAACATTCCAGGATTCCCATATGCATTAAGCAGGCATCCAGGGAGTTGATGACTGGACATTTCAATTATCCCTAATTTGTCATTTCCCACAAATCATACTTAACCCTCTTGGAAACTGGCTAGGTCATTTCCATCGCTGTCTGGGTTCCAGTAATAGGTTTTCTAGGTATTAGGTTGTAGTTAAGAACACTGATCTCTCAAATTCTCAGGGCAAAAGTCCTTCCATTCTCACCAGAGCAGTCTGTGATTGTTAAATCCTCTATAGAAATATAACCACTAAATTTCCACAGTCAGATTGCTCTTGATCCAAATGTCTAAGGGGTATCTGGCAGGTATGCAGAAGATTCAGTTGCAATGTCACAAATGTAACATTTGAAAAGCTCCTTCCATAGGTCAGTGATGGCTATACTCCAGCGTTTAAGATGTAGAACTAAAACTAACCTTTGGGGGGAAACGTCAAAAAGGCACTTTCTCATTACTGAAACTTGGTATTTTCTTGGTGACCACCGTCTTCAGAAATGCCACCATTAGTTCAAAGGAACATTTACTTGTAGAGTGGTATGAACTTCGAATACCATCAGAACTCCGGGAACCACTATATAATGAACAGAAATTCCATCGCTGACAATTAAAACATCCCTTGGGGAATTCCCTGATGGTCCAGTGGGTAGGACTTGGCACTTTCACTACTGGGGCTAGGGATTCAATCCCTGGTCAGGTAACTAAGATCCCACAGCCATGCAGCACAGCCAAAAAGAAATTTTTTTAATTAAAAAATAAAACATTTCTTGTGGCTGGAAGGTGAGCTATCCCTAATGAGTGATGTGCATACGTGGGTGCTTAGTCGCTCAGTCGTGTCTGACTCTTGGCAACCCCATGGACTGTAGCCCACAAGGCTCCTCTGTCCATGGGATTCTCCAGGCAAGAATACTAAAGTGGGTTACCATGCCCTCCTCTAGGCGATCTTCCCAACCCAGGGGTCGAATCCATGTCTCCTGCATTGGCAGGTGAGTTCTTTACCAGTGGGCCACCTGGGAAGCCCGGGAGTGACACAAAGACATTAATCGCCTGCTCACCTATGAAATTGTTCCACTCAAAATCAAGATCCCCTTGGTTGGCCAAACAGCCTCTCATGATGTTGGAGCAATAGTTGTAACAGGGTTTCACAGTCACGAGACCTTGGCAGTGGGAGCAGTACATCATCTTCACCAGGGCATGGGTACACTGGGCGGTGAGATTCACCTAATTTGGGAGAAGAAACAGACAATGGTGGGGCCAAGATAGAGACAACAACCGCACATCTATTGCAAATCTATCAACTTGACTTTGAAGGCTTGGCCATGAATTTCACATATGAGTCACAATGGATCACAAGTAGCATGGCCTGGCATGCTTACCGCAGAGGTGAATTACAGCAAGATTAGATAAAGAAAAAGGGTATGTTAGGAAGGTATGGGGAGGTAGGAATGAACATTCAGCAACTCAGCTGTATATGACACACACTCAACTACTCCCACTCATTTTAGATGGTCATCACTGTGTGTGCCATGCCAGACTGTAATCTCAGCACGTCTTGTTTCCAAACTGCTAGACCACCCTTTCAAATGTAAGCCCCCCAGTCAAGGTTTAGAAGGGTAGCTCGTGTGTACTCCTTTCTGTGCCCATAGCTGCACAGAAGGAAAAAATGGGTGTATCCTACATGGAAGAATATGAATAAATTTGAACTTGGCTTTATGTGAAGGCTGTCTAAGGCTTGGGAGCAGCAAAGCATGGAGTGCTCGGGGCCCACTTGATAGAAGATGTAGGACTTAGCTACATTCTGAAGAAGGGGTTGATTTATTTATATCTTAAATTTTATTGACATATGGTATGGTTGAGCTACCATGTTGTGCTTCATTTCTGTTATACAGCAGCGGGACTCAGTTGTGCATATATTTATATTTTTCAGATTCTTTTACATTAAGTTTTATAACAGGATGTAGAATATATTTCCCTATGCCATACAGTAGGACCTTATTGTTTATCCATTCTATATATAATAGTTTGCATCTGCTGATCACAAGCGGTTTAGATTGAAATGATCAAGTGAAGGGAGAACACTGCAGTTAAAGCATCCACAGAGCAGACTGTGGATGAGGTTGAGGAATTCTGGGAAATAAAGTTGCCTGCGTATAGGACGGACTCCGTATGTGGCCAGGCTGTTCATGGGCTTGGACACAAGGCAGAAACCAAGACACCATATGGCAGGACACAGAGACCTACTAAAAGTTCATGAGCAAGGGAAGCAGGAAGGATGAAGGTGGCACCGAAGTCAGGTGCGGCTCGATGGCCTCTGTAAATAAATGAGACTTAGTTTCATCTTTCTACTTCTATAGGATGCAGTTGTCTTGGGCATAGAAGAGCTGATCCCATCCTGTCACTCATTTCCATCAATGCTTAGAAAGGATCATGGCCAGGAGCTGGCAGCTCCCCAAGAGGTCCTGTCTTCTCAGTCTCTTGGCTCCACCCTCCCCTTTTGGAGTCAGTATCAGAGGATTACTGCATTCCTCTCTATCAGTACCAACCAGTTCTGCAAACAGACTTGTGAAAGCAGATACCACCACAGGCAACAGATGCTGGGACACAGGGAGGTGCAGCAGTGCACTTCACCTGCTCTGGAGTGTAACTTTGGATACCACTTATCAACAGTAGCCTTAGGAACAGGAATGGGGGATTAACACTGTCAGGAGAAAAACTTCACACTGTCAGGCTCCTATCTGATGTACACATGCACTCTTATCTCAAACAGAACTCAAGTGTAAAGGGGGACGACTGTCCAACAGGATGTAATTGTATACACTGAAGTCAAGGTTCCCTAGGAAGAGTTAGGAGTTTTAACCAGTGCCAAATGTTTTCCTAGGCACTAAACTGGTCCTTTTAACCACATATTAATGTACAGTAAAATCGTGGCTAACCAATACCCTTAAGGAACAGCCATGCTGGAAAGCTAGGTTTTCTGGACAAGAAAACAAGAGCACACCTTTAAAGTTACAGAATTAGGACTTTGATACTTTCTCACCCTCTCATTTGACAGAGGAACAAACAGGCCTGAAGGGAGGAGAGGAGGTAGTCAGAGAATCATAGAAGTCTTAAGAGTTGGAAGAGACCCTAGAGATCACCGAGTATAGCTCTCATATTTAACAGATGAAAAAACCAAAGCCAGAGAGAACAACTGACCTGCGGACAGCCACTTTGCTGCATCTGACTCGAGCACTGCAGCTTAGCAAACACTGAAATCATTTCCCGCATCTGTCATGTGTCGCTGCCTCTTTAAAGCAAATAATATGAAACTTAAATGTTAAACACTACTTGTTTTCTGATCTTTAATTAGGTTCCACACTGGTGAGATTGCTAAAATGGCTGGATTTTGGAGAGGTAAAGAGTTCTTATTAAAAATGTCTGTGAAAAGCAGACTAGTGCATGACATTTTTCCATTACAATGCTTATTAGGAAAAAAAAGGACTTGTAGCAGAAAACAATGTAGAAAGAGTTAAAATGTCAACAAGTAGTTACCGGGCACCTACTATGGGCCAGAGAGTTTTCTGGGATGCATTTCTGATTAGGTAGCAAGGCAAGTAAGAATTTCTAGACTATGAGACTTGTTTAAGAAAACACAAAAGAGACACGTGTACCCCAATGTTCATCACCGCATTGTTTACAATAGCCAGGACATGGAAGCAACCTAGATGCCCATCAACTGACGAATGGATAAGAAAGCAGTGGTACATATACACAATGGAATACTATTCAGCCATTAAAAAGAATACATTTGAATCAGTTCTACTCAGGTGGATAAAATTGGAGCCTATTATACAGAGTGAAGTAAGCCAGAAGGAAAAACAACAATACAGTATACTAACGCATATATATGGAATTTAGAAAGATGGTAACGAGAACCCTGCATGCGAGACAGCAAAAGGAACGCAGATGTATTGAACAGACTCGTGGACTCTGTGGAAGAGGGCAAGGGTGGGATGATATGGGAGAATGGCATTGAAACATGTTAATTATCATATGTGAAATCAATCGCCAGCCCAGGTTTGATGCTCGGGGGTGGTGCACCGGGATGACCCAGAGAGAAGGAATCGGGAGGGAGGTGGGAGGGGGGTTCTGGAAGGGGAACACATGTATACCCATGGCAGATTCATGTTAATGTATGGCAAAACCAACATGATAATGTAAAGAAAATTTAAAAAATAAAATTAAACTAAAAAAAAAGAAATTTCAAAATGGTATATAGACCATTAAGAAATAGGCAAAATTTTAAACTCCATAACAGTGCTAAAGAAACACTCTGGTCAAACAAGTCCTTTGCCACTTCTTTCTTTTTTAACACTAGGATGGGTTCACCGTATCCTTGGTTCAACCATAAGCTAAATCATTTAGGCAGTAGGCCTTGTAGTACTATCCTTTCCTTAAATAGGTTGATGGAGGCTGAAGTTTTAAAAAGAGAGATCAAACCAAGTGACACAGTAGAGTTTTATGAAAGGAAGATTATGAAGCGGGGTTTGGCAGAGTTTTTCCATTTCATACTTTGGCTAAGGACTGGTTCGTGTTCTGCACATGATTTGTAGTGTAACTACTAAAAATGATCACAAGTAACTCAGCTATAACATGCTATGAAAACACTAAATACCAGACTGAGAAGAGAGATGGGGAAATTATAAGAAAGCTAGGATGAGAAAGGACATTTGAAACACCAAAGTTAGAGAAAATCTGTCTTTCGTCTCCCAACCACTACTCAGACCACCATGCAGTATTCTACAACAAGGAAATTTAGAACCTGGGAAATTAACCCCTTGTGTGGGATAAGGCCCCAGTAAAAGACAAAAGCTTTTAAAACAGTCATGAGAACTACAGAAATAGGGATCCCCTGCAATGCTCATTCCCCCATAAGAAGTCTCCCCAGATGAAGTGATGAGACTACCCCACCTCAGGTGTTGGGTCCCCAACTCTCACTGACCTGACCAAGCTGAGGATGGTGAATCCAGAGTACCAAGAACAAGCTTCTTTTTGACTCTGGACTACCATGCTCCTTTACAAGCTCTCAATGGTCTTGCCACAATTCCAAGGGCAAACCTTTCACCCATAGGCAGATATAATAGTGGACTAAGTCATACTTTGTTCTAGTAATTTATTAATATTGAATATAAATTCAACTTCATTCACACTCTACTCTCTTGTAACACTCAAAATCAATTACTCCTCTGAAGTCCTCCAAGAATTTACTTACTGAAGTAATTTACCCCAGAAGACCCAAGGCTGAGTGGTAGATCATGCCAGGTGGGGATTAACAAAAGGGGTAACCATACTCTAAGATCTCTCTTTAATTCTCACTTATGTACTGATTCTCTATGGCATGGCATGCCACTTAAAAGGATCAATCTGATTATTCCTTAGGGTCACAGCTCTTGACTAACATTTGATATGTTTTATTTTTGTTTAGAAGGGTCTCTTGAGTCCCCACCCACTCTGGTGTTCTTGTCTGGAAAATCCCAGGGATGCGGGAGCCTGGTGGGCTGCTGTCTATGGGGTTGCAGAGTTGGACACAACTGAAGCGACTTAGCAGCAGCAGCAGCTTAAGTCCACCTGTGACTTCCAGAATCCTTGAGGCTGGGGAAGGAGTTGGGTAAGGGTTAGTTATGATGGCTTTTATAAAAGTCAGCTATCTCAGACCTCTCTTAGCAGTTAAAGTTATTTCTCAAAATGATATTTGGAAAGAACAGGAAAACTATACACTCCTCTCTTCCTGCTCTGAACCACTTACATAAAGAATGGGTTAAAGGTCTCAGAGAGAATGCTTAATTCAATTTCTGTGTTGGGCTTCCCTTATAGCTTAGTTGGTAAATAATTTGCCTGCAATGCAGGAGGACCTGGGTTCGATCCCTGGGTCAGGCAGATCCCCTGGAGGAGGAAATGGCAACCCACACCAGTATTCTTGCCTGGAGAACCCCATGGACAGAGGAGCCTGACAGGCTACAGTCCACAGGGTCGCAAGAATTGGACAGCACTTAGTGACTAAATCACCATGATCATGAAGGTTGAGATGTAAACATTCAAGAGAAAAATATTCTCTTCAATGTCAGAATTCACTTTCTGATACCTTTAATTGTTTTTCACAGATTTACATGATATTGAGTACTTACTATGTGTGCCAGGTTCCGTTCAAAGTAATTTATGTGTATTAACTCATCTTAACTTCAAAATAATCACAGGAGATAAATATTATCATTTCGTTTCACAGATGAGGAAGCAGAGGCCCAAAGAGATTAAGGAATAGACACAAGATCTTCCAGTAAATGGCCAAGATTTGAACTCAGGCAGTTTTGTCTGGGAGTAGGTACACTGACTTTCTTTAAGGTGTATCTTTTGAGTAACAGGTTACATAGGAACCTTGAAGGAAGCCCACGGGGCTGGCCCTTCTCCACAACTCCATGATCTAGCATAGGGTATCCACACACAGTGACTATCTCAGCTCTGGGGCTGGATATTTTCTAATGAGAATTTGCAGGCTTCAAATTTATTCACCAGTTATTAAGGTGGGACAGCAAGTTAGGATGCAACTGTTCTACAAGGAACAGTATATGACTGGACAACTATAGATGAGATGACATAGTCTGTAACAAAGATTAATGACTCGTGCACTCAACGCTATATCCTTAGAATGCTTCAAGGTGCTACAGGGTGAGAAAGAAAATATTCATCAGCAGCAGAGGTACAAAGAACTCAAAACCTCAAGTAAACACTGGCAGACATGGAGAGACAAGAGGTTATTTGAACAAAACCAAAAACAATATATATTTTGCCAAAGTTTTCACATTTTGAAAAACTTGCAGCCAAATGTAGCAGAGATGATCAATTTCTACTAGAACATGACATATTATTTACATGTGCTTAGTCACTCAGTCGCGTCCAACTCTTTGTGACCCCATGGGCTGTAGCCCATCAGACTCCTCTTTCCATGTGGCTTCTCCAGGCAAGAGTACTGGAGTGGGTTGCCATGCCCTCCTCCAGGGGATCTTCCCAACCCTGGGATCGAACTCAGGTCTCCCACATTGCAGGTAGATTCTTTACTGTCTGAGCATAAGAAGTTGTGGATATTATTTATAGAAGAATGGGATGGCTTAGTTAGTTTACTTTGGGGGACCTAAAGGATAGAAAGGGAACACCATCTGAACTCAATATTTCTTTATTAATGCAAATAAAAATCTGAGTTACTGAGCATAATGACAATACATTAATAGCCAATTTACAAGCCTTATGAAATCCTCAAGACTGACTATGCTATGCTTAGTCACTCAGTCATGTCTGACTCTTTGTGACCCCATGGACTGTAGCCCTCCAGGCTCCTCTGTCCATGAGGATTCTCTAGGCAAGAATACTAGAATGGGGTGTCATGTCCTCCTCCAGGGGATCTTCCCAACCCAGGGATCAAACCTGGGTCTCCTGCATTCCAGGTAGATTCTTTACTGTCTGAGCTACCAGGGAAGCCCAGGAATATGGGAATGCGTGGCCTACCCCTTCGCCAGGGGATCTTCCTGACCCAGGAATTGAACCAGGGTCTCCTGCATTGCAGGTGGATTCTTTACCAACAGAGCTACCAGGGAAGCCCCTCAAGTCTGACTAAGGTGTTTCTAAATGGTAAGAGAAACAAGCATTTAGATCTTAGCTGCTAGTCTATGTTTTATGGTAAAAGTCAGTCAGGGTGTGTGTGTGGGGATTCTTATATAGTGAAGACTCTTTAATTCAGTAAAGACTCTTGAAAATACTCGTTCCTACCTTCCAAAGAATATACAATTTAACATGACATCTGCACGCTATTTCTGCTATAAAAAGCTTTTGCAGAAATGTCCTTTTTGCTGCAAAGATTCTCTTAATATAGATCAGGACTTTCTACCTAATAACCTGCATTTTCAAGACATCCACCTTAAAAACTACTGCAAGCCGCCTGAAAAAAGAGAAATGCTGGAGCTGAGCTCTTCACACAGCCTGGATTTCATTTCAGTAATTCAGAACGAGCCTTCAGCCACATTACACAGTGATGGCAGTCAACATGAGGCACTCAAGTTAAAAACACATTTCCTCCTAGTTTCTTTCAGTTCCTAACATACATTCACTACAACATTTTTTCCCCTGTGCTGCCAATAGTACTGAACAAACAGAAAGGGTCTAGATTTTTATCTGTTGCTTGGTAACATAAGCACCCAATAAAAATAACAGGAAATTGTTTTCCAAATTATGGTTAAAGGAAAAGATAGGGAACCCAAACACGCTGTGAGATGTGAAGGGTTTATTCAACAATTTCCCAACTAGTTTTGGATTCAATACACACATGTGCAAAGAAGAAAGGCTAAGATGCTCCTATTTCCTCAATAATAGAATTTCAAAGATGTAACAAAAAACATGAAATAAGCTAGGGTTCATTCAGGAGTATTTAGGGCCACATGGTAGGTAAAACTGAAACTACATAAATGCTTGAAAATAAGTGTTGTTGTGTTTTTAATTAGACTTGTTAATGATAAGTCAAGGGGCTTCCCATGTGGCTCAGTGGCTAAAGAATCCACCTGCCAGGCAGGAGATGCAGGTTCAATTCCGGGTTCTGGAAGATCCCCTGGAAAAGGAAATGGAAACCCACTCCAGGAATCTTGCCTGGAGAATCCCATGGACAGAGGAGCCTGGCAGGCTTTAGTCCATGGGGTGACAAAGAGTCAGACACGAATTAGTGATTACCGTTTTGAGAATCTTCAGTCCGAGACAGTTCCCATAACCCTACCTTCCTCATCTCTACCTCAATATATATGATACATATACATATATATATATATATTATAGTGTAGAGAATATATACATCCCTCCTTCCTCTTTGCAATTCTAGTGTTTAAGACTGACTGAAAAAGAATCTTAAGGGCTGAATATATATGTACGCTTAAAAGCTTTTTTGTATTGCTCATTTTTAAAGTAGATATTTATAACAATTAGGGAAAATGGAAAAGTAATTTGTATAGTACTCTTGTAGGTGTCGGTGAATTGCAAATAGACAGAAATGAAGAGGGATCAATGGGTCTTGTTTTCAAGGCAGGATAGTCATTTAGACATCACAGTGCTAAGGCACTGATTTCTAATTATAGTCCCCGTGGTCTGGGATCGGGGTGTAGACATAGCCCCATTATGTCAGTGTTAATTGAAACCATGAGAATGCAACTCTCTTTGGCATAGGAGCCATTGATTTTCATGGTGCATGTAACCACTTGTGCATTTTTGAAAGACCACAACAGACTTCACCCTTCCAGGCAAAACTGCTGCTGCAAGCAGGTAAATAAGAAATGTATCATGAACCATGACAAGTAAAGATGGAATAAGTAATACAAAGATGTGGAGCACCGGGGTATTCTTGAACCATCTGTTCCTAATTAAAGGAACTTTTCTGCAGTTTGAATTGCAAAGCTCAATGGAGTAAGCTGAAATCTCTGGATGTCTGTGCCCAGAAAAACTGAAGCAAGGCAAGTACACTTTAAGAAGTGACTTCTCTTGCTGTCAGTTAAGCCTGCTGGTGCTAATAGCCTTTAAAAGGCTTAGTGACAATCAAATCATTGCTCAACACATAACCGCAACCCTTTTGCTGCACAAGTAAACTGGAAAAGCAGGGCACATGCTCATGAAGAGAAAGCAGGAACATCCCCGAGTTAAGTAAGCTATAACTAGCCCCAAGACCACAATGGTCTTCACATTTGACTTTACAGACCTCTTGTTAGATGAAGTGGGTGAGGTGGGTCTCTTTAAAACGGTAATTAATTCTACTGGATACTAAAAGAAGGAAATATTTATTTCTTGGGTTGTTCTAGTCCACCTGTAAAGTACAATTGGATAACAGTTGGCAGGGGTGGGAATCTATACGAAAAAACATTCCCTGAGTCCCCAAACTGTTAGAGCTTACTTATTTTATTAATCAAATGTAGTTTCTCTAACATCTTCAGTTTGAAATACACACTACCCACCTTAAATTAAAATCTCTGTTGAACAAATGTAATACATTGTAAAACAAATGTAATACATTTACAACCTTCTAAAGAGAAACAATACATAGATGATAGATTTTTACATAATTTGTGTTTTGGCAGTTTTAGAAACTGATTTCATATTACATAATTTAGATACAACTCAACCTAGTTGAAGAGTTTGATTTCAAGTCAGTCCTTAGGTTGAGAAGATGCTCAGTAGTGATGCAAAATATTAGTTTTTAAGGTTTCTAATTATAACATTTAGAATAATCACATATCTCTAAGCAAGACATACACATGGCCAATAAGCACACAAAAAGATGCTTACCTTCAATAATTGTTAAGAGAAATGCAAATCAAAACTATAATAAGGTACCACCTCAGTCCAGTCAGAGGGGCCATCATTAAAAAGTCTACAAATAATAAATGCTGGAGAGGATGTGGAGAAAAAGGAACACTACTACACTGCTGGTACGAGTGTAAATTGGTACAGCCACTATGAAGAACCATATGGAAAGTGAAAGTCGCTCAGTTGTGTCTGACTCTTTGCAACCCCAGGGACTATACAGTCCATGGAATTCTCCAGGCTACTGGGGTGGGTAGCTGTTCCTTTCTCCAGTGGATCTTCCTGACCCCAGGAATCGAACCGGGGTCTCCTGCATTGCAGGCAGATTCTTTACCAACTGAGCTATCAGGGAAGCCTCATATGGAGGTTCGCTACAAAACTAAAAACAGTTACCACATGATCTTGCAATCTCATTCCTTGGCTTATTTATGGCAAAAACTCTAATTTGAAAAAATACAGGCACTCCAATGTTCATAGCAGCATTATTTACAATAGCCATGACATGGCAGCAACCTAAACGCCCATCAACAGACAAATGGATAAAGAACATGTGGTACCTGTTCAATGGAATCCTATTCTGTTATAAAAGAGAATGAAAAAATGCCATTTACAGCAACATGGATGGAGCTAGAGAGCGTCATCTTAAGTAAAGTATGTCAGACAGTAAGACAAATACCATATGGTAGTATTTATATGCAGAATCTAAAAGATGATGCAAATGAACGTATTTACAAAACAGAAACAGACTCAGACATAGAAAGCAAAAATATGCTTAGTAAAGGGAAAAGAGGATGGGAGGGAGAAATTAAGAGTTTGGGATTAACAGATACACACTACTATATATAACAGATAAATAATAAGGTCTTACTGTATAGCATAAGGAACTATATTCAAATCCTGGGATAAATCATAATGGGAAAGAATATGAAAAATATGTGTATGTGTGTATATATGACTGAATCACTTGGCAAGTAATGTTTTACTTAAAGTAAATTGAGCTCTATACCTTGTATTCATTGTATTCTCACATAATAATGCAAATATCTCTTAGGCAGACATGAGAATACAGAATAGGGTTGTATTTGGAAAGTAACTTTCTTATACAACTTGCCAAAACTAAGGTACACAGCAAATTTCTTTCTTGCTTAAAAAAATTTCATATCAAAAGCAACATGGGAAATTGTGAGTATTTCCTTTTGGGTCACATACTCTTTTTACTGTGTAAAGGGTGAATGGTCAGTTTTACTGATTGCCCACAGATAATTCTGAAAACTATTGTCAAGATGAACGCAACACAGGGAAGCTGAGTTCATTTCTCTCTCCTCTGGGAGGTGGCGTGACGAAGACTAGCCTTCTAGTTCTCAAGCTTCTTACCTGCTTCCTTGTTCTGACCACCACCTTCCTCCTCCAGTTAGGGATTCTAAAATCTCAGTTCTCTGAAGGGGCCCCAACCTTGCTAAGTGAGGCTAACACCACAGCAGGCTTGTGTCAGCCTAGTCCTTCTTCCCAGGAATAAACTCAAAGGGAAGGGGGAAGTTAATGTAAAGAAACCACTTTAAAACACTTGAAAAGGGTTTTCTAGTCCTTGCTTTTCTCTCTGACATGCACATGCATACAGACATTCAAAATCACACAACAGGGCCTTACTGGCTACTCAGCTTAGGATAAATGCAAGGAATTGCTGAAAGAGGGCAGATGTGTGAGGGGAACTATGATGTCAATAACTTTGATCTAGATTCACTATGCATTCTTTAGAGACTCTGACATGAGCATCTTCAAAATTAATAATGGGTGCTGAGGTGGGCAGAAGTTCAGGAGCCAGGCTATTCCTTTAATTATAACCATCATCTCCCTACTTGCTCCCACCCAACTCTCCTATGCCCCAACATTTCTTTCTTTCTTTATTTTTTTGCTATTTATGACGAAAGTATCAGGAGAAAAAGGAGTGAACAAAATGTGCTATGAAGAATTGTTACCTGTCATTTTATGGCTGGGAAATGTGAACACACACAACTGTAAAAATGAATGCAACCAATCAACTAATACACCATGCAATGCTAAAACAAAACATCTGATAAACACCTAATTTTCACAATACATAATTCTTTATCTTCACTCTGTTAAATTAAGTTTCCTCTATAATCAGGGGGCCATGAATCCTGGTCTGCCCATGTTGTCTGGGTATGTTCCTTTGAGGGTCTAATGGTAATAGCACTAAGATCAGTCCTGCACAGATAACTTTGCTCTGGAATAATCTGTCTTCCCTGGCACTGAGTCATAGAAAGGTAGAGGAGAAAAGGCCTTCAAAACGTTTTTAAATTTCACCATGGGGGGGGGGGGTAAAGGAGGCATAGAATTTTTCCTTCCTTGAAATCTTGCTCAAAATCCTACTACAGGCATTTTCCTGGTGGTCCAGTGGTTAAGCCTCTATGCTTCCAATTGCAGGGGTCATGGATTTGATCCCTGGTTGGGGAACAAAGACTCCACCTGGTGCAAGGAAAAAAAAATCCAACCAAACAAAAAACCCTACTACACAAAACAGGAGAGCAAAGGTTTCCTAGGGCAGCCAGGAGGTAAAGGCACAGATGCAGAGTGGGGAGGCCCCTGAGGTACCCCCTTAGCTGGCTCCAAAGAACAGTTTGAAAAATACTGGTCTCATCTGATTCTTGTAATTTACAAATGAAGAAAACATGGTTCACTGCATCTGTTCTTTCCTGCATACTACAATTTCATTCACTTTCCCGATAATTTTGCAAAGTCAAGAGCAGGTGGTGCACACTTCTAAGAATGGCTACCAAGGAAACCATGAAAAGAATGATGATGATACATGAAGATGTTCTTTACTGTATTGTTTATAGTGATACAATGCTCATGTACCAGGACAAAGTGTAGGTGACAAGAGGGGAGAGAAAGAAAAGATGGAATTCTACTCATTTATTTTCCCACACCTCCCAAACCTTCTTTTAACATGAAACAAAACAATAACATAGAATGTAAACAGTACTTACCACTGAGACTTTGCTTACTATATCTCTTGCAACTGCTAAGCCCTGAGCAAAAGTGCGGGCTGCCACAAATGCACGAGTGACCTGGAGCTTCAGTTTCCGAGGGACATCTCCAAAGGGCTTCAGCTGCTCTGTGTACTTGCTCACACACTCCAGATAGTCGTCTGTGAAGTGGTACTGGGAGTTCACTAGGCGAAACATGCGCTCCAGGAGGCGGGCCCAGAAGTCATTCAGCATTTCTTCCAGGTTCACATTCCCTGCCACATAGTAGCGCTTCAACTCTTCGAAGAGATCTTTAAATAGCTCAGAATTCTGCATGTACAAGTGGCCGTATGTCTTCACAAACATGTCATTCAGGGACTTCTCTGCATTTTCAAGTAGTTCTTTGAAGAATTCTAAACACAAAACCAAAGTTCTCAATAATTAAATACTTAAATAATGGGAGTGGCTTTTCGGGTAAATCTGAAAACTGAAAAAAAAATCCTAATATTAAATTGGAAGACATGCTTGTATATAGGGTAGATTTCTTTTGGGGAATTTGGCATCTGATAGCTTGTCAATGAAAGGAAACTTATGTCACAAACACACATAAAAAAAGAAACTTTAAATCAACAATTTCTCAGGACTCAGTATAAAACTGTCTCCCTCCCTCCCTCCCTCCTTTTCTCAGTCAGTCACAAGGTAAATAAAGACCTGGACAAAAATGAATACATAAAGTTTCCTCGAACTTTTTACTGTAAGAATCTAAACCTAAGTGAATAATGCCTCCTCATTGTAACCTGACACCAGGACAGGTGTTTTCAAGATGTGCTGTTTACTTAGACGAGATTTTAACCGCCTTTCTCCTCCTTACATCTACATGACATATAAGAAAACTGCCTGGGAAATGCTTGAGGCCAAGAAACATAGCAAAACACCCCACATAAGCAAAAAAAGAAGTTCTCAGGTATTCCCTGTGACATCAGTATAAACTGGGGTAACCAAGGTGGCCTTGGGTTCTTAAAGGATTCATACAGTAACACCATGAGATTCTTTCCAGTCCAGAAAGACAGAAATGAAATGCATAACAGACTCAACCATAGATCTGGTATATTTATAAGATAACATGGGAAAATAAATAGGGAAAAAATAATACCTGTTTCCCACCCTCGCCTCAGATTTACTTTTTGGCTATCACATACTCCCACGGCCTAAATGTTAAAGACTTAATCTCTTAAATACAAACAGTAAATTAGTTTCTCCTGAATCTTTCCTCAAAAAGTTCACTGAAGAGAGGAGTTAACAGTCTTCTGCAATATTAATCATTCTTAAAGAATCTATGTCTGGTATAAAAATAAACACCTCATGGCATCACTTTTATAAGCAGGAAATGTAATAAATACCAAAGCAAAATATAAGGACTGCATCAACACAAGAGGCTGCCTCCAAGTGAACATGGAGCAGAAAGAAAAATAAGACAACTCCTTCAAAGCCAGAAGAACATTAGTGAGCTTAACAAAATGTAATAGCGCTACAAAACCCTTCTCTACTGTTTGCCTTTTATTTTCTGGGTTTTCTTCAGTGAGAAAAAGGGAAATCCCCATTATACTGTACAGCCTGGCATTTTTACCAAAATTTGCTCCCTGAAAGGACGAAGTACAAAAGGAGCTAGGGGAATCATAGGAAAAAAGTTACAGTTATCAGGTACCTGGGAATGGCTCTCATTCTCGTCAAGATCCCAAGTGGTTCTCAGCTGTGGTCCCATGGTATGTATGGACATGCATTGACATCACTGGGTCACAAGTTCCTGGATCCCACCTTAAACCTACTAGATCAGAAACCCTGGGGGGAGGGGGCAGCCATCTGGGACTCTGCTACACCCTACAGTTTGAGAATCAAACTCTCAATGGGGGCGGGATGGCGAGGGAGATGGGAGGGGGTTTAAGAGGGAGGGGACATATATATACCTATGGCTGATTCACGTTGAGGTTTGACAGAAAACAGCAAAATTCAGTAGAGCAATTATTCTTCAATTAAAAACTAAATAATTTTTTTTAAAAAGACTCCCAATGAAACTTGTCCCATTTTGCCTCTCACTAGCAGTCAGCACCAGTTCAGGAACTGTGCTGAATGTGAAGCATTCAGGGTAAGGGTTAATGCTTTAATTAGAAGAAAATACATTTCCAATAAATTGGGTTTTAGCTTTTTTGTTGCATTCTTGGGGGGTCATTTCTTGAAGATGGTTGGGGGTAAATTTCCTCATGTGGAAGTATCTCAAAACTAGAGTCAGGATGGAGATAGTATTTTTCTAAGACTTCAAAGTTGGGGGAAGTTGGGGTGATTAAAGACGTTAAACATCAGCTGGTATACTTGCCATACCGTCCTTGAGTCACTAGCATCCTTGCCAAGTGGTGCTGGCTCTCACATACTGGAAAAATAAAGCCTGGTCACTGAGATCAATATGGAAAACTTGTGTCAACCCAGTGGTACTAACATTTCATCATCCAAAGGAGTGGATGGCAAAGACAAGCGTAGGTCCTTCCCTAAAATTGGTACACATCATTTAGTGTAGAAATGGGAAGTTGAGAATGATTTGACTTGTGTTTTCATGACTCATTAAATAATTCTGAATACTCACATTTCTAACGAATGCTCTTTTTAAAGGTGGGGGCAGAATGGCATGGATAGCTTGGTAATTGAAAACTAATGTGAAAGGTTTATTTTTTTAGGCTTGAAAGTGTTTGAGGTCAAAGAATCACTAAGACACTGACAATTTTATAGTAAAAATAAAACATTCTCAAGACTTCCGCATTTGTGTCAAAAGCCTGTAGGTCAGTGTAGATATATTTATATAGCTACACTGAGGTACAAGATCAATGATCCAATGGAGAACAGATCCGATTTTAACACAGCATGTTCTCCGCATAATACCACAATGGACTTTATTTCCCAGGACTCAAATTCTGTCTACGAAGGTTGTGTGTGTGTGTGTGTGTGTGTGTGTGTGTGTGTTTGTGTGTGTGCGCGCGCGCATGCGCATGTGTGTGTGATGTTAGCTTATATTTTTCAGTTTAGTTTGGTGCTTACATACCTAGGCTCTAATTCATTTAACCATTCAGAAAAGATTTCCTTTTCTTCACATTTTAAAAGAGTGTTTACTGTGGCCATAACTTGCAAATATAAAGGCTGAATGGATTATATATAGAAATTCTGTAACACTGATATAAGGAGTTAGAAATATGATAATTTGATCTCTCCAAACTATGCAATTTGTCAAGTACGTACCAAGTGGTTGCTATGTGCTCAAATCAAAGCACATGGTTTTGCCATGCATCTTAACATTCCTGCCCAAGCAGACTGTAATGAAAATTTCTAAGAAGATGAATTTTCTCCATCCAATTCACCTTTACTATCTGCTACTTTCCGCACATGGTTTTATGGAGGCACCAGAGACTTTTAAAGCATCTATAAAATCCTTAATCTTTCATTTCATATAGCAAGTTTTTTTAAAAAAAATATTCATCTATTTCTCGCCTATGAGGTCAACAGAACAAAAGTCAAGTGATCCAAGAGACTCAACCTCATTTCTCCTTAGACGTGTTCTTTTTTTAAAAAAATATTTAGTTTTTTTTATCTGGCTGTGTTTGGTCTTAGTTGTACCATGTGGGCTCTTTAGATGGAACATGTGGGATCGAGAGTTCCCTGATCAGGGATCAAATGCAAATTGTTAGTAGGGAGTCTTAGCCACTACACCACCAGGGGTCCTTCCTTTCCGTTGTGTCTGACTCTTCGCGACCCCATGGAGGAGCCCCACCAGGCTTCTCTGTCCAAGGGATTCTTTAGGCAAGAATACTGGAGTGGGTTGTGGTGTCCTCCTCCAGGGAATCTTCCTGACCCAGGGATCGAATCTGCACTTCTTATGTCTCCTGCATTGGCAGGTGGGTTCTTTATCACTAGCACCACCTGGGAAGCCCCAGACGTGTTCTTATCAGCCTGGTAAATGGGACTATTCCATCTATGTTTTTTGTCTCAAAGAGATCTTTTAAGGATGGCAGACATAATTTAGATTCTAAAATCCATACCAATTAGGTAGAATACCAATCAAAGCATAACAGTTTGCTGTAAGGAAAAAAGCAGGGAGGAAAGCTTTTGCATTTGTTTCTCTTACCAAACTGGCAGCTCTCATATGTTCTTGTAGATTCCTTCACATCCCCATCCCTCTCTTCCTACATTTCCTTCCACAGTCGGGTACAGAACACAAACTAGACATTCAGGACATGGTCCCCAGCCATCAACAGCAACTTCATTCATCGCTGCAAAGCTCATCTCTACTTTCTACCCCATTACTCAAAACCAGATCTGAACTCCCGAAGAAAAACCATGCGGGCCTGAGATACTTAGCAATCATTCCTTCATAAACATTATGCCTAAGGCCAATTATAAGACAGTTGGTGGCTAAAACAGAACCAGTCAGGGGCAGGATCAACCAGAGTTCCACCACAATCAGAAGCTGAATTTATTGGAAATCAGATCTCCCTTGTAGGAACTGCTTATGTTCACGAAAAATGCTGCTCAGGGAGTCAGTTTTAAGTGATGATATTGGTGTCTGAAAGACGAGTCAGAGAGGAAACAGTTTATAAGCATTTGAAATATGGTGTCTCTGATCAGGGTTTATTTCTCCTTCAATTTTCAGTTTGGGGGCTTAAGGGTTTATGTTCTAAGCATCAAACAGCTGCTACACCTAGGGCTCATGAATGACCACTTAATGTAGGAATGGAAATAAACAGTGTAACATGCCAGGATATAAAGGAGCATCACACAGTGGGAAAGGCATGAGACCTCTCATTTAGGAGCTGTGTGACCTTGATGGGACAGAAGATCTAAATCTCAGTGAGCCTCTGTTGCTTCTTCCTCATTAAATGGGGCTATCACTGCTTCCCTCATTATGGATCATGCCTCGCATATAATAGCTACTCAATAAATGGACACCATTTGTGATACATGAAATGATATTGTCACCTTTAGAGTTTCTTTATATCTACAATCATAAAAAAAAACTTTCAAGGCTGGTTTTGATCTTTCTTGGCAGAGTCAAATATTATCGATCTTGGGGGAACATAAATTAAGCCAAAGCTGCTGGAGAACAGTTAAGACCCAAGACCTTATAAAACTGGGAGCAATTTAGCCAAAGATAAAGATGCTTAATGGCTGTATCTTCCAATGCTGTAAAATATCCCAGACATCCACAAGGGTGGAGCAACTCCTGAGTGAAAAACACTGAGAAATCCAGGAAAGAGATTACACATGATATTAAACAGAATATCATATATAGCACACATATATATTGTGTTGGCCAAAAAGTTCATTCCGGTTTTCCTGTAAGACAGTATGGAGAGACCTTAATAAATTTTTTGGTTAACCCAATACAAAAAGATCAAGGCAAAGAATGAGGGAAAGGAAAATTAGGAATTCAGAAACTGTAGGTCAATGTCCCACCCCCATGTATTTCATCTACGTTCTTTGCCAGAAGCAGCTCAATGCAAGGGCTAAGCTAAGAGACTGGGACTATTTTCTACCTTTAACATGTGATTATTCCTTTTTTTAAACGTGATTATTCTTCTTGTCAGTAGTACCCATTCAAGATGGGGAAAAACTACCAGAGTGAAAAGGCAAAACTTTTCCATATAAAAGTTTTCTATGTAAATATCCTGTCTTTTACAAAAAGAACATCGTGTGCTTTGGAACTTCTATCCACTGCCACTTGTCTTGCATCAAATAAACATTCAAAATTCTTGAAATGGGTCAAAAGGCCTTCAGTTCTGCTATTAAATGCCATTAGTTACTACTTTATAAACAATCGACCGGCTATTGATTAATGAGTTAGAATGCATTCTAGAATTAACCCGTGACCTGAAGAGACTGGGAGCCCTTTCTATTCAATCCATTTGCTTGGTGCTATAAATTACCCCCTTGTATTTATGTTATTAGGAAGCTGCCTTTTACATATAAGGATTAATTTCCTCTTTACTGTAAGGGCCTTATTTCACAGCCCTGGTGTGGTGTGCAAACAGTAAGTTACCACATCCACAAAATTCCTGAGAAAGAAACCTCCTGGTAAATGCTACAAATCATTCTTCTCACAGTTAAGAAAACTCAGAGAATTATAGCTATCCATGCTTTCACCCAAGATCTTAAGTACTTGATGAAGAACAGCTAACACAGGCATCTACCAATGGAGGTGGGGGAAGGAAATTAAGCATTTTACTGACCAAACCAAACTGAAACTTCTGGCCACATCCATGTTAAGTTTTTAACAGGCACTGTCCTCCAGCTTGGCATAATCTCCCTCCTCAGGAGTGCCTGCTAGGGAGGGCATGGTGCACTAAAAGGACTTGTACTTGACTAATGTTCATCAGCTATCGCCCAACAATGGACCTCTCCTAGGATGACAAGGCCATTGCCAGCTGCGGCCCTTATTAGGGGCTGTTAACATATGAAAGGGGCTGGGGGATCCAGCCACAGTAGGAGCAGCCCTTTCTTCCCAAGGTTGCTTTCAGTAGTTAATGCAAGTTGAATGCTAAAGCGCCTTTCCTTTCTCTCTCCCCGGTAACTTGGCCCAGGACACAAGGCTCAGCGCTGTAAGCCCCTCCCCGGCCCTTGTTCCATTTCTAGTGATGATCCTCCCAGCACCAGCTAGTCAAGTCACCTTAGCACAGCTATATCCTTCTCACTGAGAAAGGCCCATGGGGGCAGGTTTAAGAAACCTCCAACAAAAGAAAAGAAAGAGGCTGGAATAGTGTTCCAAGTGCTCCATATACTAACCTCCATGTCTATCTATTATATGATATGACCTTATACACAAACCTCATATACAGTCTGTTCATGATCTAATATGAAATGAAAAATGAGGATGCACAGTAGCATAATCAGTTATAATTGTGATTTCTTTGTACATATATACATTATCTACCTGACCCAAAAAAGATGAGGTATACAATGGTGATGGTGGGGGGGTATTGGGGAATCTGTGTGATATTTTTCAATATGATTCTCAATTTTGTTCACTCCAATTTTGCAGTGACATAATCAGAAAAGTAATCCACCTCATGCTTTCAAAAATGACTCTCTCCCTTATCATACTCATCCAACTTAAATGCTTCACACATTTTTTTCTACTTTTTCCTAATTGCCTACAATGAGGATCATGATGCTGAAAATAACTCAAAAGTGGCAAAACACCAAAGCAGTTCTTACATTTTTTTGTTAAAAAATACTGTTTTTTCCTACAAACTATTCCTTTGAAGTCATAGCAATGTGGAAAATATGGCAAGGTATGAAGAAAATATAACTTATCCATAATCCCACCATTAAGAGAGAACAACAATGGTTTATTGAATTTCTTTCCTGTCTTTTCTATGAAGGAATGTGTTGTCACACGGTTGAAGTCATACTGTATTTATACCCTGTTCTCACGTAACACTGTATGGTTAGCACTTCCGATGTGATTAAAAAGCTTCCAGAAATATAATTTTTAGCAACTGCATACTATGGCCAAATCATAATGTAATCACTATGAGACGTTTAGACTGATTTCCTATTTTTCATTAATTACAGATAACACTGTGATGAACATTCCTGTACATAAACCTGTATGCAGAGTTTTCTTTTCTTGTGATCAATACCTAGAAGAATTACTGAATCAAAGGGTATGAATGAACCTATGTGACACATCTGACACACTGCCAAAGTGACAGAAAAGGTGTGCCCATGTAAGCACTCCCTGCTTGGGTCCCCTTTATTATGAGAGAGAGAGAGAGAGAGAGAGAGGTGGAGATGGGCCAGGACAATGAACAAGAAAGGCCTGAATGGCTTGGGAATTCTCTCAGTCAATCAGAAGAATAACTGCTAGATCAAATAAGCCCTTCTCTTTGCCAGGACAGACAGAGGCACGGAAAAAAAGGGTGAGCAGAGATGATCAACAAGGTTCTCAACTCCCAGGCTCAAAGCACAATAAACAAAAACAGATAAAAGCAGTCTGGCTCAAGCTCTTCTGTGTATTTACTCGCCTCCAAATAGATCAGCTGCTTCTTGTTGAAGCCACAGCTAATCGCAGAGGCCCAAAGAGAGAGTGCTCAGGGCGCGCTGAAAGCTGCACAAGCAATTTCAATGAGAGAGCCAACACCACAGTCACAATTGGTCACACCTGAGATAACAACTCAAAAGGCAGAAAACCTTTGTCAATACAGAAACATGTGTGTTTTGTCTGAGCTCTTGATTTGATTACAGTAAACTGGTAGTGGCTCCTTCTAGTTACATTTCACAGAAAGATTATCAAAGAATTAGCAAAAATATCCAGTCTCTTTTGGATGGAGGGAAAAAACAAAAGAAAGAAAACAGAATTGTAAAACAGAGTAGCAGTGCTTTCCAAGCACAGTATGATCTGAAAGGAACACTGCATTTGCAGGAAGGCCAGAGACCTCATGTCTTTTTCTATCCTTTTTGTGGCTACTTATTCATCTTGCCTGCTGTGCTTTAATAGAGGTTTTAAGAAACAACATATTTTAAAAAGACATCTTAATGAATGAAACCCGAGGTAAGGCTTAAAAACAACATTATGTTTTCTGTATGTTACACATTTCTATGACACATCTATCTTAAGTGATGTTTAAGACCCAGAAAGCCTTTAGTAAGTTGGTATGGCCTTGCAAAGGACAGTAAGAGAACTATGCAGTTGGAAAATACTTATGGTCAGGGGTCAGGAAAATTCCAGAAATTTCAGCTTAGCTAATGGCCATGAAATTTAGTTGGCTATATATTTGTTTTTTCATGGGTATGTGAATTTGAATACCTTCAACTCACTGAATCTCTACACTGCTTTGCCTATTGGCCTAATGAAGTAAAGGCCAGGATGAACCATGGAAAATTTTGAGTCAGTGATTAAAACACAAATTTGGCTCAATCTGAAGAGTGGCCACCCTTCACTTAAGCTCTCCAGCCCTCTTGTTTTCTATCATTTCACAAAAGCAGGGCATGAAGCACTCTTCAGATAGATGGGACAGACAATTATTTCTTTTATGTGCGTTTTAAGCTAATTCAGAACATTTCTACTATTATTCGAGTTAACAAGCTTCAGGCCCATGAGAGGGCTTTCAAAGACCTGGTGAAAGTAGTGGAGGGTTAAGAAATGATAGGAGGAAAATAGAGGGGACCATGCAGACGCCTAATTAACATCTTGTAAGACCTTTCACTGAAGCAGCTGGTCTGGTCACATGTTTAGAAGATTCACAGAATTTGTAGAATTGAAAGGGTCTTTAGAGAGCATCCAACTCAACCCCTTCATTTTATGGATGGGAAAACTGAGACCAGTTAATTGCCCCAGGTCACAGTGGGTTCATAGCAGAGACAGGCTGATAACTCAGTAGGCTCTGCCTCCTGCCCAAAGTTGCTACATTTGCTCCCACAATGGCAAATGAAAGCAGCTTCCCCAATGGACTACCATCAGACAACATTGCAATTTCCTTTAAAAAGTCTTTTTGAACCTGCAAAACAAAGTGCAAATAATTTGATTTGGGGAGTCTGTAAGCAAGAATCTACCTTTGTGGTTCTTACCATCATTTTTACTACGTCATTTGCAAATATATTTAACATGGCAGCTCTAATCTTCTTAATCTATTTGGGTTGTTTGATTCAGCTCTGATTCTTTTAAAAACAACTAGCCTCACAATATGTGACATTTGGGGGCGGGTCTTTATGTTGTGGTCCCCAAACACGGATTATGCCCTACTTCTATTATTTCTATTCCTTTTGCCAAGCAATTCTTTCAAAGCCCCCTGAACGGAGTATCTGATTAGCATATTTATGAGACAACTGATTCAGCTATGTTAATTAGCAGTTCTATACTTCAAAAAAAAAAAGAAAAAAGAAAAATTCCCAGAACTGACCAAGAGGGGGAGCAGCTAACTCTGTTTGGCTCCATGTCTCTAGCCCAGCATAGATTTCTGGTATCGAACATTCTAAGTCAAAGAGTAGATTCAAGTATAGGAGAATACAAAGGTGAGTCCAAAACTCAGAGGTATAGGTTTAATATATGGGATATCTGAAAATGGGGAGTGTGGGTGGGGGGACTGAGGCCTAAGGAAGTTCTCTACTTCAGCCAGGTCTCAAAACAAACACGCGCAGAGTTTACAACTTAAAAACTGGTTTATACACTGTATAGGTGCAAAGAATAGAAAATTAAACGTGTAGAACAATGGACCTTAGAGATAAGGGGACTGATTCCAAAATGCCAGAGCTGGCGCTTGGACTCTGCCCAGAGCTCACTGAGGCAGTATGATAATGTGATCCTTTCTGGTTAAAAAGGGTGAATTCCTGAAAAGCCTCAAAAAACCTTGTTTTTATTTGAAATTTTATAAAAAAATACTTGTTCCTGCTTTAGAAAAACATGGTATCTCATAAACATGACTGAGGTTTTGATGACAGAGGAAGTTACCTGAGCTCAGGATAGCCACTTACACTGTAAGCTTGGAGATAGCCAAAGATGCTTCTTTGAAGTAGTCTGATCTCCTCTGTTCCCATGAGTCCTTCACTATTTTCTCAGTACTTATCTCTAGCGTTCTTTGTGCCACCTTGCTGCCTCGTTTTGTCTCTCCAGTCGCCATCTTGTTACTCTGCTCAACTTCCTGCCTTCCATTCACATCAATAACCCTTGGCTTGGCTTTTACAAAGGTAGTGACCAAATCACCCCACCCTTGAATTTTTGAGAGTCACACCAGCCCTGGTACAACTTCACTCAACATCTTTAGGCCTTGTGGAGTACTGGCAGGTCATAATTGCCAACCTTAAAAATCAATCAATAAATGCAGCACCCACCAGAAGACTATGGTTTCTTGGCTACCAATCAACTTTTACCATATAGAAGCAGTTAATTATCTCAGACAGCCTCACTTGGTAGGGCGTGGTGGAGAGCAAAATATCCAAGCTCTGTTCTGATCTGCAGGTCAAACACATTTTAGCTACTACACCTTCAAAATAATTTAAATCTATGCTGCCGACCTTTCTTGTCTATGCCATAGTCTAATGTGAAGTCAGAAGACACAAGCTGAACTTTCATAATCATTTTTCATGGCCAGTTTTGAAACTGATAAAGAAACAGTGTTAAACACATATACTGAAGGTGAAGCCTCAGAGGGATGGGCAAGCGAAACTTTTTCTCTACTTTTTAAAAAAACATATGTTAACACTTACTGATAAAGTTTCTTTGTATGGCTCTTTAAAAACGACACATTGGAGTCATACAAATAATGCTATAAAACCATGGGGAATGTGAATGGGAAAGAATAGCAGAACCAGCAGGCCCATTGGCAAGAGAAATCACTAAATGTCTGTGCTCCACACCAGGAGGACATATGTCTAGTAAGAAATGGGGTGATCTGGAGGTAGTGACCTTGGAAGTTAACAGCCTTATCTCCACTCCAGCAGGCTACAAACAGGCTAGCCACTTCTAAAGAGCTGGAATTCTCCCTTTTAAGTCCCATCAGTAAACCCCCAAGTGGTAATTTTTAATTATCAGCATCTCATGTTTTGAAAGATGACTGTCTATCTTCCTAAGTTTTTCTCAGTTATTGTCTTGAATGGGAAATGCCATAGTCAGGAGAATACCATTCTTTTCAATGATCATACTGATAAATTTAGTGAACAGGAGACACAGGTGGTCTAATGACGTCTTTTGCCAATAATATTCACCTTCACTTTGTGTCAACAGGATACAGAAATATATAAATTATTTCCATCTATTTAGGGAAAGGAGACACAGCATAATTCCTCATACAAAGTATTGGGGAAAGTGGGCACAAAATTGGTAATATAGAAAAATTTAGTTCACCTACATTACAGTTTAATTATGCATTTGTCATGTAGCCTGGGAACCAACTAACACTTATTAAATCAGTTATCAGTTTCAAATAACGAATCTCAAAGCCAACATTTGAAATACAACCTGTTCTTTAACTGGGGGCTGCCTTATCAGCTAGATCAAATCTAATTTAGTCCCACTTCTCACCATGGTAATGAGCCCTTTGCAGAAATGCTCAAAGACATTTCACATCTTGAAAATTTGCCTTGTACTTCTTCACCACACAGAATGTCAGGAAAAGCATGCTTCAAAGGTACTATGTAATTAGAATGGCCTTTACAACAGGCACAAAGGAAATCATTTCTATTAAAATTAAATCTACTTTACAACAATCTTCAGACTGAGTGAACAGCGCCAGAGAAAGGAATCCTGAGTTGTTTGGGACCACATAACTCTAGTTTTGAAAGTCTGTTATCTATTACATTGCTTCAGATATGTTGAAGTCCCTCTCATCTAACTCAGATTGGCTATTTCTTCACTCTGAAAAGACGAAGTGTGCCTCTGAGAATCCATATTTGGCACAGGGGACTGAAATGTGTTTGTTCATGGCTTTAACGTGGATAGACCATTGCTTCTTTGCCTTTTGGCTAAGATCAAGTGTCACATAGATAAACCAAGTGTGAAACTGAAAGTGTTAGTCACTCAATCGTGTCCAACTCTTTGCGACTCCATGGACTACAGCCCACCAGGCTCCTCTGTCTATGAGGATTCTCTAGGCAAGAACACTGGAGTGGGATGCCATGTCCTACTCCAGGATATTTCCCAACCCAGGAATCAAACCCAGGTCTCCTGCACTGCAGGCAGATTCTTTACCATCTGAGCTACTGAAGCTCCAGCTAAAATGAGGCCCTGGATGGAGCCCAGTATACTGAAGACTAGAGCCCAGGAGCTACCTCTGGGTCACCGCTGCATGGACACTCATGAGCTGAGCTTTAATCCTGTGTTCTACAGGGTTTCTAGGAATTCTGGTTGGCTTTGGGGGAGCCATTTTGAAATTAAATTTGAAGTCCAGCATCTGCAGAATATCTATGGTTATTTTGGCTAAGTTTTCAGATGCCTGTTTTTTATTAGAAAGCTTTTTTTTAAAGTGACTTGCGTCAACAACACTATTGTGTGTTCACCCAAGAAAATAAATGAAAGCATTTAAACTACTTTAATCTCTTCCTTGGCTTCTTGTGACCATATTTCCATAATGGCTACCATACCATACAGATCTTAGTGTATCTGGAAGGATTCTAGCACTAAAGCTGTAAGGCTCACTTGCCCCTGGGATCCAGAAAAGAGAGCATCTTGAGAGAAAACTAGCACTGAGAGGAGAAGGGCGCTCAGGGAGAAGCAATTGTGCAAATTTCACTGGCAGCTCAAAGATGTGACTTGACTAACAGGTATCAAATGAATTCAAGGGAGTTCCCTGGCCATCCAGTGATTAGGACTCAGCACTTCACTGCCATGGTCCAGGTTCAATGCCTGGTCAGGGAAATAAGATCCTACAAGCAATATGGCTAAAAATAAAGAAAGAAATAAGCAAATGACTACACTTACTGAGACCAAAGTTCCAATACATACCATCAAACTTCTTGTAGCGGGAGGCAAAGACAGCTTGTAAATGATTGCACTGCTCACTGACCACACTTTTGAAATCCTCCTGACTTTGTAGGCTGTATTTCTCCTCCATCTCTTGAGAGCAGCAGGTATAATCCTGGAGACAGATTTTCAAATGATCACCTGGAAGATAAAATGTAGGACAATCAATCTCCACCATAAGTCATCAAGTTCAAGAACAAAGAGGTTGACTTAGGTGCACATGCTTGGCTTGTTCTCTGTCTGTGACATTCCTGCAAAAGCCCAGATGTCAAGATTTTCTTGTCCAGCATCTTCTGTACAGGTGTTAAGACACTAGAAGATTGACCTTATGACTGTATGTGGTGCGGTCACTCATTCATCCAAATACAGACTAATGGCTTTGAATAAATGTAATCTTCAGGTAGCTCGAAGAGTCACGGAAAATGTCCAAGACACATTCACTCCATAGCAGCTCAATGCACAAACCATCTGCCTCCCCTACACCAACAGCATTCTGTTTGTGGTTTGAACATGAGAGTCTAGAAAGCTTTTTTATAAACCCCCAACTTCACTCCTGCCTTGTTCCTCCTCAGTCACAGACCAAAATTTACCCTTCGAACAGACCATGCCTTTCTCTTATAATGACCAAGAGATATGGTGCCACTCAAAAATAATCCCACCAGGTACCATCACATTAGTTATGCCAATATTAATTGTGTGGTATAGGTACCCTTGTATAATTTTCTACTGATGTTTAACAAGGATTTACCTTCACTGTTCCTCCTGTTGTTGCAATTCATGTTCCATGATAGACAAAAGGGTTCTGAAAAGACCTAAGGTCTCAGGAACTCAGGAAGGCGTATATTGAAGACATATGAACCTTTCAATGGTGAAGTGTGAATAATAAATCAAGGGATGAGGAATGAAGAGTAAAATCTGTGTAACAACACTAATCGTGGACATCAACTGGGCCAGGAGCCGACCACTGCTGCTTCTTGGCTGTGGGTGCTTAGAGGAAATAAGTCTTCACCTCGGACAGATAGCTAAGTAGTCTTGTGGCAGGGGCAGATAACATGGTGTTGGCAATTTTTTTGACTAACACTGGTGTTGTCAACTGCACAGATGCAAATAATTACATAATCAGATATATTCCTGGTCATTCTTCCTTCCTGGCAATTAAAAAGTAGGGAGAGTGTTACTGCCAGACAAAAAAAAATGGGTTTGCAGCATTAAAGGGCTATTTAAAGACGAGGAGAAGGGAAATAATCTTCAAATAACTTCCTCATCCAGAAAATGCTTTTTTTTTGCCACTTTGAAACCTTTGGGGTGGGGATGGGGTGGGGTGGAGGCTAAGGAAGGATGTGAAAGAGTTTAGAGCTGTGAGGTTGCCGAACATCTTAGATCTCATTAGTGGAAGAAGCCCAGTTTTCTGGAAACACCTTGTTACAACCAAAAACAAAACTGCCTCCTCACTGGCTTAACAAGTTCACAGCAGGTCTTTGGTACTGAGACATCTAATTAGCAAAGAGATACCCAGTTGTCTCCTGGTTTCAGCGTGGAGGATTCCCCTCCCCCCAGCACAATCTTCACACACACAAAAAATGCAAAGGTCCCCAACTACTACAGCAAGTACAAGTCACAGTACTTGCTATAAATGTGTTTAAAACAATCCATAACACACTCACACCCCACACAGAAAATGAACTGAAATACAATGAGAACTTAGGATGAACTAAACTACATACATGAATCATAATAAGAGAGCAGCTACTTTTTAAGATTTTCACAGGCTAAAAATCATCACAGAGCCACTTCTGCTCATTTGAGCCTTGAATACACCACGTAATCTGTCTGGATTTCTAAAAAGTGTTACTTGAATATGTAATGTGACATTCTTGCCAGAAGCCCTGTCCAAGACACACTTGTGAATTAAATCCCAAACCATACTTGGGCTACTAGGGATTTGATGCCATAACCAGTTTTGGCTGATGAGAAGTTCAAAGGGAGGAAAAGGGACAAGTGCATCTGAAGAAGATATTATGGCTCTGCACACTGATAAGAATTCAAGTAACTCGTTTGATTTTTAAAACATAAATAGTTCTACTTTACCACCAGAAAATGATTTCTATGATTCAAAGCCAGGCCATACGTATAGATGGAAGGACATTCCACTTTGTTGGAGATTGCTTCTAAAATGCTGGGTCTGAATGAGAAATGCCTTTTGTTTCTGGAGATCTCCTCTAAACTTGGTGATCCTATGTACTTCTCATTTAAGAAGGATGTCACAATTTGGTCTTTAGGCTGAAAGAGTAGAGTACAGGAACAACAGGATCCAATGTGGGACAGGTAGACGACAGCCACTGCTGGGGGACAGGCGGAGGGGGTGAGGTCATGAGAGGAGCTTCTGACACAAGCCCTTTCTGAAGAATTCTAGCTTTAAAGCCTGAAGCATTAGAGCCACAGAAGGCTTGGGAGTAGTTCATCCAATAGTTCAAGTAGACAGGGTTGTGATCTACAACCATCATTTACCTACTCTACGTCCCTAAGTCAACCTCCTGCTTCTGGGACCCTGGCTGTGTTCTTCATAGCCTTCTTCTGGTCCCTTACCTCTCTTGTCTGCTTTTCACTCTTCTCATCCTATTCTCTCTTAACCTATTCCACCTCTTTTAACAGCACATAATGAGAAACTGAAGGACTTTTTCTATTTGTTATACTTGTTGAGAGTTCCCTGTTCTTAAGTTCAAAAGCAGGTGTATTGAAGGCTTTATGGATTTCTAAGGAAGCACCTAAATTAAGTTGCTTTTTGTACATGGCCCTTGATTAGGTTTTTTCCTTTGTGGGTCAGTGGCCCTCAAAAGAAAAAAGGTCCCTTAGCCTTGTCCTCAGAGGCATGGATGAGAGTCAATGAAGCGTGCTTTTAAAGCCTAACTCTGCGGCATTAAAAACAAAAAAATCACTCGAAAGAGCCAAACTTTTTTCAATCACACCAGCTCGATGTAATTTCTCCTTAGTCCTAATATCAATGCCTTCGTTTTTCAAAGCTGAACAAAGATAATCACAATAAATTACTACTCAATCCTGCCGAGTGTGGATTGGCTCTTTTTTTTTTTTTCCTGCAGCACTTCAAGTCAATGGTTAAAGAAGCAGGCATTGAATATGAGGAATCCAGTCCATCCTTTAACATGGCTGTGCGGCGGGCAATCTGCAGAACTGGGCTTTCTCATTTTATTTCATATACTCCTCCCACCAAAACTGGCTCTGATGTACAGACAAGGTGCAGCTAATGTCCATTTACTTCTAATTACTCATAACCCACTTACCTATAGAAAATGTTAAAAGTGGTGGTTAGGTTCTTAGCCAGTTTCCAGCCTATTTACTATAAACCTAATTGCTTCTAACTGTAATTTCATTTTGAACTCCAACTAGAAGGCAAGAAAAAGTCTCTCAGATTCTCACACATTTGGGGGGAGATGGTTATACAGGAATACTTGTAATTACTCCTAGGGTGTCAGATTTCTGTACCTGTAGGACACAGAATAAGTCTATTTAGGATTACTCTGCCAGAGTTCTAAATGGAGGAAACAGCAGCCAGTGTATGGGACACAATGCAGAAAACCCAGGCTTGCCTGCGCCAGCACAATTTGGAAGGCAGACATTCTCTGATGTCCAGCTGATTTTACTCGAAAGGCAAACCAAGTGCCTTTGGTAAATAACAAATATACAAACTGCACCCAAAGGGTGAGCACTGCAGTGAGGGGCATTTGAGAAGAACCGACTGGAAAGTACTTAGAAAAACTGCCAATGAAAGAGGTTCTGATTTTGAAAAAGCCTTTCAAGCAGAAAGGAATTTGGAGAAAACTCAGCTTTTTGTCTCTGGGTTTTTGCTTTATTAATTTCACTGAAGTATGGTTAATATACAATGTTGTATTTAATTTCTGCTATTGAGCAAAGTGACTCAGTTATACACACACTCTCTCTCTCACACATATACATGTATATCCTTTTCCATTATAATTTATCACAGGACACTGAATTTAGTTCCTTGTGCTATACAGGGAACAACCTTGTTGTTCATCCATCTTACACATAATAGTTCACATCTGCTAATCCCAAATTCCCAGCCCTTCCTTCCCCTTGAATACAACAAGTTTGTTCTCCATCTGTGTCGCCTTCTGTTTCATAGGTATGTTCATTTGTACTATATTAAGACTCCACATCATATGGTATTTATCTTTTTTCTTTCTGGCTTAGTGTGTTCATCTCTAGGTCCATTTCTGGCTAATGGCATTGCTTCACTCTTTTTAATGACTGAGTAATATTTCATAAAATATAAATACCACAACTTCTTAAACCAACAGTCTATGGATGCTCACTTTGCTTCCATGTCTTAAAGAATGCTGCAGTAAATATTGGGTTGCATGTATCTTTTTAGGAGTTTTTATCTTTCCTGAGTATATGCCCAGGAGTAGGTGTGCTGGGTCATTATGGTAGGGTTTTTTTAGTCTTTTGAGGAACCCTCATACTATTATCCATATTAGCTATAACAATTTGCATTCCCACTAACAGTGTAGGAGGGTTCCCTGTTCTCCACACCCTCTCCAGCATTTATTGTTTGTAGATTTTTTGATGATGGCCATTATGACTGGTGTGCGGTGAGATCTCATTGTAATTTTGATTTGCATTTACCCAAAAATTAGCAATGTGGACTATCTTTTCATGTGCCTATTGGCCATCTGTATGTCTTCTTTGAAGAAATGTCTATTTAGGTATTGTGTCCTTTTTAAAAAAAAATTTGGTTGTTTGGGGATTTTGTTATTGAATTGTGGGAGCTATTTGTATATTTTGAAAATTAGGCCTTTGTAGGCTGCATCATTTGCAAATATTACATACCAGTCTGTAGGTTGTCTTTCTGTTTTGTTTATGGTTTCTTTTGCTGTACAAAAGCTTGTAAATTTGATTAGGTCCCATTTGTTTATTTTTTCTTTATTTCTATTGCCTTGGTAGAATGACCTAACAATGATACAATTTATGACAATCTTTTGCCTATATTTTCTTATAGGAGTTTTATGGTATCTTGTCATTTTTGTGTATGTTGTAAGAGTGTATTCTAGCTTCACTGATTTACATGTACTGCCCAACTTTCCCAACACCACTTGAAGAGAATCTTTTCCCCATTGTATATTCTTGCCTCCTTTGTTGAAGATTAATTGTCTCTAAGTGTGTGGGTTTATTTCTGGGCTCTCTATTCTGTTCCACTGATTGAAATGTCTGTTTTTGTGCCAATACCACACTGTTTTGATAGGTGTCGCTTTGTAGAATTGTCTGAAGTCTGAAAGGGCTATGCCTCATGCTTTGTGCATTTTCCTCAGAATTCCACTGGCAATTCTGGATCCTTTGTGCTTCCATATAAATTTTAAGATTATTTGTTCTAGTTCTGTGAAAATTTTCATGGGTAATTTGATAGTGATCAATCACATTAAATCTATAGATCGCTTTTTGGCCAGTTTAACAACATTAATTTTTTCAATCCAAGAGCATGGAATATCTTTCCAATTCTTTGAATCATCTTCAATTTACCTTATTAATATTTTATATTTCTCAGTATATGATTCTTTCACCTTGGTGAGGCTTATGATAACTTAGCTCTTGACAAGCAGTTTTAAACAAGTGAATTTTAAAAACTTCCAAATACTTGATACTATCTGAGTCTTTCATTATGCAGGTCTAATGGTACTCTGGGGATAAGAAGAGTGGTACAGGGAGTTGGAAATATGGGTTTGAGTCTCAGCCCTACATGATTCACTGTAAGCTCTAGGGAAAGTCACTTAACCCCTGGAGGCTAAGCCCTTTGTAAAGAAGGAAGCATTATGAATACAGTGCAATAATAAAACCAGGACAGAAATGAAGCACATCTATTATACTGATAAGCTACTAAAATTCTCCAGGAAGACACTTCACTGATGACTTGTACTCTGTGGGGGAGAGGGCCTAGAAGAGGGGCATCTTCCTGCTTCCAGCTATTACAGGGAAATTTCTTATTGGAAGTGGAATTTAGGGGAATAAAGATAGCTATAAAAGAGAGCATTATCAACTAGGAGTTGAGTGGCATGCATGAGTGATAGGGAACTGGTGACAAGTAAGTACAGACATTTATTTATTAAAAGGCCTTCAGAAGCAAAGCCTTGGAAGCCTAAGAAGTTATGATGACGAGATGTAATGTGTGCCCTGGCTGAGATCCTGGAACAAAAAAAAAAAATTAGGGGAAAATACACAAAGGAAATCATACAAAAGCTTACATGCAAATGTTAATAAGCAGCATTATTCACAATAGCCAAATGTCCAACAATGGATGGATAAACACAATGGGATGTATCTGAACAATGAAATATTATTCAGTCATACGAAGGAAAGAAGTTCTGAAACGTGTTGCAATATGGTGAACTCTTGAAAATACTATATTAAGTGAATGAGCCACTTGCAGAAGTCCATATATTGTATGATGCCATTTACGTGTAATGTCCAGCCTAGGTCAATCTATAGAGATAGAAAGTGGTTGCATGGAGCTGAGGGGGGAGGGTGGCGGTCACGTGTGAGAAGTAAGGAAGGGGTTAAAGCTTAAAGGTATGATTTCTCTCTGGGATAATGAAAATGTTCTAATTGATGTTGGTGATAAACACACAATTCTCGGAGAATATTAAAAGCCATTGCATACTTTAAATGGGTGAATTGTTTGGGTTATAAATCATATCTCAATGAAACCATTAGTTTAAAAAATGTACTGGTTGTTAATAATGCATCAGTATTGGTTTATCAATTGTGTCAAGGTACCACAGAAACATACAGTGTTAATGGGAGAAACTGGATGTGGGGTACAGGAAAACTCTGGGCTCTATCTTCCAAAATTCTGTAAATCTAACACTTCTAGGATAAAGTTTTTTTCTTTTTTTTAAAAAAGCAAGCTTCGGTTTTCAAAGTTTAAAGGATAAATATGTGGGGGAGTTGCCTTTCATCAGTAATACATCAAACACTTGATTCCTAATATTGGGGAATCACATCAAGCTATTCTTTGCTGGGGTAATTTTCTAATCCTTCAATTGCTACTTTACTCTTTTCCTAATTTTTATTTGTTCTGAAGTAAACAATTCCTAGCCATTGGTCTCAAGGGTTTCCAATATAGTTTCTGTTCACTTTCTCGATCTAAATTCATGGAGCCACAAAGTGAGCTGAAACACAGGTTGCTGCATAACTCCAGCCCCTCCAGGCTACCTAAGAACCCCAGGAGGAATATACAATGCTCTGCTTCATGGGAACAAAGAAACAAAATCTCTAAAGGTTTTAATAATCCCAGGGGGGTGGGGGAATGTATATATTAATCCATCCTTCCTCTTTTGCAAACCAGCAGTGAAATGACTGCAAGTAAAGTGCTGTGCACATCCAAAGCCTGAAGTCACTTGACCTAAACCTTAATAATAAAGCACATAAATTATAGTCATTATGAAGATGTATGATTTGAGATCACCTACCAATCAGTAGGAGAAATGCAGCTAGTGAGCATTTTAAAAAACCTTGCCAAAATATAGCTCTGGAGGGCTTAGCTGCCAATTATTTTTAGATCCACTAATCCTGCAAGGTACTCTAGAAGGCCAATCAGAAACACATACATTTCAAACATCAGTTTTATTATATTTTTCTAAGAATACTTCATATAAGTGTAGTTGGAAGAGTTAGGGTTGTTACTTTCAAACTCCACACTTCATTTCAGGGAGCTTGCAACAGCTTTAAAACCCAATCCAGATTGAAATCAAGCAGGGCTTTTTATTGCTTTATACTGATAAGCAAATTATGAACCCAAGTTTTTATCCGACAATCTTAAAACCCCATTTTAACTGTACCAAAGGTTTACTAAAGTAGGGCATATCAACCAAACTGAATGAATGGCCTGAAATGCATACTTTGACCTTATGTTACCATTACTTTAGAGCAGCCAGAGTGACTGCATCTATTTTGCACATTTCCAACCACTTCATCCAGATCTAGGACTCAACAGGAATAATAATACTGGTAATTAACCCAAATCTCTTCAACAATTCTGAGGATCCAGTAAATACCACATAAGCAGTCGTTTCTAATAAAAGGCTCACTGAAATGTATTGGGGATCTTGGATCTGGGAGGGGGAGCAGGAGGCAGGAAAAGAAGGAGGTCTCTTACTTGTTTTGCAAGTAACAAAGAACTTTCATGTCAATGAGTCAGGTGCACATACCTAGCGTAGCATCATTTCAGAGTTTCTTGCAAATACTAATCTATGATTTCCATTGGGCTCATCATTTACCAGAATGCCTGAAACCAAATATGCCTATTTCATATTCAACTACAAATAAAAAGTAGCCTAGAGAGGAAACACTACTGCCTAGAACATTTCTTTCTTTGGTGTCCAATGCTACTTGTTTCTGGAACCTATGTACCCACACCGTGTGTCTGAATTCCTGGTAGACCAAGGCCTTGGGAGGGCCATTTCTAAGACAGTTCAAAGGTCTCAGACATCTCTAAGACCAGGTTCAGAGGAGTCTCAGGATGGGGATTCTTAGGATGGGGCGATGCTGGCCACCGGCATCTTGTCTTTTCTCTGCACCCCTAGTATAAGTCTTAAAATGATCTCTGTGAGCAGTCTCCTGCAGGCAAGTACATCAGACCTCAGAGAAAGGCAAGGAAGAAGGCATCCTCAGAAAAAACACTGGCTATATTCCTTTCCCCCTCCTCCCAGGGGTTGATTGAACACCACACTAATAGGGAGCGATTTTCCTTATTATTTCCCACTCATCTCTAAAGAAACCCCCAAGAGCCTCATTCTAAAATAATCTGCCACAGCCACTGAGGTTTCACAGCAAGATTAGAAAGGGTCAGCATCTGGGTACCAACTTTATTCCATGTGTAGGAGAAAAATGCAGTCAGTGGGCATCCCTTATATGGTGGGATCTAAAAAGAAATGATACAAATGAACTTAATTGCAAAACAGAGACTCAGACTCAGAGACTGAAATTATGGTTGCAGACGGGAAAGATGGGGGAATGGATACTTAGGGAGTTTGGGATGGATAGGCACACACCGCTATATGTAAAATGGATAACCAACAATGACCTACTGAATAGCACATGGAACTCTGCTCAATGTTATGCGGCAGCCTGGATTGGAGGGGGGTTTGGGGGAGAAAAGATACATGTATATATATGGCTGAGTCCCTTCACTGTTCACCTGAAACTATTACAACATTGTTTGTTGATCAGCTATGTGTATGTGCGTGCTAAGTCACTTCACTAGTATACGACTCTGTGTGACACTATGGATTATGTAGCCTGCCAGGCTCCTCTGTCCATGGGATTCTCCAGGCAAGAATACTGGAGTGGGCTGCCATGCTCTCCTCCAGGGATCTTCTGGGTCCAGGATTGATCCCATCTCTCTTGTCTCCTGCACTGGCAGGTGGATTCTTTACCACTAGAGCCACCTGGGAAACCCTGATCAGCTATACGCCAATACAAAATTAAAGTTTATTTAAAAAAATGTAGTTGGTGTGGAGGCTTCTCAATACCAGATACTTGATCTAATACAAATATTAATACCTTTTGTTTTATAGACATGTCACAGGTCGTGTGGATCATGAATATTTTTAACATTATTTTCTCTCTTTTTTTCCAAGCTTCTTTTCAGGTTGGGTTAACTAGAAAAATAAAAACCCTCCTAAGCTTCTCTTTCCTCACCCCCTTTTCAAGACATACCTAAAATTCCTCTTTCCAGAACAGTGTGGGAATACTTTTTCAGTAAACCTACTTTCTAGTGAAAATATACCTAAAGAACAACATAGTCATTCATTAGGAATTCTCCCAAAGATATTTCTCCAAGTGGCTATTTAGAATGCTTTTACTTTGAATGATAACAAAGTTCACTGACTCACATAAATAAAAATGATTCTATAACAACAGATTTCAAGCCACGAGAACCAGTCTTTAAAATTCTAGCCAGGAGACTTTCCCCAGTGAAGGGGGGCCAGCTTCAATCCCTGGCCAGGAAAATCAACCCCAAATGCCACAACCTAGACCTGATGCAGGCAAATAAATAAATAAATACATTAAAAATTCTAGCCAGATATGAATGAAATAGATTAATTTGTACTCCATTACAACCCTTAAAATCCACTTCCACAAAACTCTTGTTATGGATCACAGTAAGTTACAGGTTATCCTAATACAGAATTGATGCTTTCAAATTGTTGTGGTACTGGAGAAGACTCTTGAGAGTCTCTTGGACAGCAAGGAGATCAAACCCATCAGTGCTAAGGGAAATCAATCCTGAATATTCATTAGAAAGACTGATGCTGAAGCTGAAGCTCTGATACTTTGGTTACCTGGTATCAAGAGCCAACTCATTGGAAAAGACCCTGATGCTGGAAAAGATTGAGGGCAGGAGGAGAAGGGGCTGACAGAGGATAAGATGGTTGGATAGCATCACTGACTCAATGGACAGGAGTTTGAGCAAGCTCCAGGAGACGGTGATGGACACGGAAGCCTGGCATGCTGCAGTCCATGGGGTCACAAAGTCAAACATGCCTGCGCAACTGAACAACACTACAGATCTGCATGTAAGGACTCTTGGTCTCCATTACCATGGATATGGGCATGGATCACAGTTCAACAGGGGTTCATTTTTATAACATGAGAGAAAAACTCAGCCTTACCACATCTTAGCACAGGCAGATGGAAGAAAGGCAGAGCCCTCATTTTGAGGGTTTTCCCCAATCCTCAAAAAAACCCTCCTCTTCACCATTATCTAGTATCCTAACACCTGGGCCTGCCACCTCTGGGACAGACCCCTAGAATTCATTCCCATTTTGCTGCCAAAAGTAAAGTACACTTCCTCTCCTAGGCCATTTCCTAGTTTTAAGCAAAATTTTCTCCATCCTAATTTTGGAGAGAATGCCACTTTAATGTAGCTATACAGAGACTTGACTTATTAGCCCTAACCTTCTGCATCCTGCCTCTAAGCCAATCATAGTACTTGGTGAAAGAGTCGTACAATTCTATGGTGATGCCAGTTATTTTACATTGTCTTGGCTTGCTGTGCAATCCCAGGAAAAGCTTTTTGAAAGCCTAGATAGATGCAATTCACTGGTTTCTCTTCATCCACATACCCTGTAGTCTCTGGTAAAACACAAAGTCATTAGTCAAGCAGAGACTCAACTTATAGAAATGATCTTGGCCTTCCTATAAGATTAAATTTGCTTAACTTTCCATGGTCCCATTCTTTATTATATCTTCTACCTCCCTGTCTTTATAAGTGAGGCATCCCAGGTCTAACTGGGATTTATTTTAATGGCCATCTCCCTATTTATTCTAATGACTGTCTCCTTGACACCATCCAATTTCCCAATCTCACTTTTCAGAATCTCTCCTTTAGGCTCAGACCTGTTGATTAATTATATTTTGTTTGTTCATTAGAATTAGAAAATTCAGTATATTTACTACTTCAACCAGTCCACCTCAAGAGATTATCTGGCAATGGAACCCTGTCCTAAAATTTTTCCCAAGTCTATATCAAAGTATAGATTCACTTCTCCAAAACTAACCTTTGGCCCAATTTGGCAACACAAAAAATTTGGGGTGCTTAATCTAATATTTTTCCCAGTATGTCTTACATGCTAGATGCCACTCCTCCGTGCAGAGAAGACAAAATGCTTGGGCTCCACCCTCTTGAAAATGACAAGATAATCTGACGGGGACTTTATTGCTATTCTAGAGGCTTTTTTTTCTCTCCCTCTAACTGTATATTCTGAATTACTCCACTTCTCCATCCCCTCCCCAAAAGATCTCTGTGGTCTTCTGATCTTCTCTAGAAACACCTCAAGTTCAAAAGACAGGAGAAGAGTTGATTTTATCCCAGGTAAATCCACCACAACTCATGCCTCTTACACTGAGGCTTCAAGAGATGTGCCTTATGATAGGTAGGTCCTTTGGACAAGCTGGCAGAGAGTTACATACTCATATATAATACATTGCCAGATAGGCTATGGCCATTTTTTGAGTCCTCAACGGTAACAGAAGATATTAGTTTAGACTCAAAGCAAAATCTTGCAATGAGCAAATTCCTTAAGGATCTAGTTCTGCTGCCTTTCGTGGTCAATAAAGCAAAATCCACAAAGGAAAAGGTTCACACAAATGCTTTAGCTGTTCAGTTTGCCAAATCAGGTCACTAACCACTCAAATTAATTTTAAAACCCCATCTTTCAGACAATGTTCATGCTTTGATTTTTGAAAAGTCTGTGAATCTAAACCTGATCCCTTGATGATGAACTTCCCTAACCTTAATATCCAATAGTCAATAAATCACTGGTGTGACATCCCATTCAATTTTTGCTGCTGTGGTCTCAGGAGAGGAGCTTCTATGCCTTCAAGTGACTGACACACCGAACAGCAAAGGAACTGAGATACTACACAATTCCTTTCTACCATGCTAGGAAAAATCCCTGTTTGTTCTGGGCTCTGAAACTCCAATAAATAGGTACTTAAATGTAAGGTATCAATTAGGAAATTCTTTGGCTAGGCTGCCATGCCAATAACTTACCATTTTCCTCTGGTTTAAGTATCACAGAAAAGGGGAAAATAAGGGCAGATCTTGGGCACTAAATTAATGGATTAATGTGATTACTTATTTATGACAGAAACAAAAATTTACTTCCTTACAGAAGAAGATGGAAAAGCAATTGCCTTTGCCAGCAAGTGACAAGAAAAAGAGAAAAACCAGTCGTTTGCTCTGTGCTCAAGTCCCCACAGGCCTATTCAATTCCTGACCATCCTGAGACATAGGCCTGCCAGATCCAGGGGCACAGAGATAGATAGAAAGCAACTAGTACATTGGAGGTGGCCTGGCCCTGTTTCCTACAGAACTGTCAGAAAACTAGGTATAAAGGGGTTTCCTGTTCCCATTTTTTGCTTTGGGTGGGGATGAAAGGAGAGAGGCCATTCTGGTTTGACACTCAAAGAAGACAGGAAGGTTCCTGCCCTAGAGCTGCCATTGGAGTCACTAAAGAAAGTGTCTGTCACAGGACCTAAGCGAGCCACCAGAGCATCAGAATCTGAATCTGGCCAGGACACGGTCTGGAGGCCGGACATTCACAAATTCAAAGCATCAAACAGCTTTCCACGGCCTGGAGCAATGGGAGAGTAAGGATCTGTTTCATTATTTCAATATCCAACTTGCTTTCCATAAATCTTTGGGGCCATGGGCCAACTACTCACTCATAAAGCAACTGATCTGGTCAAATATCTGATCCCAAAGAAGTCCCAAGGACTCCTCCAGTCTGACAAAGTGACCCAACAGCTAAGGGGGATGGGGGAGGAGCTGGTGGCAGGGGTAGGAGAGAGACAGCAAGAACTAAAGAGAAATGGGTCCAGGGAAAGAAAAAGAAAAGGAAACTGGTACAGGACCCAGAGCTGAGTATTGGGAGGGCCACCTAAAGCTGATGCTAGTGGCAATCTGGCACTAGGGCCTCAAGTTCACGGTAACTCCCATCAAGCAGAGGGACATGTTTTTCTCTTTAGTTTCCATTACACAGAGTCTGCAGATGGCATACTGCATTACTACTGCAATTACTGACTATAATTATTGTGAAAAGTCTTTGAAGTGATAGCAAAATTATTAAAATGGCCCTTCTTAGAAAAGACGGGAAATAAATACAGTCTCCTTTGGAAAACTCAAGGACCCAGTTTCATACTGGGACTTTCTGCCAGAAAAGAGTATATCACTTTAATATACTTGTTTTTGGCTCCTCTCCTTGAAGATGTTTTATTCTATGTGAAAAACGAACAATGGTATGTGGTTCAGGATATATTTTAAGAATATACTTAAAAGTACTTCAAAGGAAAATAAAACTAAAGTAACCTTCTCCTCGCAGACACACATATACTTGTGCAAGTTCGTAGTTTTTCCAGATCCCACAGTAACCCAAGAGAGGCAATTTTTCAAACTGTCTTTGAGGATGAAAACAAATGCCAAGTGACATTAAATGTCCATCTGTTTGAAAGATAACACTGAGCTTATCTGTTTGAATAAGAAAACATTTTAGTGTACTTAAATAAGTATTGGTAACTAGAAATAATGAACAGAAAATAGCTTTCCTTGTCCCTTTTCATAGAACCATAAATCGTGTACTTGAAAATTTAATTTTTATTTTTCACTTGAAAAATAAAATCTATTTAATCTTAGTTCTAACTCAAGGTAGCATGATCCCAAACTACAGCCAACGCTACAGGAGCCTATGCATTGTTATTGTTCAATCGCTCAGTAGTGTCTGATTCTCTGTGACCCCGTGGACTGCAGCACACCAGGCTTCCCTGTCCTTCACTATCTCCCAGAGCTTGCTCAAACTCATGTCCATTGAGTCAGTGATGCCATCCAACCAGCTCATCCTCTGTTGCCCCCTTCTCTCCTGCCCTCAATCTTTCCCAGCATTAGGGTCTTTGCCAGTGGGTCAGCTCTTCACATCAGGTGGCCAGAGTACTGAAGCTTCAGTTTCTGCATTACCACAGTTCAAGATTTTCAATCATATTCTGGAATCGATTTCAATATAGTGAGGAAAGGCCATTTCAAAAGCTGAAGCCCACTCAATGTCCAGCAACTATTTGTATAATGTTTACATTGTGTTAGGTATTGTAAATAATCTACAGATGAGTTAAAGCATATGGAACGATGTGCTAGGATGTGCTGTGGATTTTGGTTTCCTGGGGGATCTTGTAACCATAACCCCCCCACCCCAAGGAATGGCTGTATATTTCTCAGAAGGGGGATCCTTTCTATGCCTTGGGGTTGAGCCATATTTAATTAAAGGAAGAGTGTTTTCCTGTTGTGATTATTACTGCTGCTACTACTACTACAGCTACTATTATTAGGCTCAGGAACCATTATTTCTAAAAATTACAGAAAAAACCAGCAATTTAGCTTTATTTAGCCAAAACACAGACTGTCCCTTGGTAAAAATTCAGGCTATAGTAGTATCACTTTAGGATTACAGGTTAGAGAACAAACTTTTCTTTAGTTTTAAAATGACTGTTATACTGTTGGAGATTTAAAAAAAAAACAAAATAATAAAGGTTGATTCATATGAAGCTGACAGTATTTCAGGTCAAAAGGGTGAAATACCAGCAATAGCCTAACCTAATATTTTGAGGAATCAACTCTGTATCAATATCTAAGTATTCTTATATGTAAAGTATAAATCATTTGCATTCTAGAACTCCTGCACTAACAAATACAAAGCAAAAGGTTGAAATAAGACACTCCTATTTACTTACTTAAATAAGCATCTTACTTTAAAAAAAGAATACGCATGCCTGGAGTATGTGCCATGTTAACTACACCATCCTGACAAATGATCAGTTCTTTCTTATGAGCCAATAATTTTGTTGAAAGAACAAAATGATAAAGGTGGATGATTCAGAAATTTAGAATATCTAAGGATAAATGTATGTCAAATAAAAAAACAGAAAAAAAAACCCCACTCACCCTGAGATGAAGGGAATTCGTTCCCTAACACATCAAAGGAAGGGAGAACAAAGATAGAAATGACAGCTCCCTGCACAATTGTGGTGCATTTAAGTGCTGATTTTTTGATGTTGCTGATGAGAGTATATTGACCTCAGAGCATCTGTCAGTTTATTACCTGATCACCTCCTTCTACTCGCTTTATTTCTTTGCTGTTTCTGTCAATCAGGTCTTCCTCTACTAGGTTTTAGACTGGGACCATAGATTTCCCTCCATTACCCCTCACAATTGTGCCTAAGATTTATGGATATGAGTGAGAAAAGGAAAATTCATCACCATAATACTTACTTGCCAGGATGTGTAGGCAAAGTTTGGAGAGAGGAAAAAATGCTTCCTGAACAAGTGTTTTTACAGAGTAGGGAGGTGTGCAGGGAGGGAGGGGAGAAGAGGGGCCTGAGATACCCTGGCCTTGATCCTGAGTAGTATACAGAACTCAGGCACTGAGGAACAGGATAAAGAGTATGTAATTGGGGATCACAGCCCTGTGCAATTCAACAACTCATGGGGAGAGGAAAAGAAAAGTGCAAAACACAATGCATGGATCCCCCCCCCCTCATTTTTAAAGTAAGAAGCTATGACAAAACCAGGCATTATTGAGGGAGAAAAAAAACAGTTCAAAAAGTAAACAACATGCAAGATGCCTGGAGAATAGTTTGAAAATCAGGGGTGAGGGGAAGAGTCCTTTACCTGTCACTTCAGAGTTAAGTGTTCCCAAGCACTTATATTTTGAGAAGAGGGCTGGAGAGAGAGAGAGAAGAGAGAAACTTCAGCACGGCTAAAAGGCCAGAGTGAAAAAGAAGTGAAGGTATCTTTGATGAAATAGAAAGCTAATCCCAGACTGGGTATAGAGAGAAGCCCAAAAGGCATGCAGGTTAGACAAAAAATCAAATTTAGGCAGGCGCAACTTGCAAGAGATTGCCAAGTCAACAGAGTAAGAGGCTCTTTCTCTCTATCAAAGGAAGGAAGCCATTTAGAGCATCCAAGGACTCACTTAATCACAGTCACAGAGCTAAAAAGGAGACGGGTCGAGAGACTGAATGAATTCTTTGTCTTGGAGGTTCGCATTCCCAAACCAGAACACTGAACTCAGCAGGTCAGAGGTACTAGATCAAATAGTGGTAAAGACGATGCTATGCATCTAATCACAAACCAGGAGCAGATAAATCACTGGGACCAGATGGTATCCACCAGTCAGTTTTGAAGTAACTCAAGGGTGAAACTGTTTTGGCCAACATGTGTAGGCCATCTTTATAAACAGCCACTGCCCGAGAGACTGGTGCTTGTCAATGCAATTCCTATTCATAAGAAGGGTTCCGAAGGGGACCCTGGGAAGTAGAAACCAGTAGGGCTGGTTTCCGTATCAAGTAGGCTGGCCAACTTTATAATACAGGTGAAATCACTGCATATTTACTTTTAAAAATAAACCCTATGGAGGAGACAGAACACCAAATATTTTGGCAAAGGAGAAAATTCCTGTTCATCTAATAAAGCAGAGCTTGCTGGGTTGGTGAGGCAAGGAGAATACGCATTTGAATAAATGGGACCCTGAATATACAATTTATGGACGGTGCTAACAAAAAGCATTATCATGTACCTGTGCTCCTGTATACTGGCACTGAACCTTAAAAGATACAAAAGAGATAAGCAGAATTCCAAAGTTTTAAAAGAGGCTTTAAGAGTATTCTTTTTATTGTCTCCTCATATATTAAACTCATTCAATAAACAACCCCAGAAGCATAGCAACCTCTCACTTACACATTGCTTCAACTTTTGAGAACCCAATGAGCAAGAGAAGTCTGACTTTAACAACAACAACAATGGGGGGTGGAGGTGGGGCGTGGGAACAAAGTCTGTGAAATTTACTGTAGAATATTGGAGCCACCCTCTGGGACATAGCCTTTATTTTGCACACAAATATTCCAGTTGCCTATTTAACCCACTCTGCTGCTGCTGTCTGATTTCTAGACGTTCAGTTCTGCCTTGGGTGAAAAAGGACAAAGAGTGAACCCAAATCAATGACAGCTCAAGTGATGGCTGAAAAGGAAGGCAGAAGCAACAGAGGCAGAACAGTATGGGGCCATTTAGCTTAGGGGCAAAGAGTTCCCGTCCTTCCAAAAGCCCTAAGGACATGACCACGATACAGCATCATTTATTAAATGATTTTCATGATGGCCCTGGGTCTTCTTTAACTAATTATGATTTTTTATCATTCTATTTAATTAGGCAAGAGAATCAATATTTCCAAGATATTTTCACAGAAATGTTTAGAACATTTTTTAAGTTTGTTTGATGTGTACAAGAATAATTATCTAGAAAAATCTGTTACCCCAAATATTTACTTTTCAGAGGAAGCAACACAACACATAACATTTTAATGTCACAAGGGTAAGGTCAACAGTTGTCTGAGGCTACAACTCATCAAAAAACAAAAAAAGAGCTTCACAAAAAGTTCTAGATGTGTTCAGAGAGAGATCAATGGGGCAATTCATTAGGGAAAATTGGCTTCTTTTGTATACATTTAAATCCTTAGATTTTATGTTTCAACAAAACATTCCTCTTCCTTTCACCTGAGTGTGGTGTCCATACCAGAGACACAACTGACCAGAGCACTGTTTTTTCCTTTCAAAGGACATCAAACAGCTGATTAATATTGCCAAAAATATTAATCCCAGAAGATTTAAAAGAGAAGAGTTAAACAAATATGAAAATAAGGTTTATTTCTCAAAGTGGGCTTATTTCTTCCAAAACCTACTTTCTCATTTGGGGAGAGACACTCTGCTATCTGTACTTCGTATCATTCTTTATTTCTCTGAAGACAACCTGATCTTAGTGAAGGAAATAGATCTGAAACATTCAAGAAGAAGAAATCAAAAATAAGATCCTGAAGTGGAGCAATCTCTCAAACCACATGCCTTTAGAAGAAGCCACTACACACACCAGGAAAAACACCACTGCTGTCTGAAGTACTCCAGGGAAATGAAATGGAAGAAAACCTATGTAATATTAAAGACCAAAATAACCAAGTTTCTGGAAAACAAAATTGCATAAGTTTTTCTCATTCACTCATTTTATAGTACCCATGCAAAAGTTGTTCATCTCTCCCAAAAGAGAGCAAGTGACAAGGCAGGACTCAGCAAGGAAAAGACCCCTAAACAAATTAAATATAATTTGAAAGTCACTCAGTCCTGTACGACTCTTTGCGACCCCCATGGACTATACAGTCCATGGAATTCTCCAGGCCAGAATACTGGAGTAGGTAGCCTTTCCCTTCTCCAGGGGATCTTCCCAACCCAGGGATGGAACCCAAGTCTCCCTCATTGCAGGTGGATTCTTTACCAGCTGAACCACAAGGGAAACAATACAGAAATCAAAACCATGAAGAAAAAGGACAGAGAAGGGAAGAAGCTGGAGCAAACTATTTCTCATTCTAAAACTGCCAGGACCAAATGTCACTGGCCATACAGCGGTATCCTACATGTAACACAAACACAATACAAATGTTCTATGCTGGTAAGAACAAGTTCAGAACGGTTTTACAATTTTAAAGGGCCCTGATTTGGACAGTGAGTAATGCCTTGCTAAAGAAGGGATAGAAAGCCTACATGCTGCCAGCATTTCTGAGGGGAACGAGCATCGATGAGAGATGTCCTGAAAACAGTCCCCTGGGATGGCTCACTCACACAAGCAAGCTCCTCCATGATGATGACTTTTCAGAAAAAGCTTGTACACTCCTTGCTTCCTCTAAGAGCAAGGAATGGGTGCTGCTGTGGATCTGCACAGCTGCCTCCCACTACAAAGAACAGGTAAGTCAGGGACTTCCCTGGCAGTCCAGAGGTTAAGACTCTGAGCTTCCACTGCAGGAGTTCCATCCCTGGTGGGGGAACTAAGATCCCACAGGGTCATTGGCCAGAAATAAATAAATAAAACAAATAACAGGCTAGTCAAGTCAGGCAAGCCAGCCTAAGGGCAGAAGGAGTTTGGGGGAGGGGGGAGGTCGGCGCCAGAGACAATGCTCCTATTGGTAAAAACAAATGATGATGAGGGACAGAAAACTGAGGCATGACAGAGCTGGGAATGCCAGGACAGAGAGGCCAAGGGGTGCACAGGTAAATTATTGTCAATTCCTGGCCTGGATCACTAATACGAATTACCCTGACATTCGTGCCCTTGCCGAACAGTCTGAAAAATCATATTTGTTTTTTTAAACATATAGCTCTGTTATCGGCTGAATGTTTGTGTACCTCCACCTCCCAAACTCCCAATGTGAAACCTAACCCCCGAACGTGATGGTATCTGGAGGTGGGGCCTTTGGGAGGTGATCAGGTCATGAGGGTGGAGCCCTCATGAATGGGATAAGGGACTTAATAAAAAATACTTCAAGGGCTCTCACTAGACACTGACTCTGCTGCTAAGTCGCTTCAGTCACATCCGACTCCATGCGACCCCATAGATGGCAGCCCACCAGGCTCCTCCGTCCCTGGGAATCTCCAGGCAAGAATACTGGAGTGGGTTGCCATTTCCTTCTCCAAAGCATGCATGCATGCTAAGTTGCCTCAGTCATGTCCAACTCTGTGCCACCCTATGGACAGCAGCCCGCCAGTCTCCTCCATCCACAAGATTCTCCAGGCAAGAATACTGGAGTGGGCTGCCATTTCCTTCCCCAAGACACCGACTCTAGACACTCAGTAGACTTTGCTGGTACCATGGTCTTGGACTCCAGAACTGTGGGGGAAAAAATTCTGTTAAGTTACTGAATCTATGGTATTTTTGTTATAGCAGCTCAGAGACTAAGCCAAGTTCCTTTTCTTTCACCCTTCTCCAGACATCCTCAATCCCTTTATTATGAAAAAGGATATGCTGTTTTTCCCACTACTTATTTCCCAACATTACCCTTCATTCTCTGGGAATGAAAAATGGTGAAATAAGCTTGTATGTTAGAGTAATGCCATCAAAGTTTCCAAGTACTAAAAGCTAGAAGGGACTTAATGATCTTGAGATTGCATTTCTTCAGTCTATAGAAGAGGAAATGAAGTTCCCTGCCAATGTGGATGAACTTGTGCAAGGTGGCACAACTCTGGTTGTGGCTAGAACTCTGGTCTCCTGTGGTCCAGGTTGTAATTCTTGAATCCCATCAGTCAGATGAACCCTGACATTAGCCATCTGAGAACTGGACATCAGAAATGACACTAACATGCTTCTTTCCACACCCACCCCACCAACTTCTAAAAATCTTAATATAATTCACATACTATACACTTTGCCAATTTAAAGTGTACAATTCACTGGGTTCTTGTATGTTCATAGAGTTTTGCAACCATCACAACTATCTATATTACTCAGCATTAAAAAAAATTCATTTGAAGCAATTCTACTCAGATGGACGAAACTGGAGCCCATTATCCAGAGTGAAGTAAGCCAGAAGCAAAAACAACAATACAGTATATTAACACATATATATGGAATTTAGAAAGACAGTAATGAGAACCCAACATGGGAGACAACAAAAGGAACGCAGATGTATAGAATAGACTTGTGGACTTTGTGGATGAGGGTAAGGGTGGGATGAGATGGGAGAAGGGCATTGAAGCATGTTAATTGTCATGTGTCTAATCAATCGCCAGCCCAGGATTGATGCTCGGGACTGGTGCAGCGAGATTTCCCGGGGGGGAGGGAGGAGGGAGGGGGGACCCGGAGGGGAAGCATATGTAAACCCATGGTGATATCATAACAATGTATGGCTAAAACAATAATAAAAAAAAAAAGAAAAAGAAAAAAAAAACACACACACAAAAAAATAAAACATTTCCCTCACCCCCCAAAGAAATCTCATGCCTATTAGTAGTCACCATCACTCTCCCCCCTCCTCCAACTGCCTACACACATCAGCCCTAGGCAACCAGTAACCTATTTTCTGACTCTATGGATTTACCTATTCTGGACATTTCATATAGAAGGAATCATACGATATAGTCTTTCTGTACTGGCTTTTCTCACAAAGCATGAAGATTTCAAGGTTCATCTGTGTTGTAACATGTATCTGTGCTGCATTCCTCTTTGTGGCTATATAATATTTCCTTTTGTGGCTATGTAATATTTCATTGTATGGATATAGCAAAGAAGAATATCTCAGAAATACTGCAGGTTTGGTTCCAGACAACCACAATAAACTGAATTACCGTCTGAGCCACCAGGAACCTCATGTTTACACTGTAGTATGCCTTAATTTTACATTCCTTCTTTAGTACAGACCTTAATTTTAAAATACTGCTAAAACATGTCAGAATCAATTACAATAGTAACAAAGACTACTGACCATAATAAATATAAAGTCTGAAATATTGTGAGAATTACCAAAATGTGACACAGAGACATGGAGTAAGCAACTAACATCAAGAGAATGGCACTGACAGATTAGTCAACATGTGGGGTTGCCACAAACCTTCATTTTGTATTTAGAAAAACACACACGCAAGTATCAGTGAAGTGTAATAAAGTAAAGCACAATAAAATGAGCTAGGCCTGTATTTTGCTCATGCATTCATCAGTTGATGGACATTTAGGTTGTTTGCACCTTGTGACAAACAGCATTGTCACAAACATTGTATTAGGCTTTTATTTTGATACTGGATACAAACATTAAATAGGAAACCATCTTTACAACACTAAAATCTCAGTAATCCCCAAACTTACATGTTTTGTTTTTCTTTTTTCTGCCCAAAAGGCTTCATTTCTCTTACCTAGGAGTGGAATTCTCGAGTCAGTCAGATAGGCCAAAGAGTATACTGAATGCCACCCAGAGACATCTTAGAGTTAAGAATACCGTCTGAATACGAGACAGCAAAAGGAACGCAGATGTATAGAGTAGACTCGTGGACTTTGTGGATGAGGGTAAGGGTGGGATGATATGGGAGAAGGGCATTGAAGCATGTTAATTTTCATGTGTCTAATCAATCGCCAGCCCAGGATTGATGCTCGGGGCTGGTGCAGCGAGATTTCCCGGGGGGGGAGGGAAGAGAGAGGGGGGTTCCGGAGGGGAAGCATATGTAAACCCATGGTGATATCATGACAATGTATGGCAAAAACAATTAAAAAATAAAGAAAAATAAATAAATAAATAAATAAAATAAAAATAAAAACAAGAATACCATCTGAAATGGCCTCACATACAAGTTTAACACAAGTTATTGGTCTCCACAAGCTGCTCTGGCCACCAGAAAACAACAATGCCATTTAAATTGGGAGTGATGACCAAAACAGAACAAACTCCAAAACATGGGTTTTAATCCCTCAAATAAGAAAACACTTAAATATAGTCACTACTTCCTGTTTTCATCCTAGAATTTAGCCAGAGCATTCTGAACTTCCATACACACACACACACACACACACACACACACACACACACACACACACTTGTAAAACTGGAATGAAATAGTAAGTAAGAATCAGATAACACTCTCCTCGTTTTTTAGTAACTCTCATGTGAATCACATCTTTCAGAAATGGCAAAAGGAACACATAATCAACTTTCTGGATCAGAACACAACAAATTATCCCAAAGATATCCAGATATGAATGCTGTTGAAAATCTAAGAATATCCACTGCTTCT
>ML663443.1:1362810-1389473 GCA_007570785.1 Antilocapra americana | reverse complement strand
CTCTCTCTCTCTCTCTCTCTCTCTCTCTCTCTCACTCACACACACACACACTACTCAAACTTCTGCTTTACTCAAATCACTACTGTCTTTTGCAGGGAAGTGTCAGTGTCCTCCCTGCCCCAGTGTTGAAACATGCTCAGGTTCTGGAATCTAAATAAACTCGAAGAGAAGTCTGCAGCCACCATTTCTAAATATAAATAAAGCCATCTTCATACACAAAGCTTGTTTTTAATGGGCATACCCTTTCTTTGATAGAAAAAAAAACCAGCTTGAGTTGATTTCTCTTTTTCCAAACTGGTTCGTATAAATAAAAGAAAACTCTTAGACCATTATATGAGTTACAAGGTTTCTCACAGGGAGAGGCAATTCACTGACCCAACAGAAACCAAGGCTCCAAGATAATCTGCTTTCCAGGACATCCTAAAAGTCATTCTCAGATTGAGCCAAGGGCTGCAGGTGTTTTCATAGCAACGAGTGAGGACACCTGCTCTAAATAAGCACCTCCATTCCCTCAACACTCAAGGCCAATACCAAGCCACTCCACCCAGACCCTGGCTCAACAGTTTGAGGCCACAAAGCCCAAATTCTGCTTTTCAATTTATGTCTTTTTTTAAGGAGGCCCTAAGGGTATAACATAAGGGCAATCATAACATGCTGATGTTCATTTTCTGGAATGAAACCTCCTGATCCACTCTCAAGCTTAACACTCAGGCCCCTCTCTACCCCTACTTGTGCCCAACGACCCCCCACGGTCAATCAGCTTCAGGACTACACCTGACAATCAAAACTCTCAGATGTTCATGGAGAAAATACCAGCAAATGCAGTTTCTGGTTCAATAGTAACACCTAACTTACTACTTCCTTCAAAATTCTTCCCATTTCTTGCATTTTCTGAAAATGAATAAAGATTGAAACACATAGTATAAAGGAAAACGTGTTCCCCCTCCTCACTCATACACATGCACACACACACACTCCCCACTCCCCCCAAAAAGCAAATTATAACATTTTCCTAAATGCCAAAATACAGTAAAAGATTTTTATTCCCCTGTCACGTGTTAGAGAAAAACAGCTGTGGCCTCCATTCACTGATAAACACTATTTGTTCAGCGTTCCTGAGGAAGATGGAGTTACTTCAAAATTCTTGTTCCTGACCATTGTATTTGCAAAGTTATAGATACTTTGCATCTCTGAAAATATTCCTCTGACCTGCTCTTTTAACAATCTACTTAAAAGCTTCTCAAGAAATACAGATCCTAATTCTAGGAAAATCAGTCATTACGTCAAGGTCACAGACACCCAGATATGCATCACTTATTTTCCTAACACAAAATTTGTCTTCTGGACTGTAAAAAGGGTTTAATAAGAATGAACAATGAAAGCAACTTCTTGAGAAAGGCTTGATTCCTAGTGGTATCAGGCTCCTAAATGGAGCCTAAGGGTGGGAACAGTGACAATCCAAAGCTCAATACGAAGCCAACTGTTCACCGATGGGGTTAACGTTGTTATTAATAAATTATGAGCTCTCACAGCCTGCCGGGTGGGGACAGTGCTCTTGTAGGGAAAGTTCTGGTGGCTCAAAAAAGAGGATTCTCTCAAATTCCTGCCCCTTTGCTTCTCAATTCTTTTGCCACTCTGTCCACCTGCCTTGATGAGAGTTGCATGAAATGCTCATTCCCCACCCCCACCCCATGCCGCAGAGGTTAAGCTCAACTAATACTCATAATTGCCAAACTGGAAGTTTTGCCAAGGCCTTTGATAAGGTCTATGGTACAAATTGGGAGCATTTGAGGCGTTTGCTTAAGAGCAAGCACATGTCTTTGGAACTGCTGCATTCCTGCTTATCATGTTTTGAAAGTTGCCAGGACAGCTGAGATAGCAGGCTTTGCAAGTTCAAAGCAATTTTCAATATTGTGCTCCTTAGTGTGTGGCTTTTCATACCTTATTTCAGGACAACATTAAAACCACATGATCCTACAGGTTTCACTTTGGAGTCTTCACTGATTTCAGAAGGATGCAAACATGCGCTGAGCTTCAAAATGCCCTGAACTCCTGCACTCTCCCCATTAATGTTTTATTGACACCTTCTCAACTTGGACGCCAGGCCCCCCGTTACGGTACTCAGAGGAATTTGAGATAGAATCTCTCAATACCACTTATTTTCTGAATGTACAACAGGCATGTCCTCAATGGCAAGTAAAGGCATTCCTTACCAGATGCTCATCCTCAGATAAAGGAGAACAATGCTAAAAAGAACCAAAGCAGCTACATGGAGTATTGATGTCTATAGCACTAGTCTGACTGTATCCTCTAAATCTTCTGTTTTTCCCCCTTCAAACAGACAGAGCACCAGACTCACAATACACAAAACGGTTGAGAGAAAAGCACCCATGTCTCACTAGTACACAAAACGAGATATATTTCAAATTTGTTCTGACAACAGCTTTACATGCTATTTTAAAAATAGTTCCGAAGTTGGGTTATTTGAAGAAAACACACACACACACAATAACATTCATCTTCGCTAATATCAGTACATAAGTTCACTTATTTAGTCAACACTGAGTATCTCCCATATAGCAGGCATGCACTGGGCTCAGAGCTGGGGTCTCCAAATCCCTGCACCTTCCAGTCTAGGGCTTTCCCATTACCAGGGTTGTGAGGCAAGGCGGATGCCATCATCTGACAACAAGGTTGCAGGAAGTCAGGCATCAGAAAGGGAGGCTCTGCAAAGTCCGACTGTAGAGCCTAGAGAATAGGAATTGGAATACAGGGCGCACTCATCTCCAAGTTATTGAGGGAAGACGGGCAAAAATCAAGAATGCCACTGTCCACGACTTCTCTTATCACAGGGAAGGGACTGGGGACAGGCCCTCAGGACACCCCTCTGTCGACACAGAAAGCAGATGTGTGGTTACCTAGGACTAAGCAGGGGGCTAAAGGGAGACTGACTGCTAAAGGGGTTTCTTTGGAGAGGGTGACAAAAATGTTCTAAAATAAGAGTTAGTGATGGTCGCACAACTCTGTGACTCTAATATAAACCACTGAACTGTACACTTTAACATGGTGACTTTCAATATCTTACTTGTAGAACTGGGGGAAAAAATACTCCAATCCATGAGACTGCTGTGGTTGGGGAAGGCTTTGAGAAACCAGAACAAACACTCCTCTCATAGCCACCAAAGGAAAAAGAAAGTCTTACTCTTTAGACAAACCAAAGGGTAATTCATTTGTCCCTGGAATATCATCTGCTGTTCTTAAACTACTGAACACTATCTAGAGACTTTCTAGAGAAGGGCAAAAACAACAAAATGAAAGGAACAAGAAGAAAGAAGGCAGATGGGAGAAAAAGACAACTGGTGGGAGGTGAATGGAGGAAAGAGAAATGTGAGAAGTCACAAAGAGGGTGGCCAGGGTGAGCCAAGGCTTTCTTTGATCACAGAAACCTTTAAAAGGGTGAAAGTATCCAATCAGGAGGGGACCGGGCAAAAGCATCCTCTATACAGACTGCTACATATGTTGCGAGGAAGCAAGGCTGACTCAATCTAACTGTATGACCTTGAGGACAAATCAGTGACCCTTCTTGGGCTTCCACTTCCAGTCTTCAAACACAATGTGATTCCTAATTATGCTCAAATCCTCTCCCATTAATCAAGTGGAGCCCTTAAAGACCCAGGAGCTCCTTGTAGCAGGGCTATCCTATTCCATTTGAGCTCACAATACAGAAATTGGCTAAGCAAGTCAGTCGACAGGTGGATGACATAGAAATGAACTAACATTTCACAGCAGATATCAAAAACCCATCCACAGGGAGTTAAGACCTTGGTGAAATCTTTGACAAATATTGTTGGTTTAGGCTGTAAAAACTCTCCAGGAGTCTTCAGGTCTGTTAGGAGATTTCAGTTCAGTTGCTCAGTCATATCCGACTCTGTGCAACCCTGTGGACTGCAGCCTACCAGGCTCGGCCATCCATGGGATTTTCCAGGCAAGAGTACTGGAGTGGGTCGCCAGTGCCTTCTCCAGTTAGATTTCTGCAGCCTGTATTTTTTGCTACCCAGTTAGCCAATAGAGATCAAAACACTTCCACTTTCACATACTGCATATCTTCAAAGCTTCTGACCGCTCCAGATGTCAATTTGTAAGTATCAGCTACCATGCATGACGGAGTAGCTCACAGGATTAATACAATCATGGAAATTCTGCCAACGTTTGTGTTTTGTGGGATTACAGAAACTGAATTCCACACCTCTGGTATGTATATATGCAGTCGGTTATAGCTTTTTGATTTGTTAATGTGTCCTCAAAGTAATAAATCTAACAGAAGCAGCTCACAGTTAAGTTCTCCCCAAGATACCAAAAGAAACATGGTTAACAAAATGGATAGAGGCATTTATCTCATATTTACACCAAAGGGCAGTTTATGGAAAATGGAAAAATCTGTCCATCTATTTTAATAATCAGATGCTCAGAAAACAAGTTATTCACAGTCATGGAGTAAATAGCATTTTTTAAAAAAGCTAAAAGCCATAGACTACTAAAAGAAAGCTTAATACAAAACCACTTTACAACTGAGGCGATTTCCATTTCTTAAGAATATTAAACTGGGAAAAGTACAAGTAGTTACACATTCTGGAAAATGTTCCACTTGTACTTGGGGATACCATAGCCTTTGGCCATTTAGTGATCCGATTGTCAAGCTCTGTTCAGGGGAGCAAAGCCTCCCTTCTTTCTTTTTTCAAGACACTGAAAAGCACACTTCTTGTTTTTTTGTTTTTTTAAGAAAAAAGAAGAAAAGTGAGAAATGTTAACCTGGAAAAGTTAGCACTGACTCTAACTAGTCCAACTATTAAAAACAAGCACTGAGATTTGAACTTTCCTTTATACTGTCCATTTCAACAGTCCTTACCATATTTTATTGGTCCAGATACTGGTCTAATCCCCTCCATAGCTGCAAAATCACAAAAGTACACGCGGGGATTATGCTGTAGGGTTTGCAACAGTAAAAACCCATTTAGGAAAGTAGAGAAGAATGTCACTTGAACTAAGACAGAGAGAGATGGCCCCTCTTCAAATTTCCCAGCACAGCACTGAGAGCTGTCCTATAGCCAAGTCTCCCCGGGGTTCTCCTAATCCTCCGCAGCCACTGAAGAGAGCCAGGATGAAACTTCTTTCGGAACAAAGAGAACTGAAAAGGGCCAAGTCTCAAAGTCACAGGCTCCTAGCTCGCCACTGGCTTGGCGCCAAGGAGCAGCCTGCGGGCACCGGCCAGCGGTCCTGCAGCTGATGGACAGACAGCAGGCTGGGGAGGGGCAGGCAGGAAGAAGCTGTACATCTGAGCCCACAACCACCTCCCCCAGGGGAACAGGGCTGCACGCTCCGGCCCCTGGTCCTTGCCAATGGCATTTCACACTCGCCGGCATCCTGGCAATGTATCTGCTGTGACGGCCTGGGGCCTGGGCTCGGGCACGGCGTGTGTGTGTGTGTGTGTGTGTGTTTGTGTGTGGCTTCAGCTGGCAGAGGCAATCTACCCCAATGATGGAATCCAACACAAATACCCTCGCAGAAGCAGACGGCAATGCTGAACCATTTCTTGGTGACAAATCACTTGGCAGGTTAGGAACCCAGGGTGTTCCCAGCTGTAAAACACGATCAGTCCATGCAGGGTGCCGGGTTTTACCCGGTGAGCCTAAACACAACCATATTGGTTCTCTGGGCACTTGATACACTCGGTTTATGGCCAGCCCGTGGCACCTGGGAGCTTGTTCTCTGGACATGATCTTCAGTCCCTTTATGTGTTTACTCTGAGTCTCTCTCAAGTACTGGGGGGAGGGTGGCTGTCCTGGCTCTTGTGTGCCCCTCCTGCGGGAGGTTGTCCCATGCCTGGAGCCTGCGAGTGTGAACACAGACAATGGCTCGGCTCTTTCTGGAGGCCCTTCAGCAACTGGACCAGCAGGAGCAGCTCGGCATTTTGCTCGGCTTTCTTTTTCACTCGCAGGTCCTTCTCTGTCCTTTAAGTGCCTGCCTTCCATCCCATTCCAGCTTTTTCCTCTGTTGCTCTTGAAAAGTGGCTGCTTTCTTTGCTAGCACGAGCACCTACCACCTCCCAGGTTCCTGGGGATGGGATGCATTAGGCGAAGCAAGAGGAAAACCTATCCAAGGGAGATACTCTATACCACAACTCCTCCACATGATGACTCCTCCAACTATCGGATCGTGACCTCCAAAGGAACTGGAGAGAATTCCAAGGGGGTCAGAGGCCCTGGAGCCCAGAGACCTCCCAACATCTGTTGTCAGTGAAGGCAGAGCAGCCTTTTTAATACAATTTCCTCTCCCACATCAGTACCAATATTCTTTTTCTAGCCCTTAGGTCTACCCAACACCCCCTGCCACATGACCTCATCTCCCATTACTATTCGAATTATTGCCTCATTACGTGGTTCTGTATTGCTGATTGCTCTCAGTAGTAGGGTGGAACTAAGAATTCAAATTTTAAGAGGAATTCTACCTATTTCCTGTCCTCATTGTCCCATCATGAACACCATCTATCAGTTGGATCTTCAAAAACTATTTTATGATGCTAATATTAATAGTTACCAGCATGCACTGAGCACTGGTTATGTGTCAGGCACCACGCCAAGCACTATATTATGTATATCAGCCCCTTTGATCTTCACAACTCTATGAGGTAGGTACAACCTATTATTTTACCACCTTTTACACATATGAACCCTGGAACAGAGGCACTAATGAACTTGTCCCAGGCCAGAGCTAATAAGTAGCAGTAAGGCTCCAGAGCCAACTCTGGTTTTTAATGTTTTAATGAGATACTAATATAATATTTACCCATTTAAAGTAAAACACAGGGAATTCGCTGGTGGTCCAGTGCTTTCACTGCTGTGAATGCAGGTTCAAACCCTGCTCAGAGAACCAAGATCCCACAAGCTGCATTAGTGTGGCAAAATATATATATACCACACAATGGGTTTTACTATAATTACTGCAACCATCACCACAGCCAATATTAAAATATGTTTGTGACTCCTAAAAACTCCATACAACAGTTGTGTATTAGTCGCTCAGTCATGTCTGACTCTTTGTGACCCCATGGACTGTAGCCCACCAGGCTCCTCGCTCCACGGAGTTCTCCAGGCAAGAATGCTGGAGTGGGTTGCTATTTCCTTCTCCAGGGGATCTTCCCTACCCAGGGCTCGAACTCGGATCTCCCACATTACAGGCAGATTCTTTACCATCTAAGCCACCAAGGAAGATACCACAGTTATCACTCCCTAAGTCCTAGGTAGTAACTGATTTGCCCATTCTGGGTATTTCTTGGGCTTCCCTAGCAACTCACACAGTGTGTGGTTCCAGCACCTACACTCACTATCTGACACGGAGGAAGAGGAGGGTGGCCACTGACAAACTGCAAATACCTGTTCTTTTCCCCAAGCCCAAGTTGTAATTACCAACAACTTCCCCTCACAACACAAGACCCCTTTCAACCTGCTTCTGTTGTTGGCTGGAGGGGACATCTGGCAAGGGGCTGCTGGAACCTTTGGGGACTTATTATGAGATGGTATGGCCTAAGAAAATGAACACAGCCTCTGGCTTCAGAAAGACCTGCGTGCACTTCACACCTGCTGATGGGAGTGTGCAACAGTGCAGCCACTGTGGAAAACAGTTTGGCAGCTCCACAAAAAGTGAAACATAGAATTACCATATGAGCCAAAACTCCACTCCTCCATATAGACTCAAGAAAAATGAAAACAGGTGTTCAGACAGAAACATGTACATGAATGTTCATAGTACCACTACTGAAATTGCCAAAAGTTACTCTAACAACCCACAGGTCATCCATCAAATGAGGAATGGATTACAAATGTGGTATGTCCGTAAAATGGACTATTATTTGGCCATAAAAAAGAACAAAATACCAATAGATGTAACCGTGAGGATACACTTTGCTAAGTGAAGACATCAGACACCAAAGTTCCAACACTGTATGTCTTCATTTATAGGAAATATCCAGAATAGACAAGATGCTCACAGACAGAAAGCAGATTAATGACTGGCAAGGGTGGGGAGGGGCAGGTGAAGAATCATACAGGATTTTACTTTTGACGTGAAAAAAGAATGAGTGTTGACTGTTGCACAATATTGTGGAATGTACTAAACGTCACTGAACTGTGACATTTTAAAATGGTTAAAATGTCAACCTGTCTGGTGGTCCAGTGGTTAGGACTCAGCGTTTTTATTGCTGAGGGCATGGGTTTGATCCCTGGTTAGGGAACTAAAATCCCTTTAGGGAACTAAAATCCGTGTGGAATGGCCAAAAATGAAGGAAATGGGTGAAAAATGGTAGATTCTTTATTATATGCAATCTAAAGCAACAACAACAGAGTTAAAAAACAAAAGTTATGGGTTCAAACTGCATGTTGCTTGATCCAGTGCAAGGGACTTGGAGCTAAGTCCCCTAAGTGGAAAATTGGGGAGAGAAAAGTAATTTTACAATGTGTTGTAAGGATGAAAGGAGAAACACATGAAAAGCAGTGCTGAAATGGAGTTTCTGTAGAGAAGAGAGTGGTTCTAAAGAGCAAGTAATAACAGAAAAACATGGGGCTCCAGGAGAACTACATGGCTTTGACCCAGAGATGGGATGATCCTGAATTTTGTTCACAAAACCTTTTTTAAAATGTTAGCTCCTAATTCCAAGGACCCATTCCCAATCAAGCAGAGCAGTACCATACCTTTGATGTAGCTTCCAGGTAGCAAGAAGTTTTAAGGCTAAGACCTGTCTGTCTCAGCCAATCTACAGGAAACCCCAAAGCTTCCCAAGAATGACAGAGCCATGGCTTCTTTAGTGAGGAGGATCATTGGAAACACACATACAGCAGAGCATTTGTCTTTTATGGAGAATCCCTCCCTCCAAACTAACAATGTATTTATTCCCCAGAACAGAAGGGCAACATGGTGTTATTGCTAGAGCACTTGTCTATATGCAAAGTGAATGTCTATTTCTGGAAATAAATTCCTCTCTAAGGTGTTGTTTTCCCTTGGAAAACGAGGTTTTGACATGATTGAAAGTTCTCCTCAGCAAGAGATGGTTTCTATAATCCATAAGGGGAAAAGTGCACAGAAAAGAGACACTTGGAATCCAGTCCTATTACATACAATCCACGCCAGAGACTGCAAAAAAGACCAGCTTTCAATATGCTTTTAATTACTCTAGGAAGACAGTCCATTTGAGGGCTCAAATATGCAGCCAGCCTTACGTAGACCAGCTCCAGCGAAGCCTGTTCGCCACTCAGTGCTGGCCAATGCCTCATCCACACCAGGAATTTTGAGTAAGCCAGAGGTCTTAAACAACCCAGCATTCTCCCATCAATACAGAAATCACTCTTTGCATGCTAACCAGCTTTCCCAAGCAGCACAAGAGGCCGCTCGTGGAGCCCTGGTCAGTGGGCCCTCAAGAGCAGCTGGACAAAGGAGGTCATATGTGAGCAGTTACTCTGAGGATGAAATGAACCCCCCCACACCCTGTTCAAGAAATTGACTAATCTAATAGGTTACGATGCTTATTTTGAAAATGTAAATTTCTTCCACTGCAATTGTTATATTAGGAAACAATTTGGGCATAATGTGAATTTCACAGCTCCCATATGGTTCCTTCACTGGTGATTTCATCAAGAAACTCTAGGTTAAAAAAAAAAGAAAAGAAAGCAGACAATTCCACACGCTGAAACAAATCATGTAGGAATCCATAAAACGTGTAGGCAAGCACACACGTAAACACACAAACATCAACCAGTTCCCTCAGTTCACTGTGCTGAGTCACACCCATTCACATTCATTTACTATCTGATTTCACATAACCTTCCACTCACCACTTCACCCCAACTCACAGGCTGAACCCTTCTGAACCCCCATGCAAACTTGAGGTGGTTCTTTAAAGTGTCATATTTATTGTAGTTTGTATATATTTTTAGACCATTTAGAATGTACAAAACTAGGTTATTGTTTTTGTTAGGTTTCTTGCTATTTAAATATTCCACTGGTGAAGATACTTAGTGTTGTACCCTAACCCCAATATTCCCATTAATGCCTCTGGTTTAACTGCATGATTTTGCATAGCACAATGATTTTTAAGAAGGGATACATTGTGTTATACATAGCAGAACTAACTGGGCTTATACATTCAACAAGTTTATACATTCAACAGATTTATACATTCAACAGGTTAACTGGCAGCTGCACACTGAGTTGATCACTAACTTTTTACTTGCCCTTTCACCAGAATTGTGGTAGTAAAAATGGATTCTTCAGCAAACCCAGGGGAAACATTTACCAGGCATGATTTGCCTTAAAACCTACATATCTTAGGTGGCATATGTAACCAAAATCAAATTGTCCAGCTGCCAGTTAGAAGAGAACAAAAGAACATCTATCATAGAATGAAAAAAAAAATTAATGAGAAAATGAACAACCTGATTAAAAACATGAGACCTAAGAAGGCACCTCACCAAAGACACACAGACGGCAAAAACGCATTTGAAAAAATGTTCCATGTCATCACTGGAGAACTGCAAATTAAAACAACAATGAGATACCACTACACACCTAACAGAATGGCTAAAATCCAAAACACTGACAACACCAAATGCTGGTGAGGATGTAGAAAAGTAACTCTCATTCATTGCTGATAGGAATACAAAACAGCAGTCATTCTGCAACAGCTTAGAAGCTTCCTGTAAAACTAAACATGCTAGATGGTATTTATCCATGAGCTGGAAACTATGTCCACTCAAAAGCCTGCACAAAGATGTTTATAGATTTATTCATAATTACCAAAATCTGGAAGGCAATGGCACCCCACTCCAGTACTCTTGCCTGGAAAATCCCATGGACGGAGGAGCCTAGTAAGCTGCAGTCCATGGGGTTGCTAAGAGTCGGACACGACTGAGCGACTTCACTTTCTCTTTTCACTTTCATGCATTGGAAGAGGAAATGGCAACCCACTCCAGTGTGCTTGCCTGGAGAATCCCAGGGATGGGGGAGCCTGGTGGGCTGCCATCTATGGGGTCGCAGAGTCGCAGCAGCAGCCAATACATCCTTCAGTAGGTAAATGGATAAGCCAACTGTGGTCCATTGGAAATGTTACTCAGTACTAAAAAGAAATGAGCTATCAAGCCATGAAAAGACATGAAGGAAGCTTAAATGCACATTACTAACTGAAAGAAGCCAATCTGAAAAGACCACATACTATCTGATGCCAATTATAGAACACTCTGGAAAAGTGAAACTATGGAGACAGTTGGAAGATCAGGGCTTGCCAAGGGTTGAGGGTGGGGTAGGTGGGCGCCAGGGAGGAGGGAAGGATGAATACGCAGAGCACAGAGGATTTTTAGGGCAGTGACACTATTCCATGTGATACTGTAATGGTAGATCACTGTCATTTATACATTTGTCAAAACTCCACAGAATGTACCAGAGAACCCTAATGTAAAGACAGGATGGGTTTGGCTGATAATTCAGGCTCGCTGACATATCAATGCAGGCTCAGACTGTAACAGATGTACGACCCTGGTGCAAGATGTTGATAGTGGGGGAGGCTGTGCATGTGGGCAGGCAGGAGCTATATGGGAACTCTTTGTACTCTGTGCTCAAATTTGCTCTGAGCCTAAACTTGCTCTAAAAAAATAAAGTCCATTAAAAATATTACGAGGTGCTCTTAAAGTTAAAGAGCCCTTTCAAAAACATGTAGCTTATTATTGTGATCATGCAACATGAGAATTTTCTTCAGAGAACTAAAAATACACAAAGAATTGCACTTTAATGCGTCCATAGGAACCCACGACCTACAGCAAATGGCCATGCACAAAATAAAAAAGCCCTAACTGATTGGGACAATTTTTACTCCTTTATGAGAAGGACCCATACAATCTTTCTTCCTCCTTTTTCCTGGAATGGATCATGCTATCAGTTTTTTACAAGTTAATAAGTCTCAAGGATCATTGTCAAACAAAGGCCATGTCCTTCAGCTGAAGTCAGGAGCAGGGCCATACCCTGTTGTTAATCTTCAGTGAATTAAACTCATTTCTTTAAAAAAAACCCACCCCTACCTCCACCCTGGATTTCAAAGTTCAAACTTTGAAAGGGGAAAGAGAGATGATGAGATGAGAGGAACTTTAGGGTTGCTATAAATTTGTCAGTCTTCAGTTTGAAAGGTTACTTAAGGATGCACAATTACCTGAGTGGGAGGGAGAGCCCAAGCCAAAAGCAGACTCTGGCCCTTGTCTTTGGCACATGTAAAGCATTTCTGGAAGGCTTCAGACCTTGGGCTACATGTACAAGCAGGAACCTTGAAAGGCCCTAGGTCAGACATCACTCCCCGAGGGTGTCATCAAAGACCTTACCAATAACCAGGAGCCCTAAGAAGATCCTGGGATTCCCTGGTAGAAGAATCCACCTATACCCTGTTTCAATTCCTAAGTCGGGAAGATCAGCTGGAGAAGGGATAGGCTACTCACTCCAGTATTCTGGCCTGGAAAATTCCATGGACTGCATAGTCAATGAGGTCGCAAAGAATGGGACATAACTGAGCGAATTTCATTTTCACTTTAAGAAGCTCCTAGCACAGATGTCATATCTTGGGCACAGGCGTATAACCCCAACCTCCGAAAAACAGGAAGACTAACTGGATCCAGCTTGAAAAGACTAAGTTCCTCTCTCTCTAGTCTCTAAGAGCCTCTTGGGAGGCACTGCCCTTGAGGATCCCCTCAGCAGCCCTTCTGAACCCAGATCAGGGCCAGAGAACCCTACACCAGGACTCATAACAAATGCACATCTGTATGCAAAAGAGTATCAGAATGTACAGGTAATTGATGCCTCCAAGAGCCTAGGATTACTTCCTTACCAAGTCCCTGCATCTTTCCAACTTGTAAGTGAATAAAGAAAATGTATTTAGGGGCAAGATAACCTCTGCCTCACAGGAATATGTCCTTTTTGACTTTGTAGTAGAGCATTTCATTTAAGGACTCAATATTGCCCACAAATAGGGTGACCTGTAGTGACATTTACAAATCAATTTTTATGGGGTGGCAGGTTGGGGAAAAGGAGTCTAAAAATGTAATCAAGGTGGTCTTAGGAGAAATGTCAGAAATGATTAAAAAATTTTAATTCTGTTGCTAAACATCAGAAACAGTCAAAAGATTGGGCTCATTTGGTTGTGATCTTTACTTGAAAGTTGCTGTTTAGCTGCTAAGTCATGTCCAACTCTTTGTGACTCCATGAACTGCAGCACACCAGGCTCCTCTGTCCCTCACCACCTCCCACAGTTTGCTCAGATTCATTTCCACTGAGTCAGTGATGCTAGCTAACCACCTCACCCTCTGTCGTCCCCTTCTCCTACCCGCAATGTTTCCCAGCATCAGGGTCTTTTCCAATGAGTCGGCTTTTCACATCAGTTGGCCAAAGTACTGGAGCTTCAGCATCAGTCCTTCCAATGAATATTCAGGGTTGATTTCCTTTAGGAAGGGACTCTGAAAGTCTTCTCAAGCACCACACTTCAAAACCACCATTCTTTGGTGCTCAGTCTGAAGAATTAAGGTCCAATTCTTACATCCTTACATGACTACTGGAAAAACCATAGCTTTGACTATATGCACCTTTGTTGGCAAAGTGATGTCACTGATTTTTAATACACTATCTAGATTTGTCATAGCTTTCCTTCCAAGGAGCAAGCATCTTTTAATTTCATGGCTGCTGTCACCAACCATCCCCAGTGATTTTGGAGCCCAAGAAAATAAAATCTGTCACTATTTCCACTTTTGTCCCTTTCTATTGCCATAAAGTGTTGGGACACCATCATGGTTCTCCAGGACATTAGGACCTTTTCTGTATAGGTCTTCTGTGTATTTTTGCCACCTCTTCTTTAATCTCTTTAACTTCTGTCCTTACCATTTCTGTCCTTTATCATGCCCATCCTTACATGAAATGTTTATTTGGTATGTCCAATTTTCTGAAAAGGATCTCTTAGTCTTTCCCATTCTATTGTTTTCCTCTATTTCTTTGCATTGTTCACTTAATAAGGTTTTCTTATCTCTCCTTGAGGGAATGGCAACTCACTCCAGTATTCTTGTCTGGGAAATCCCATGGACAGAGAAGCCTGGCAGGCTATGCCATGGGGTTGCAAGAGTCAGACATGACTTAGCAACTCAACCACATCTCTCCTTGCTAATCTCTGGAACTCTGCATTCAGTTAGGCATATCTTTCCTTCCTCCCTTGCCTTTCCTCCTTTCCTCAGCTATTTTCCTCTTCAGACAACCACTTTGCCATCTTGCCTTTTTCTTTGGGATAGGTTTGGTCCCTGTATTCTGTACAATGCTACAAACCTCTGTCCATAGTTCTTCAGGCACTCTACCTACCAGATATAATCCCTTTAATCTATTTGTCACCTCAACTGTATAATCCTAAGGTTATACCTGAATGGCCTAGTGGTTTCCTCTACTTTTTTCAATTTAAGTCTGAATTTGGCAATAAAGAGCTCATGATCTGAGCCACAGTCAGCTCCTGGTCTTGTTTTTGCTGACTGTATAGAGCTTCTCCATCTTTGGCTGCAAAGAATATAATCAATCTGATTTTGCTATTGACCATCTGGAGATGTCCATGTATAGAGTTGTCTCTTGTGGTGCTGGAAGAGGGTTTTGCTATGATCATTGTTTTCTCTTGAAAAATCTGTTAGCCTTTGTCCTGCTTCATTTTTTACTTCCAAGCACCTATGCATAATCAGAAATAGCTGTCTCAGTAATGGTGCCTGGTATGGTTCATATGGTTCTTGAAGCACCTTTCCATATATCGTTTTTGTCATCACCAGAAGCTCTGAAAGTAGTATCCTATTTTACAGTTAGAAAAACTGAGGCTCAGTTTCTGATCAGAAAAATAAGAAAAAAATAATCAACTTCTAAGATGCTTATGAAGTTGATGAACAATTCCCTGAAGCTTATCCCAGAATAGGTGCTCAGTACTAGTCACAACGCAGGTCATTTAACTGCTGAGGTCCTTCTGCTGCTCTGACCTACATCTCCAAAAGTGAGGGAGCCAAAACTCCCTCATGTTTGATTCATGGATGGCTTATCTTATTAAGCTAAAGCTAAAATTAAGGGCCATTTCTAAAATAGTAGTTGGGCAGAGGGGATAGGATGGGGGTTTCAGCTTTGTGCAGCAGCTTTTTGATATGGGGGCCGCAGGGGGAGGGAGCGGGCTGTGAAATAGCAGTAAGGGCACTGGCATCCATTTTACTTGTGTTTGGTGGTGGAGTGGTATTCTTTGATTTTTTTTCTTCTAAATCTCAGTTCTTTCAGAGGATTCTACCAGGGACACAAATGGAATTGGAAAATGTTTAAACAAAGAATACACAACTTGCTTGTTTAAATTAAAATTCACTTCTAGGCGATTATCAAGAAACTTTATCTGCAGAAGTAATTGGGCGAAAGCACCACGGCTCTTAATTTTAACACGTCATGTTTTAGGGAGAATGAAAAGAACATGATTTTATTCCCTTTCAAAGAACAGCCATAAAGAACCCTGATGGTCCTGTATTACACAGGATATGCAGATCTTAATGACGTTAATGGAAATGGGAGGCAGGTGCACATGCTCAGAGCCTAAAGAACAACCTGAGAAGTGGCTATTAAGTCAGAGATCTGTCTATTCAAATCCCCCTCGGCTCCCTTGTTTTAAGGACCGGCTCAATAACTAGCTGCGTTGTGAAAGCATTAATAGTGCTAATTCACGCTGACACATTTCAAGTAAAAGTACCTATTCTCTGAGTACAAAGGACCCCACCCCCCACCCAGTTTCTACTCAGTTTAGTTTCTGTGTTTCAGACGAGGGCTTGAAATTTGATTTTAGCAAGAAAGAACTTACACCCAGTGCTTCTGGACTCCAAGTTAATTCTCATGGCGATTAGAGACCAGATTCTGTTGTAAGCCTTGAGGGGGGACAGCAGCCAGAAGCCCCCAGTGCCTCCGAGGGCTCAATCAAGAAATTTCATGCACCCTGGCCCACTAGTGGCAGCAGAGGTTGGGACCTGCAGCCCATAAAGGCAGATACCTGCGCAGCTGGCCAAAAGGCTGTTCAAGTCTGTCGTGGGACTTCTGACCAGCTGTGTCCTGACAGGAGCCTGTTTGCACAGATGTCTGCTAAATCATCCTTGGCCAAAACACACCGGCCTCCATTCACGAAGGCCAAGTAGCTTTATGGGAGAAGGCCTCCAGTTAGCCTTGGGGTGGACTGACAGTGTCTCCTTTGGTCTCCCAGCATTTCCTGTTATTGCAGTCATGCCCTGTGCAAACGGCAGTGGGTTTCAATTATATGCTGTGAATAAAGCATTTTGTAGTGATATTAATTCTCTGTTATTTATAGTTGTCTGCCAGAATGGAAACAGCAGAGAACTGGAAGCAATTCTGGTGAGTAAAGGTTAATTTTTGAACAATAAAATAAATAAATACGCAAGCAAGCACAGGCGACTAAATGAAATTTCCACCTTGTTAGTGAATTATAGCTTATGGGTTTCAAATATTATTTCTCAAATTCTTTCCTGAAAGGTTTAGGAATAATTATATAGCACTTAAAGGACAGGCCTTGCCAGATAAACCTAATAAGTCTATAATCTGTACTAGAGGCAGCATTTCCTGTAAATGAGAGCTGGATTTAATTTTATCACTGTACTTCGAAAGGCTTGCTGATTATTAACCATGTGACCTGTGGCGTAGCAGCCCTTCAAGTTCCATGCAGCACTCATGCTTTGAATCAAAAGGCTCCAATGCTTGAATCGAATTCCCCCAGTAAGTTCCTCAGTTGCTAACTCTGAACACCCATTTACCCTCAACATAAATTATCCCTAGATATATTATTTTCACGCTAGACTTAAGCCCAAGAACTAGATGATTAGACGTTTTTTTCAACACTGCTGTGTGGTCTAAAAGCCTTATTCTTCCTGGGACAATTCTTCTGCTGGGCTTTCCTACAGCTGAGTAGATGGCATCAAATCTTTTCAATAGACGCACGTTTGTAGCTAAAGCACTTTAGCAACTCTGGGCCTAACAAGATTGGTGGTGGGCTGGAATGTGCACTTATCTGGGAGTAGGAATGAGCAGAAGTCCTTACTTTGAAAGCTTCACAATAAAAAGAGGACCCTTTCAGTACCTGGCTGACAGTGACCAGTGTTTTCAGTCCACTTGATGTTGAGGGCAAGTGTGTGCTTCAAAGACTAACATGCCTGCTGTTGGCAGATCAAAGAAAGCATCAAGCCAAAGATGATGGGCTGGAAAAAGCTTCTGGGAATGTAAGCCCATTTTTTTTCATGGGCAAAAAGTTGAGTGTTTTTCAGATCAAGCTAATAAACCCTTATGGAGCCCCTGTACTACATGCAAGGCACGATGGGGGGATTATAGAACTGATCAAGACAGGATGCCTGACTTCAAGGAGCTTCCAGACCTGGAAAACTTAATAAAACGGATAGCCAATTTTAATAGGTGAGGATTATTTCCTTGAGGACGGAGACACGGTCTTTTTATATTCCTAGTAACTGCCACTTAGTTGAGCACATAGACGATGTTGCATAAACTTACAGAATAAGTGAATGAATATTCATTATTCTAATGTCCACTCATTCGTCCTTCTATTCCTTCCTTGCAAAATGCTATGGGTAAGTAGAAGAGCTGTCCAACTGTGGGTATCAGAGAAAATGGATGCAAAGGTATGAGAGAGATGCAGAGACTTCAATGGGCAGAAGTAGGGAGGGGCAGATTTAGGCAGAAGGAAGAACTTATGTACCACAGTTAGAGGGAGGGGACAGACAGGCTGTCTGCTTTGGCTACCATGTAGATAGAGTACAGGGTGTAGAAAGAGGGGGACAGAACACCGGGAAGGTAGAAAGATGGGATGAAGAACCTCTATCCCAGAGGACTGTGTTGCGACCATAAAGTACGTTGTGAGGCCAGCGCCCTCGACTGTGGGTTATGTACTGCTATTAGGCTGATGGCCAGAGAGACTACTGTGCCATAAAGATGAATCCTTTGACTTCAGAATAAGGGATCATATCGGGATGTGAATGCCCAGCTGTTGAACTTGCTGAAGGGTTAACTCGATTCAAATTCCCACTCTGGGACGACGCCCTGATTCACAGGGAGCAGGATGTCTGTGGCCTTTCAGAAGCGTGCATGAAACATTCCAGGCACCGGCCAGACAAGCAAACTCTGAATGTACACACACTTGCTGGGGCAGCTTGCGCTTGCCAGCATTCTGCTTCAAGCAGAGAGGCACGCCCGGGACACATTTCTCTTTAGAATCCAAGCATTCGAGCTACAATGTGACTCCAACTTTCCCAAATAGCTCCTTAGCCTAACTCTTCACCCTAAACTACTTTTTTGTCTTTTTAAAAAATTAAAAAAATTTTTTCATTGGAGGGTAATTACTTTACAGGGCTTCCCAGTGAATCAGCAGTAAAGAATCTGCCTGTAATGCAGCAGCTGCAGGAGACACAGCGTTCGATTCCTGGGTCAGGAAGATCCCCTGGAGGAGGGCACAGCAACTCACTCTGGTATTCTTACCTGGAGAATACCCATGGGCAGTGGAGCCTGGCAAGCTACAGTCCATAGGGTCACAGAGGTAGACAGGACTGAAGCAACTTAGCATGCACTCACACATACACATATACCCTCCCTCTTGAGCCTCCTTCCTACCTCTCCATCGCCCCCCAACCCCAGAGCACTATACAGCAGCTTCCAACCAGCCATCTATTTCACACATGGTAGCGTATATATGTCACTGCTAATCTCTCACTTCATCCCACCCTCTCCTTCCCTTGCTGTGTGTGTCTTTCCACAAGTCAGTTCTCGACGTCTGCACCTCTATTCCTGCCCTGCAAATAGGTTTATCAGTACTATTTTTCTAGATTCCATATATATGTGTTGATATCCACTATTTGTTTTTCTCTTTGTGACTTACTTCACTCTCCAAACCACTTTTTTGATCTTTTACAATATGAGCTGTCTGGCTAGGCCCTGGGATACACACTGCCTTCCTAGCCCCTTTCCAGTCTCAGTGCATCCTAGCCTCCTCTCATCCACCTACTCTTACTAGTTAGCTTAGAGAAGAAATGTGCTTATTATTAACTACACTAGTGTCTAGCCTGAGACAAACAGGGATAAAGTGACACATAGCCTATCTGGAACCTAAAAATAAGCCTCCAAAGGCTCTGATCGGCCAAAGTCCATGGGCTAGGGTCATAGGAGAGGCCCTCCCCCCATGGCTTCTGTATGCTTACTTGGCATAGAGTCCTGATGAGTGTAATGCTACGGTTCTTAAGACCACAAGGGAAGCAGCCAAGACAGGGGCGGGGGGGGGGGGAAGCGGGGGGGGGGGGGGGGGGGGACGGACAGGAGTTGCTAAAAGCGGGCATGCTGACAGCGGTACAGAATGACAGCTGACAGCGAGCAAGGAGACAAAAACCATTCAGAAAGCTCAGTTACCCAGGACTGCTCATTTCAAGGTTTTATTGTACTCAAGAATACATATGCAATGAGGAAAGGGCTTTCCTCATATTCCTCTCATCTTCCCAGATCATCTCATCAGCTCTCAACACATTTGCAGTGAAATATAGAGTATCAGAGCTGGAAAGGATCTTAGGGGATAATCTAGTAAATGCCCTCCTTTAATGAACACCAGGGACAAACAAGGCCCTGATATGATGAGTTATTGAATGCCCATCACCCTGCTGGTCAGGGGCCAAGCAGGGCACAGGACCCAGGCTTCCTGAGTCACACATGGTCCAAGGAAGGCTCTCTCCTGCCTGGCAGTGCCATATTTCTGTGCTTATGTTATAGCTTGTGTCCGCTTTGGGGAAAAACCAAACAAACTGGCTTAAAGTCCAATGTAAATGTTGAAATTGAATAGGTTAATGAAATAGCTTAGAACTTCGGAAAAGGTCAGCAAAGGAATTAAAAGCTATTAAAAGCATACTGTCAAGTTTCTTGAAACCTCTCCATAAAAAAACTTATTACTGTTGTTGTCAGCACCTGCCTTCACTTAGGAAACTGAGCCATCTTCTTTCATACCAAGGCTCTTTAATTTATAGTGAATTCCTAAAACTCCATGTAACAAGCATCTTCCTTCATGATAGAAGGCTTATGCTACCTCAGCAGATGGCCCTCTTTCCAAGAGGCCTTTGTTATCCAGTGTTCTAGTACAAAAAGGCAACATGGACCATCTTCTGCTCCCTGCTTTCATCCTAACTGATAACTCTGTATCCTCCCAAGAAGCCACTTGGAAGCCTGAACTGGCCTAGAGCAAGAAAAAGGGGTCTGGAAAAGAACCTCCCGGATCTAGAATCCTTTCAGTTCTAAACTGTCTGAGCTTCACTTGTTTTACTAGTTAACTTTTTAGACCAGTTTACATCTTACATCTTGCTCTTAATTATTAACAGGACTTAATCTGTTAAATGTAGTCAAGAACACCAAAAATAAAACTGTTCCTGAATCTAGGGAGGCTGTAGGAATCAAAAAAGAAAATACTCTCCTCCTTTTCTTCCAACCACCTGGAATATTGTTGTATAATTCTGAGCTGTAATGAAACAAGACATAAACTGAACTGACAGCTCAGGAAAGAGAAGTTAAAGTGTTGAAGAGTCGGATGTAGAGTGGCAAGAGGGCAGTCTGGTACAGGAAAGAAGATGTAAGGAATCCACACGTAGTTCTAATGCTTCAAACATCACAAAGGCCCATGAACCCTACAAGTGGCAATCTCTGGAAGCTACAAATAACCCAAGTTTAAATGACCTGGGGAGTTGCTTCAGTTATAACAAAGAGGCACTACCTTATCCAGTAGGCAGTCAGTAATTAGCCATCCCCAGGAGTGCTATAAACTAAAGCAAGTGTGGCTAAAGCAAGGCAGGACTACTGGAAGATACCCCGGAACTCCAGGGTCGTTGAGACCACCTGAGATACCACGCTGGCCTGGCCTCTGGGACTGATCCAAAGTGACAGGTTCTCAGGAGAAGGACACCTTTTGAATGATTCATCACTCCTGTGCATCATTGCAGCCAATTAATCTACACAGTTGCATCTTCTACAGATCCTGATTCTGTTCCCAAAGACCCCAAAATGGTTCTAAAAAGGGTACAGCTGTCTTCCAACTGGAGTACTTCTTGGCAAACTCCTCCTTCAATGCCCCATTGAGGAGAAAGGGCATCATAATTACTTGCCATTGTGTCAAAAAGCCCCAGAAGCAACAGCCAACCATTCTCCTCTTTCTGCACTTAGATGTCCCTCCTCCTTTACCCCACCCTGTAAGCACCTCTTTCACCAGCCACCTGTCAAAATAAAGCAAGCCCCGGATCTTTCAAAAACTGATCCTGGAAAGAAGCCGTTGGATGATTTTTCTTCCAGGACCTGTTGAAAGATAAAAGATGAAGCGGACAATTTAAAAGGCGAGACTGTACCCTCCCGATCACAAAGCTGAAAGCAGACAAACCGTGGCAGCCAATGACAGAGGAAACGCCCTTTGACCAGAGACAGACACTAGGCATAACAAAGTTATTTTCCATAAAGAATAAGAAGCTGAATTAAGCCATTTCACAACTAATAGTCATAAAATCTTTTCATTGTCAAAAACCAGGAGAGGAGTGAGAAGGGGTTATTACGAGCCCCTCCTTTGAGAAACAATGGCACTGCTCTCTAGGAAGTTCTGTTTAGATGACAAATGTTTTTAGGACAGGTTTTGTTTGGGTTACCCCACACACACCTCTTTTTTTTTTTTTAAGTAGGATGCACAAACATGTAGGAAACTGTCCTCCAGTCAAAGGGCATAAGAACCACAGAAAGAGGCCCTGCAAGCAAAGAATTCATACTCTCCTTCATGTTTAATCGCCATCCCCCCACCAGCCAACATTTAAGCTGTTTCACGAAATATTGCTAAACTATGTTTTTAGGAAGCAAAGTACATGTAGGTTTCTGGCAAGAGCTGAGAGAAAGCGCATCTGGGAAATGCTGGAAAAAACAACTGAACAGAGCTGACCAAGTCCTTAGGTTAAACCTCAGATTTCCTCTCTTCTCTCTTCCCTGCACACCTGAAACAGAGGAGTTTTTTGTGTGCCGCCAACAGACTTTAGACACCAGAGGAATCCCCCCTGAAGCTTTCTGAAAGTTTAAAAAAAAAACAGATTTATATAAAATTTAACTGAAGGAAGTTCTTCAACAGAAGCCAGACACATAGGTATGTAGATGATCACTGTTGTGCTCAATGTAATACCCAACACACACAAACATGCGCATCTACAAACCACCAAAAATAACTACACATATGTAAAATATGTATGGCATATGTAAAATAGATTCTAGTACATCAACTTCGCAGACATCTATGTGGCCATTAGAAAATCTGAACTGTATAGAACTACAGAAGCACTGTTCATGTTCTGTTTCAAATAGCAGATACAGGAGGAACTGGATGAAGGTGGTCAAAATGTACAAATGTCCAGTTATAAGGTAAGTACTAAAGATGTAACGTACAACATGATTGCTGTATGTTATATATAAAAGTTGTTAAAAGAGTAAATCCTAAGTGTTCTCATTACACGAGATGATGAATGTTCACTAAACTTGTGGTAATCAGTTCATGGTATATGTAAATTACATCATTATGCTGTATGCCAATGATACCTCAATAAAACTGCGAAAAACACAGCAGATACACCAAGCACTATAATTTCAATCACATAAAACATGTTCATGTGAATAGGGTTTGAACTATGATGTGAAAAGGACATGAAAGTTACTCTTTATTATTACTGTCATATCTTTTCAATTGGAACAAATTTAGCCTACTATAAACAGTATCTCTGGAGACCAATGGGCTTCCATGATGGCTCAGACAGTAAAGAATCTGCCTGCAATGAGGGAGACTTGGGTTCGATCCCTGGGTTGGGAAGATTCCCTCGAGGAGGAGGGCATGACAACCCACTCCAGTATTCTTGCCTGGAGAATCCTACGGACAGGGGAAGCCTGGCGGGCTATAGTTCATGGTGTCACAAAGAAATCAGTCACGTCTCAATGACTAACACATTCACTTCTGGAGAGCAAATGACACTGTGACAATTCTGAGGGCCAGGTACAAAGTCCTGAGAGCAGAGTTAATCAGGACAGAGAGAAGGAAAATGGCTGAAAAATCAAAGATGCTGTCCAGCTTCCCTCAAATGGTTTCAACCCCTAGATCTAAAGTGGCTTCAGCTCACAGGCTCTCGCTTCCCTTGGTGTGTAACTCTTCCTGGTTTTCTGAACATTGCAGGCGGCTGCAATGGCTGCTATCAGGGGGCCATGACAGGAGAGCTCTGACTCAGAAACCAAGAGATATGAATTCATACACGAAAAGGAAGCAGTTATCTAGAATGATAGAAGAGTTGAATTGTTTCGACTAAAGATAATCCCATGGATTCAAAAACCAGACTGAATTTCTCAAATGTTGTTTCTTGGGGTTTTATGGGAGATCAGTACAAGAAATGAAATCATGTTGACACTGATTATTACACTGTTTGATGTCTTTTACTTAAGAACCTATATAATAAATTCTTTCTAGGTTAATAACAACAAAATGTCTTACCTTAAGAACTGTCAGGTTTCTTTTTTTAATGTGATTTGATTTACTTTTTTTCTTATTTTTAATTTATTTATTTTTAATTGAAGGATAATTGCTTTACAATATTGTGTTGATTTCTGACATATATCAACATGAATCAGCCATAGGTATACATCTGTCTCCTCCCTCTTGACCCTCCTTCACCTCCCACCCAATCCCACTCCTCTAAGTTGGCACAGAGCCCCGGTTTCAGCTCCCTGAGCCATACAGTAAATTCCCACTGGCTGATAAAAGCTACCTAGAAAGCCTATTGGCTTGCCCATTCACTGGCATAAGCCTCTCTTTTAGAATTCCTCATTCCCCTCTCCTTCGATCATGTGCCTTTTTATTTTATTTATATAAAATGGGTTAATCTACATAATGCTTTCCAAAAAGACCCAAGGCGAGTACTCAGTACATGCTGTCTATTGTAACTAAAATAATAATGATCACTATGCTTTTAGGAATCTTACTGAATATGGATTAAATGATCTTAAGTAGGTAGCGTTTATTTTACAATTAAAATTTTAAAGCCTTGGAAGAAAATGACGTGACTTCTCAAAATTTCAGGCCCTGCAAGATTTTTAAAAATTAAAGACATATGGCTGAAGAATCGGTCACCAGCTCCTTTTAAAACTGCACCTCTGATGAAGGGACCAACAGATTTCCATTAGTAAAGCAATTAGAAAGCTGGTGAAATCATGTTAGCCTCTTCTCAGCTGTTTTTTTTTTAAAGGGAAAAATATATCAATATTGACTGATTAAACAAAACAAATATTAGGAAAGGGAGAGAAGAGAAAGGAGGTCAGAAAAGTCCCATCAAGGTTACAATAAATTGTTTAAAATGGAACAAAAGCACAAAGTCAACTGCTTCAGTGGACAGAATTCAATACAACCAAGAAACATACTAGAGTGATGTGGTATTTAAAGAAATTACCGGCATTTTACATTTAGCTGGAGTAAAATGCCCTATACTTCCTTTTATTTTTTGTTTATTTATTTGGCCACTCTGTGCAGCATCGCAGGATCTTAGTTTCCCAACGAGGGATTGAACCCGTGCTCCCTGCAGCAGAAGCAAAGTTCTAACCACTGGAGTACCAGGGCAGTCCCTATTCTTCCTTTTTAAAATTAATGATCAAGATTATCCTTCATTTCCAAGAATGACTATCATAAGTGACATACCTTAAGGAAGCTGTCTACAGTTGGCATTCTTTCTCCCACAAGACTGTACACTAGTAAACATATACTATGATGAAAATTGAGGGTTTGATCACACATTAAGTAAATTGAAAATAGTGAAAAATTCCTTTATAACCAATTTTTGTTAAGAAAAACAGTTAATATTAGAGGCAATTTATATTTGGCAAAATACACAATCTAAGTCTTACATTTCTTAAATGTCACCCCAGGAAGCCACAAAGCACTGGCCTAACACTCCAGCATATAGCACAGATTCAAAGACATTTCTGAAATTAATAACTATGCCAATGCAATCATTTCCCTTTATTCTTAGTGATCAGCTTGCATTCCTCTCACATGAAAAACACATCTCAATTTGGGGGGCTGTTTTTCCCTTCTGCAAACTCTGAGGATACAACAGCTGCTGGGATTTCAAGAAAGAAAACAAATATCCTACCCTAACAGCAGAACTGCCATTAGTCGCTCATGTTGCTATGGTCAATTATAGAAATGCCTTCTATAAATTTGACTAATTGGAGGGAATATGGGTTGAATTATACAATATTTTAAAGAAACGCAGACTTATCACTTTTTAAACACAAAGTGACTTCTCCCCACACCCACCCCCCCCCAAAGTTTTAAAGCAACTTAGAGACCTACTTCAATAAACAGACATATTTGTAATGAACACAATGGTCTCAATGAAAATGGCTGTCCTTGAGGTGTTTGGTGATAACTCCCTTCCCCTATGCAGGTGTCAAACATCTCCTAATGTACTTATTCATTTGCTTAGCAAACCCTTTTATTACAGACCCAGCAGAGATAAACAAGCTTAGCCTCAGCTTCCTTGATCCCAGATTCTCTCATTCTTAAACTAAGAAGGAACCAAGAGAAAATCTCCGGGCTCCAAGAGAAACACTAGGTTATTGGCAAAAACAGTCCATGCTGTGTCTGTTTTAAAATAAAAGCAGAGACAATTAATCACTTCTCCCTAAAGGTAAAGCTATGTTTAGAGATCTAATGACTGGTTTGCCTCAGTCATGAGATATGTAGTCATTTGCCTACATATCTTAAGTCCACATCATGAGTACTTCACAGCATATGAACCATTTGCTTGCTTAGACAACAAGAAACAAAATGCTCATGTCTATTTTCAATCAGGCAACTTATCCTTATATAGTGACAGTGCAACTCTATATTATTTAGAATAAGACATATACCAAAAGCTTCGTATTTTAATCCATATATAAAATAGGGTACACGTAAATCTGCATATCTAAACAAGATTTGGTCTTTGCATACAAACACATATAGCTTTTTACTACAGATGCAGTCAGTTCACTGCATTAAATCAAGAACTTGGGACTACAGCCTTCAACACTGCAAAACACTGGTAACACTGGGATCTCATGACTACTTGTGTACCAGTACGTAAAACTGCCAAGCAGGCAAGGTAGTGTCTATTCATAATTCAGCCTCAGGGTCCCTCACTAGAGCCTGGAATTTCTGAACATACTAACAAAAATAAGGCCCTACCTATTTTTATCCAGAGCGCTCATCAAAAATTCTGAAAACTATCAACCCTATTTCAATTTTTTAATAGTGTTCAAACTCTGAAATGGAGTCAACCCTGTTCTGAGGGGCACAGTGTACGGCAGGGAAGGCTCCTTCCTATTCTGCTCCCTTGATAACTGTGGAAACACTTATCACTCAGGCTGCATTTGCTTACAATCCTATCTCTCTGGCCAGCCTCCATGCTCACCACCACCACACACACACACACACACACACACACACACACACACACACACACACA
>ML663443.1:1323489-1362800 GCA_007570785.1 Antilocapra americana | reverse complement strand
ACACACACACACACACACACACACACACACACACACACACACACACATAGCCAGGGAGACAGGCACACTTGGTTGCCATTCATAAAGGCTTGGAGAGGTAAGGATTTCTGCTGCCGACTGGTAGGAGCATCAGATTCATTTCTGCTGAACCAGAATTCACCTGGAAAAGTCACCGTGGGGCCAGAGGGCTTTGTTCTGAGCCACTTGGTCAAAAAAAACCCCTAGCATTTCAATTATTAGAATCAAAACTAAAATGAGGCACCACCTCACACCAGTCAGAATGGCCATCATTTAAAAGTCTACAAAAGTATGTGTTCCCCCACACCCATGGCAGATTCATGTCAATGTATGGCAAAATCAATACAATATCGTAAAGCAAAAAGAAAAAAAGAAAGAGAGTCTACAAATAATAAATACTGGAGAGGGTGTGGAAAAAAGGGACCCCACATATACTGTTGATGGGAATGTAAATTGGTACAGCCACTATGGAAAAAGTCTGGAGGTTCCTTAAAACTAGTCGAGTTGCCATGAAAACGTTAAAAGTGTTAGTCGCTCCATGGTGTCTGACTCTTTGCGATCCTATGGTCAGTCCATGGAATTCTTTAGGCAAGAATACTGGAGTGGGCTGCCATTTCATTCTCCAGGAGATCTTCCTGACCCAGGGATCGAACCTGTGTCTCTCACATTGTAGGCAGATTCTTTACCATCTAAGCTACCAGGGAAGCCCCAGAGTTGCCATATAATCCTGTAATGCCATGCCTAGGCATATCCCGAGACAACAGTATACTAATTTGAAAAGATACATGCACCCTATGCTCACTGCAGCAGCATTTACAATAGCCAAGACATCTAACCAACCTAAACGTCCCTCAACAGATAAATGGATAAAGATGTGCTGTATACACATACATGTACACACACACACACACACACACACACACATTTGTTGTTTTAGTTGTTAAGTCATGTCCAACTCTTTTGTGACCCTATGGACTGCAGCCCACCAGGCTCCTCTGTCCATGAAATTTCCCAGGCAAGAATACTGGAGTGGATTGCCATTTCTTTCTCCAGGGGATCTTCCTGACCCAGGGATCGAACCCACGTCTCCTGCTTGGCAGATGGATTCTTTACCAACTGAACCACCAGGGGAGCCCCCGCACACATACACACACACACACACACACACACACAGAATATTACTGAACCATTAAAAAGAATGAAATAATGCCATTGGCAGCAACATGGATGGACCTAGAGGTTATCATACTGAGATAAGCCAGACAAAGACAAATACCATAAGATATCACTTATATGTAGAATCTAAAATACAACACAAATGAACACATATACAAAACAAAAACAAACACAGATATAGAGAACAGACTTGTCAAGGGGGTGGGGTGACCGAATTGGGAGTTTTGGATTAGCAGATGGTTGGATGGCATCATTGACTCAATGGACATGAATCTGAGAAAAGTCAGAGAGATAGTGAAGGACAACCTGGCGAGCTGCAGTCCATGGGGTCACAAAGAGTCAGACGTGATGGAGGAACAATGAGACACAGATAATGTCAAAAAAGCATAAATAATATCAAATCAGTCAATCCTAAAGGAAGTCAACCCTGAATATTCATTAGGAAGACTGATGTTAAAGCTCCAATATTTCGGCCACCTGATGCAAAGAGCTGACTTCTTGGGAAAGACCCTGATGCTGGGAAAGATTGAAGGCAGGAGGAGAAGGCGACGACAGAGGATGAGGTGGTTAGATGCCATCACTGACTCAATGGACATGACTTTGAGCAAGCTCTGGGAGATGGTGAAGGACAGGGAAGCCTGGCGTGCTGCCGTCCATGGGGTCGCAGAGTTGGACACGACTGAGAGACTAAATAACAAAAACAAGATGCAAACTATTATATATAGGATGGAGAAACAACAAGGTCCTACTGTATATAGCACAGGGAACTATCTATATTCAATATCCTGTGATAAATCCATACTGGAAAAGAATATGTATAACTGAGACACTTTGCTGCACTATAGAAATTAAATACACCATTGTAAATCAACTATACTTCAATAAATTTTTTAACTTGCACTTCAGAATGGACACTGAGCTTTCACGGAGGGTTCAGTACTCAAGAGTATCTAATGGTTCCTCTGCACAGCACCCCAAGGACAGAAGACAACTGTGAGAAGTGACACAAGAGTTCTCTGCATTTTCTGGTGCCTACGGAAGCCCCAACTCTAAAATGATGGCCAAGGGATAAAACCAGAGAAGAGTGCTAATGCGGGCCCGTCTCCCCTGTGCCACCCCAAGTGCTCCGGACTTACATCTCAAGACCCTGCCATTCAAGTGTGTGGGTGTGTTGGGGGGGTGATGGTGTAAAACGCACACCTCCTAGGAAGTGAGAAGAGCCCTATGGGCCTAAGTGCAGGTTCTTAAGTCCCAAAACACTCTGCTTCACTCTGATCATCATTCACCCAAGCCCAAGGGCTTCTCCTTGGAAGAAGTGATCACAGCTGTCACTAAACACTGATTTGGAGATTTGTCAGTCTCCGCATTTAGACCATGAGCCCCATGCGTGTGAAGCTGGGCCTGTAAAAGGCACTGGTGGCTGCCTTACCCCCCAGTGCCCAGAATGCTACCCCTCAATTCAGAGGCACTTGGTAAACAGTTGTTAAATAAACCTTCAGCCTAGGCACTCTCTTTCTACAGAGGGAGGGTAAGGTATGTAGCCTCACACTCACAAGTAGGATGTTCTTAGGAAAAGGTTTTTGGAGGGTAAAGAGCATGCTACTTGCCAGGAGTACTCACTCATGCGTTCATTCAATGAACACCCGAGTACCAGGCAATGTGCTAGACACCAGGCGTAGATAGGACAGTGACTAAAGAGGCAAAGTCCCTGCCCTCAGGTCAGATTGTGAGATCTGAATAGAGCAGTGGGGGAGAGAGACAAAGTTTATGTGGAGGGGGGCATTCTAGTTCACACAGAAGTCAGCAAAGATTTCCCCATGAAGGTGATAGGTAAGCAAAACCCAGAAGGAAGAATGACCAGCATGTGGAGACAACAATAAAAAACACAACGAAGACAGTACCATCTGGCATGGGAGGGGGCAAGAGGCAGACCCTGTAAGGCTCCCTAAACTCTGGCTTTCCATCTGGGTGGCAAGGGGGTCACTGGAGCTCTTTGAGCAAAAGTGATACAATCCCAGTGAGGTTTAACAGAACAGCATCACACTGGCTGATGTGCTGGGAATAGACTGATGGGGAGGAGGAGAGAGTGAGAGCCAGAGCAGAGATATGTCAGAGCCAACTGTGATAATCCAGGGAAGAAGTGATGGGGGATGAGATGAGGACTGTAGTTATCGGGGTGGCAAAGAGAAGGACAGATTCTTGGATACATCTTGAAAGCAGAGCCCAAAGGCAGAGATTCTGAAAGAATCTAAACAGAAACATTTCCCACAGTCATCTCAATCTGTGTTCTGATCACAAGAAAATGGACAGTCTCTTATTTTGGAAGGTTACGGTTTCTTCATTTGCCCTCCAAACTGAAAGATACAAGACCATCTTCTCCCATCGCCACAAGGCTTAATGATCAATCCACCTCCCACCAGTAGAACCTTCTTCCCAGAATGTATTCAGGCCCATGGGACCTGAAGGGGCAGGGGGAAAAAAAAATAGTTCCAAACTGAGGATAAACAAGACAGAATATTAACAAACCAACCAGCTGGGGGCATTTAGCTCAGATTCAGTTTAAAGTGAACCCACCACACGCCTCCCCTTAAAAAAAAATGTCTCCCCATAAACACACAAAAAAACTATTCCTCATCATAGCTTCTGACATCAGAGTCAGTGAGTGATTTTTAAGGACCATTTCTTAAGTACACCAGTGAAAAGTTGTCTTGCGTTGCTTTTTAAAATCTTTGCATGGGGAAATATTCTATAATTAAGGCAATTTTAACAATAGTAGATAATAATTTGACTATAAATTGTAAGGAATGTAATGACTGCTTATTCTGGCACCAAAGAGGCAGGACTTTCTGTGAAGTGACTGCCAAGAAAAATGATACTCCCACTCAGGCTGGACCATTGCAAGTAGTAACTGTTAACCACATGCTTCACACTGCAGTTTGCAAGAACACAGTGCTTTGTTTTCATCTCTAACCAAACACCAGACTGAAAACTCAATGGAGACAAACCGGGTGGTGGAATAGAAACAATAACTGAAGGGAAAAAAACTTTCCTGTGGCTTGATGCTTGCTGGGATGCCGACGTCAAGGGTTTGGAGAACTAAGGAAACCTCTGCTGTCCAAGAGAAACCACTTCCCAGGCTGCTCCTGTAGACAGAAGCCCAACATCAAGAAGCCAGGCTTAAAGAGGCTTGCAAAAGCCAACGGACAAAGTAGCTGGGAGGAGAAAGGACTGGCATGAAAAGAATGGCTGGGGGGTTGGCGGGAACCAGGTGACCTTGAGCTAGACTAGACAAAGACAGGCAATCCTGCCTGGGGCCCAACCTGAGCTGCCTGAGGAAGGGGAAGGACATGAACACCAGGCTGAGAAGCCAAAGCAGGGACATGAGCAATGGTTCTTTTTCTTTAGAAGCACCTCGGCAGGTACAGTGGAGTTTCTGTTAATGTCTGGAACAGACAATGGAAGAAGCAGCAACCATTTGTCCACCAGGATTAAAACAAAGCACATGAAATACTTAGCTCCCATCTCTGGACAAACTGAAAAATAACACAAGTTGGGTTTTGTTTTTTATTTATTTTTTTTTAAAAAGGGTTATTTTTCTTACTTAGGCATCTAGTACTGAATGTATTAGAAATTTTAAAATAAATAGTTAAAATTAATTAATTGAATTAAAAGGGATGGATGAATAGAAATATTCATTCCTCGAATGAATTTACCAAAGTCACAAATCATGCTTGAACTTATTCATCAACCACAAACATTTCTCTAACACCTACCATGTGCCAGGCAGTGTGATAGAACCTGGAGCTACACAGCCTCTCAGAGCATGTGTGATCCATCAGGAACGGATTCTTTTTCTTTAAAGGTTCAAACGGCCACCTCATCAGAGATGGGAACCCTCAAATGTGTCCTCACTTTTAATATAGTACCCTTGTCCTTAACTTCTGTTTCTTTATATATGATTATCCATTTACTTAGTTTGGTAAATGTTTAAAAGGGAAACCAACATACACATATTTAAACCTGTCACGGGTTTCCTTGGTGGTCCAGGAGTTAAGATCCACCTGCCAATGCAGGGGACATGAGTTCGATCCCTGGTCTGGGAAGATCTTATATGCCGTGGGGCCACTAAGCTGGTGTGTCACAACTACTGAAGCCTGTGTGCCCTAGAGCCTAAACTCCGCAACTAGAGAGTAGCCCCCACTCGCCCCAACTACAGAAAGTCCGTGCAGCAGTGAAGACCCAGTGCAGCCAAATATAAATGAGAATAAATTTTTAAAAAGAAAATCCGGCTGATGAAAAAGGAATATCTATGCTCAATTAAATTTATATATAAAAAAAGAAACCTGTCACCTCTAACTCAAAACCAACTCTTGCCTTTGATGACTTCAAGTCAGAATGTCAGTTTCCCAAGGTGAGTTTAGCAGGTGGTGAGAGTATAAGAACAAAATCTACTGGGATGTTCTAGGGGACTTAGAAGACAAAGTGCAGAGCAACAAAATCACCAACCAAAAGTTCTGACCATGAGTAAACCCCCAAATTATTAATGGGCTTCCCTGGTGGCTGAGATGGCAAAGAATCTGTGTGCAATGCAGGAGACCCAGGTTTGATCCCTGGGTCAGAAAGATGCATAGCCTTTAACTTTTTTTTCCGCCCTAAAAAATGACAAAGTGACACACAGAAATGACTCCTATTGACCCAGCACTGTTGGGAAACTAGGTGCTCTAAAAAGGCAATATGCTTTCAAGGGCAATTTCTGTATTTTGAAGGCGTCTACTTTTTCTAAAATATACTTTCTGGGACTTTTCTGGCAGTCCAGTGATTAAGACTGTGCTTTTAATGCAGGGAGATGTGGGTTTGATCCCTGGTCAGGGAACTAAGATTCCACAAGCCATGTGGTATAGTCAAACATACACATACACACACGCACTTTCTTAACTTTTAAATCAGAATGTTCCAAACACAATTATTTAATACTGCCCTGAAATATACCAATGCCCTCAACAGAGGTGTCTCTGAGTATTCACCCATCCTAACAGGGCTCCAACTGCCAAGGCTCAGCAAGTTCTGGGTCTCCTATTCAGCCTCTGGCTGCCCAACCTGTTTCACACTGTCATCTCTCACTCCTCCCAGATGTCAAGCCTCCAAACCTACCCGTTCCTCTGACCCATGCACCCTCCAACCAGCACTAGTGGCTATTCCTATGCCTACTCCTATACCTGGAAAGCCAGGTAACTTAAGCATTTTATCTTCTCACCTATAAACCCTATCTACCAAATTTGAACATAAGTGCCTCCAAAAAGCTGGATTCTGGTTTTGAACAAAATCTTTGAATCCCCAGCACCTAGCATTCTGCTCAATACAAAAGGCATTCAATCAATGATCGGGGATGATAAATTTCCGAAGGCCTTTTCTCCAAGCAGAATGCATGGGCTTTATGACAGCTGTTTCCATCATTTAGCTTTTCTGCTTACTTCCACATTCCCAGCTGCGTTCTGGATGACTATGCCGGCCAGAAGCCTAGGGATTTACTGTACTTCTATTTCTTGATAAGATACTTGAAGAGAATAAACACATGACAAAGAAGACATTAAAGTAAGGGATAAAGAGATTTTTTTTATTTTACCAATAAAGATAAAGAAGATCACCCAGCACACTGACACTTAATCAATAAACAACAGGAAGGCTGGATTCCTGTCTAAATCTCTCCAAAGTACTCTCAATGTCCTAGTCTATATTTCTCAACCATCAGCAAAGCATCACTGGTGATGGCATGTACTTCCATCTTGACTACAAAATATTTTCCCTAAGTTTAACAGATCCTTCTCTTAAAACCAAGATACCCAAAATCAAAACAAGCATGCACTGGATCTCAATCAAAGTGCTCTTCTGAGATAAGTTTGTTATGAAATTTATTGGAAACTTCAGAATCACAGAATCTGAGGTGGAAGGGACCTCAGAGCATCTAGGGCACTGTTTCTCAACCATGGCAGCTCACTGGAACCACTGAGGAGCTTTGAAAAAATTACAAGGGGCTTCAAATGCAGGGGGTGAGGGTTCAACCCCTGGTAGGGGAACTAAGATTCCACGTGCCAGGCAGCATGGCCAAGGATAAAAAAAGAAAAACTGAAAACGTACCTAGCCCTACTGGCAAAAATTATGATTTAACTGGCCTGGGGGTAGTGCCCAGGCACTAGTGGATCTTAAAAGCCCTCCAGGTTGTTCTAAAGCATGGCCAGGGTTGAGAATCCCTGATGTAACCCAGTCTTCTAACAACCCCACTCCCATTTTTCAAATGGAGGCGGAAGAACCTGACCAAAGGGATCAAATAACGAATTTGTCACAGAGCTGGGCTAGACCTGCTCTTTCCAAGAAACCATGGTCTTTCCATGTAAACTACTCCACCTAGGACAGTGGGGTTTCTTCCCTCTCCCCCTCCCTTCCCTTTTCCTCTATCATTTCCTCTTTTCAATAAACAAACATTCTCACCTATCACAAAGTAAATGAACTTCCTGAGTATACTCTGCCTTGGAATCCCATTGCCTAGTTCTTGACAGTCTAAACCAGCTGTTTCCCTGTATGCACTTGGTTCTTTTCTCTCAAAGAACTCTGGGAGGTTAATCAGGTATGGCTGCTTTTCCACTGAGAGGCTGGACTTACTTAGCCCACCTTTTCACCCTTATCATCACCTGGGCCCTCTTTCAAGTCCCTGGCAAGGCTCACCTCCGATTCTCTTTCAGCTCACTTAATTTCTAGTTTGTACCTGCCCTGCTATATACCTCGCATGGATTTCCTAAACTCTTCCTATTTTGTGAAAGATGCCTTTTTCCCTGAAGCAGCCTCTTTTACTCTGCCAGTTAGTCATGCCGGGGTTCTTTTCTTCTTCCCCCAAGCAGCTGGTCTTTTTGATGTCTGGCACACATTTATCTGGGCTTCCAATAAGATGTTTTTACATAGTTTCCAGGCTTCCTGGAGGTTATTGACTTTTTTTTTTAACTCTTCCATTCAATTTTTTCCCTAATTTCTAACATTTGTTAGAGTTTCTTTTTCAAAAGTTGAATACCTGGCTGATGGATCTCTTTGATTTTTCTCTCCCACCAGATTGCTGAATTAAATGCATCAGAACTTAAATATAATATTTCAAATTACCTCCAGGATGCTTCATGAATTTTCTGCACTTTCATGTTCTCTATAGTAAGAAACAGATGTTTAACCAAGTGGAATTGAAAATGCTAGTTTTTACCTGTTCACATTTTAGTGTGTCTGCTTATATAAAAAAAACTTTAAAAAAAAAAACAACTTTTTTTTTTTTTGGTCACATCTCATTGCTTGTGGGATCTTAGTGCCCTGACCAGTGACTGAACCCAGGTCCTTGGCAATGAAAGCATGGAGGCCTAACCACTGGCGTGCCAGGGAAGTCCCTGCTTATATAAACTATCAATATCCTGAAGCCTGTGTTATTCACCTTGGTAAAGACAGAAAACAAGATTTTTTTAAAAGGTCATTGATATGAATCAAACAGCTCTATATGCTGAATCTAAGGTGTTAAATTACTCTTCTCCACTTGCTTTAAACTGCCTAATCACAAAAGTCTCGTTTGTTTCTTAAAGAAAGCAAGAAGAAAATCAGAATTGTGAATCCTTCTGAAAAATTCATGACACTCAGTTATTAATGAAGTGGTAAAGACGAGTAGTCCCATCAAAGAATGAAAACAGTCTCCAAGTTATAGCAACATTTCTAGGAGTTTTACTCTAAATTTACTTCTTTTCAGAATGTTTATAGAGCCAAAAGTTTCCCAGGAGAGCAAGAGACCATGGGATGACGATCCATCTATCATCAAGGCAGCATAATCTGATGACAGCACTGGTGTCCTGCCAGACAACATGATCTAACTGTCTAGGTGACTCCCCCCCCCCACTATACACACACCTGTTTAACAAATACTGCACTGCACTCCTGTACCTGGTACCACCGGGCACACAAAATGCCAGGAGCTGCCATGTGCCCTCGGTTTACTTACAGCTGAGGCAAGAAGACACATATGTGCCTGGGCACATGATGAACTAGGATACAAAGTTCCTGGGTGCAAAGACCATGGATCTGATTCAAGCCAGGGTTTCGGAAGGAGGCACATAACCCTGGGGGGTTCAGGAGTGACTCAATGAAACTATCATTTGAGATGCTTGAAGCCAGGGAAGCTCAAAGCGGAGGAATGACTCCACTCACAGCACTGCTGAAGGGAAAGGAAGCTGGTGATACTTAGGATGGAATGGGGAAGGGGGACAGACAAGAGGCAGGTAGACCAGTTAAGAACTATTTAAAACAGACTCCATACCTTTATCCCCCTTGCCTCACCAACCCTGAACTCCCAGTGCCACTAGTTATCTTCCAGAAACAGTGTGACTGATAACATTCCCCTCCTCGGAAGCTATCTTTGGCTCCCCAAGGCCCAGGAAATACAATTTACAGTTAACATTAACATTGTCTCCACTAGGGTACAGCATCAGTATAGTGCTGTGATGATGGTCTTTAACTAGTTAGTTACTGGTACTTTCATGGGCTTCCCAGGTGGTTCAGTGGTAAAGAATCTGCCTGCCAATGCAGGAGACACAGGGTTGATCCCGGAGTCAGGAAGATCTCCTGGAGAGGGGCATGGCAACCCATTTCAGTATTTTTGCTGGGATAATCCTATGAACAGAGGAGCCTAGTGGGCTACAGCCCATGGGGTCGCAGAGAGTCAACACCACTGAGTACACAAGGATAGGTTCTCTCATAGTCTATGTTTCCAAAACCAGCCCTCTATGGGGGTCGAGATGATCATGTTTAGGACCAGGCCCAGAGAAAGCATTTAATAGCCACTTATCTTCTAACTGAGGCCAAAACGCATTTTTGGAGAACATATATGGCAACCAATTCAGTGCTAAAACAGATGATGTTATTCAGGAGCCAACTGACTTAGATGAACACCGATGCTGTTTCCCTTGTTGAGACAACAAAAGAAAACTTCCTTTTTCATTCCTCAGTCTAGTCTCCAGCTAATCCTGAAATTGCATGCAACCCAATGTGAGTCAAATCAAAAAGGAAAATAGTAATTATGCTGAGTCAAACATTTTATATTTGTATGTTCTAACTAGAGACTGGGCTGCGTAAGCTAGAGCTTTTCCTAAATTCTTTTCTGAGCATGTCCAGGAAACTTAGGATAATTTCTATACTGACAGGTGAGAAAAATCACAAGTTCTCAGCAAAATCTAACCCACAGAGTTAAAGTATGTAAGAGGGAATACAACCTTGAAGACATGCTGTGTGTCTTACAGGTAATAATCAATGCAATAGCAGAAAGTATTCCTACTTCTCAAACACACATTCTCCCATGTAATCCTAGCATAGCTTATGTGATTCCCTCGGAGATATATACATGAGCGTGCTAGCACACTCACAAGTACACTGGTCATAAACGTAAGTGGGAACAGGAAAACAAAAACTCCCAAATGACACCGATGATGCCAAGTTCTCCTCGGTAGCCTTCAATTTCACCTTGGCAAGCTTAAGGTTTCTAACCAAACTGGCTCACTCCTCAAGATAATTTCAAGCAAAGATTAGATGAGTAATAAGATGCCAACTGTTGCATGTCCTTTATCCTGTCCTTATAGAGGGAGGCACAATGAGAATAAGCTTTTACAATTTTTCATTATAAATATTATTTTCTTTTAACTATTGAACTACCATTAGTGGTAGTTTCCAAATCCTTTCCCAGTCCCAAATCCTTTCTCCCCTTGAACTCCCTAGGCCCTCCTTTCTCCTCATCTGTACCACACATACGGTACTTATTACACACCATGTTGTATTCCCATCATGTGTATACACAGCTTATCTCCCTATTACCTGAGAAGGTCCTAGTGGCAGAGCCCTCCTGTCCTCTTTGCTGCCTCCATGATGCTGAGTGCCTCCACGGAAAATCGCACATAGTAGGTGCTCCAGAAGACATGCCACTGAAAGCTGAACAAAAATCTATATTTTGTGTTAAGGATCCCTTTTGATCATGGCATCTGAGCTGCCCATTATTTGGTAAGTACAGGGGTCAAGTGGATAGGCAATGCAAGAAAGACCTAGGTTGGAGGCCCTGTAAACCTGATGTATTCCCTGACACCCTTGAGAGCACATCAAATTATCTTAATTATGATCTTAAAAGACTAAGAGTCCTTAAGAATGTGGAGTAGTCTCAAAGCCTGTTCAAACGTCTAGAAGGCAAGTGCAAGGCCGTTGGGAATCAAACCTTCAACTTGGGCTAAGCCTGGGGCTAGGCACTCAGACACTGTGACCCTTTGCCTGGAAAACAATCGCGGACTTTTTGCACTTAGGAAAATACACACACCTCCTGCCTCAACCAAGGAAAGTGCCTGGCAATTAATTCATTCGAATCACCCCACTGACTATGCTCTCCCAAATGACCGACATTATCTGACCGGAGCATAGGGAAGACAAGGACAATGTAGGCATCTGGAGAGGCCAGGGTGATAGTAAAGATTACCCCTGTTTCTATACTGACCATGTAAAGGTATTTACTTGGGTCTGTCTGTGTTGTGACAGTGTCCTAGACTCAAATGAATGCCTCTAACACTCCACATTTTTGAGCCATTCAGTCATGCATTTTTGTTATTGTTGAAAGTGGTGCGAAATTGCACTGCATGAGCTAAAGTCCTTGGTGGTCTTCCAAGGATTCCAGCTAAAAAGGCACTTCCTTTGTTCCTCGGGAGAATGCAGTCCAGTAGGTCATTCAAAAGGGGAAATAAAAGCAGCAGCCCTGGGAGGGAGATGAAGGACAAGACAAAAAGAATAAAATGTTTTGGGTGTGAGCACATTAGCTTCCATTTCCTGCTGCGGGTCACTAATAATGTTCCTATCTTTAGCGGGGATATGTCCAGAGAAACATTTATGTAAAAATATTCCTCAGGTGTTTTCTAGGGATCATGACAATCGAAGGGAACACCTAGCACTGTCCTTGAGCACCCTGCAAACTTCCTTTTTCCTGAGAAGCTGGCTGGGAAAGATGTCCCTCTCTGGCAAGGCTGCACAGAGCAAAGCTGGAGAAGGTGGGGAGGGTAATTTCCCCACCCACTCCCCCCACGCCTCCAGTGCACCTCAAAGGCACATACTGTTTTGCAATGGGCAGAAAATGAAAACTTGTCACATTCCCATTAAGTGCATCGCTGCATCTATCCCTTCAAAACATGGGAATGACAACTGTAACCTTCACGCCAATCATCTCCGCTGGGCCCCGGGGCCCAAACCGTCCAGGGCACAAAGACCCTAGGTCTGACCTGTGGAGCCTCCAAGCTTCAGTGGCTGCTGGCTTAACTTTACTTTTTCAGGAGGGGCGAGAGGGAGAGAGAAAAGAAAGAGGGCTTTTTTAGGGCTCTCCAGCCAATAAACTCGTGCCGCTGGGAAGACAGACTTGAGCTCCCCAAAAGACAAGCAGCTCAAGGGCAAACAGTCTCTAATCAGTAATGTGCGAGTTACTTGATAACTGCCCAGGTGCCATGGGCTCCTAGGCTGCTCCACCGATTTCTTGGGTTCTATTTCTAGACAGATGCCGGTCACACTCTTAAAAGTGCCCAGCAACTTCCCTCAATTACCTTTGTAATTTATGTGTAATTGATGACTGCACTTAATCTCCATGGGTATTAATAGCCTTTCCAAAAAATGACCCCCGAGTCTTCCTAAGCCTTTGGAAGCGCCTGGTTGAAATTACAGTATTTCCTCTGGGGCTACCGCCCCCCTGCCCGCCTCACCCGGGTGACCAACACCGCGAGGCAAAGGCGCGCCCTGCTCACTTCCAAGAAAGGTTCGGAATGGAGGCTTGGCCCCGGGGCTCGAATCGCTCACTTCTCCGTTAGGTTAAGCTGGCCATCGGCCAGCTAGATTCGTGATTCTTTCTAAACCCTCAGGGCGAACAGGCTACCTGCCCCGGCGCGGCCCGCGGGGCTGCGCGGAACGGTTGACCTCTCTGCGAATGCTTGAGTGCCACCCAGAGGGGACCGGCCCGGCCGCCGCCGCCCGCCAGGCGAGGAGGGCCGAAGGGCACCCGACGCAAAGCTGCCTCCCTGGCTCTCGGAGAAGGGCTTTCACAAACACTCCACGCATCCCCAGCGCCGAAATGCGGTTAACTTTTTCACTGGCTAAACCGTCTCTATTTGCATAACCATCTCCAAACTGAGACTCAGGTTTTCTGTAATCAGTCCTTTCAAAGGTTCGTAATTGAAAGTGCAATTAACCCTTAAAATGCGGTGAGAAAAAAAGAAAAGGGGGGATACCCTTCTCGTCCAACACCTTCCGGAAAGCAGGAGAGTTCCCAAAAGTCAGGGTTTGGAGGGCTGGAGAGTCGTTTTTCTTTTTAAAGGCCACTTGTAAAGCCGCTGGAGCTACTACAAGTCCTAATCCATTTCAGGGGTGGGAGAGGTGGGAAGTGGGTTTAAAGAAAATCAATGAAACATCAACTCAAATTCCACGTTTCGCGCCCCCGGGAATCTGGCAAGCTCTAGAAGCCCCCCTCACTGACGGCCCCCACCCCACCCGACCTCTAGTCACCCCGACAACAAAGCGGGGAGCCCTGTAAGGAGTTCAACCCGGAAAAGGCGAGGGAGCCGGTGACACGCACTTTGCGGGCCAGAGTTGTCTGGGGCTTCCTGAGACCCGGGAGACCGTGAAAGGGGGTTGGGGGATGAAAGCAGAGCGCGAAAGTGACAACAGGCAACTCCGGGGAGCCCCGCCGCGCCGCGGGGCACACTCTGCGCCGGGGCTCGCTCCAGCGCGCCCGTCCGTTTCTCCGTCTCGGCTACCTGCGTCCGGCGGCGCGGAGACCTGCGGAGCAAAAGAACTGCCGCGCGACCCCTTCTCCGGGGTGCCCGTCTCGGAGCTCGCCTCCCGGGGTCTCCCACCTACCGTTGATCTCGTGCATGGGGGCATCGTTCTTGTCGAAGCCTTTGGACACGTAGAGATGTTGCACTTCCGAGCAACTTTTAGACTTGGGCTCGGCAGCCAGCAGCGCGGTGCTGAGCGCGGCCAGGGTGCAGAACAGCGCGGGCAAGCCGAACCGTGCCATGGTGCGGGCCGGGGCGGACGCGCTCCCACCTTTGGGACTGGACGGAAAGGGGCGGGCTCGGAGATGGGGGCTCGAGAGCGGAGTCAGAGGGCGAGGGAGTTGGAGGAGTTGGAGAAGAAGAGTAGAAAGAGGAGACGCCGGGCGAAAAGTGGAGCTGGGCCTCGCGCGTCAGGCAACGGTCCCCGGTGCCAGGCGCCCTGCCCGGGGAGCAAGAGGAGAAGGAATGCGTGGAGGCGCTGAGCGGCCCAGAGGGAGCGGAGGCGCGGGCCGGTGACCTCCGGGCTCCGCGATCCGGGCGAGCTGGTCCGCGGCGGGACAGGGGTGCGGGGAAGGAGGGGAAGGTGGCAGGCGCCCCGGGGGCTGAGGAGGGCGTGGGCGGCGGCGGGCGCTCGCGGCGCGCGGCTCGGGCTGCGCGGCGCTGGTCCGCTCCGCTGGTTCGACTCGACTCGTCTTGCTCTGCCCTCGGCCGCGCGACTGTGCCCTCTTCAGCTCTACCGCTGATTGACTGGCCGGCGTGCGCGGCGACGCTAGACAAACTTGGCCCAGCGGGCGGCACTCAGGGGGAGGGGGCGGGCGGGAGCACGCAGGGCCGGGACGGGAGAAAACCTGGAAGCGGGGTAGGATCGGGAGCAACCAAATCCACTTCCTAGGGGGCCGCACCGGGCGCGCGGCGCTCCCTCGCGCGACACGCCCCGCCGGACTCCTCCCTCCTTCCCTCCTCCCGGGAGGCGGGGAGCCTGCCCGCCGCCCCCAACCCGGAGGAGACCGGCTAACTTCTCAGGGTCGAAGGGCCCAAGTCCCGGGGGGACCGGGCCGAGAGGCTGGGACTTGAAACCCACGTCCGAGTCCTAGGCCTTCTGAGCTCCGCCACCTGACCCGCTGCCCGCGGGCCAAAGCTGGACCGAGCCCTCTGGTCTCGATACCTAGCCCCCCTCCAACCCATCCCCCCTACCCTACCCTCGCCGCTACCGCCCCGCAGCCGGGAGGACGCTTCCCACCGCCCAGCCCCTGGGCTTGGAATGGAAAACGCTGGCATTAATCTCATTGTTTGCTGCAAGCAGCCTAGGGACTTGTGACTCTGAGCTGGCTCTACAGCCTCACCTGGCCTCCTCAGACCTGCTTTCCATCAAACGGTGCTCACCTATTTGGAAACCTGGCAGGCATTCTCCGCCCCCCCCCCCCCCCCCACACACACACCCAAGCTTGTTCTGCTACAAGCCTAATCAAACCCTAAACCGGGAGGTTCTGGACCTCCCCCCACCCCCAACTGCCGCGTGGGCGGGGTGGAGGGGCGCGCTGGCAGATTCAGGGTTGACCTTGGAAACCTTCTGGCCCAAACTCTCCTGCATGAAGGGAAACTGAGGCCCAGAGAAGGAAAGTCACTTGCTGATAGCATGAGGCTGGGGGCTGCCCCCAGATGCAAAGATGACTCCCAGGTCACATGGAATAAAGGTAGCCAAGGACCCCCCCCCCCCCGAGTTCCCCTCTGCCCTTAAGCCTCTTGACAGAAACTCAGACCTCACTAGGACCCCGTCTCCACGTAGGCACCTGAAAACTGGAAATGGGTGAGTCTTCCCACCTTCTAAGCTTTGTCAGATTCCATTAATGAATGTTTTTGAAGCTCCCAGGGCTCCTTAATGAAGGGAACCTTGCAGATTGGGAACTTGTCATTACCCTTGTTATTGTTACAATCTGCCGCAAGAGTTTAGGGTGAGAAGTGCCTCAGACACCTCAGGAGTGTGCTGGGAACTGGGCAGATAAAAGGGGCTGGAACTTATTATTTGGCTAGACTCTCAATTCCCATAAAATTACATAGGGTGAAGATATGAACCATCATTACAATTATCGCTCACATAGGGTTTGTTGAGACTTCGCCCCCCCCCACACACACATACTGTTGTTTGTAAACCTGGTTGATGTGGTTGGCTGTGAGGAACTGTAGAAAGTAGCTAGCTGTTGTTTTGAAAGCTCACTATAGACTCTTACACATTTTATTAACTCTTGGAGATCATCAGCATAAACAGATGGATTGTGACCCATCTGTAAGTGGGACTTCCAGTTTCTGTGGATTGGCAAAATGTTTAACTCTGCAACTGTGAGAGGACTCTTTCTAAACATGCAAACTCCAGTACAAATGAATTTCCTGCCATTTTCGAGGGACTTTGAAATGGTCCAGGTTTTCCTTAAACTGATAATCATCAGGTCCTCAAGGCATTGCTAGAACTTACTTAGCCCAGCAATTTTAACTTTCATTCACTGATGCATTTGCTTAAAAATGTTCTTTCCCAAAGAGAATACAATCTGAGATCGGACCAACATTAATAATAAAATGAAACCCAACCATCTTAAATGAGAAAAAGATACTCCCAAACTATGCCGCCCATATCATAGAAAACTTCCTTTCCCATCAAGTACAGGGTGAACTCATTCCTTGTCCCCCCAGTTTACTCCAGCTCTTCCTGTTTGTGTATTATTAACCAAAACCTGAGCCTTTTCTACCAGAAACAGTAACCTCTGGCTAGAAACGAATCTGGACAAGTCTGAACTTTACCACACGAGGCAGGAACCCCAAACCCTGCTCAGAGGCAGCTCCCACTTCAAAGCCTCCTTTCATTTAAATACAAACAGGGTGAACAACTGGCAATCTGCGAAACAAATACAATCTAGTTTCCCTTTTCTGATGGCCTGTAGCTCCCCTCCTCCCCTTCCCCCTCACTCCCATTCCAGTTTTTCTGCACTCCTTAGTGGAGATGCACCTACTCTGTGAGTTCTCTGAATGCCAAAAGATGGACCAGGGGCCGCGGGTAGAGTGCAGGAATCAACAACTTCTCGGGATGATCAGCTTTCATATTGCCTTTTGGGTTTGTTTTTTTTTTAAATTGAGATACAATACACTAATCAGGAATTGCCTGGTGGTCCAGTGATTAGGACTTTCGCTTTTACTCATGGGGCTGGGTTCCATTCCAGGTCAGGCGAATATGCTCCTCCAAGTCACCTAATGTGGCCAAAAAAAGAGTGTACAATTTGGTGGCATTTAATTCATTCACCATGGAGTGCAGCCATCACCACTAACTAGTTCCAGAATATTTTCAGCATCTCAAAAGAAAATACATTATGCAATTAAAAGCCATTCCCTTCTCCCCCCCTAGCCCCTAGCAACCACTCCTCTTTCTGTCTCTATAGATTTGCCAATTCTGGACATTTTGCATAAAAGGAATCATATCATATGTGGCCTTTTGTTCTAGCATCATTTTTTTTTTCTTTTTAAGATCCATCCATGTAGTGGCATGAGTCTATATTTTCTTTTTGTGGATGGATAGTATCTCATTTTATGGATACACCACTTTGGATCGTACAGTACTTTAGAGTTTGCAAAGTGCTTCTAGGCACACTCTCATAGAAAATTTTAGTGATTTTGAAAATAGATCAGCAAACGGAGTCTCACTGAAGTTATGTGGCTTATCCACAGCCACAGAGCTCTTAAGTAGCTGAATCAAGACTGAAAAAAATGTACGGCCTTTGACTGAATCCCATATGTGTTCAGTTCAGTCACTCAGTCTTGTCCGACTCTTTGTGATCCCATGAACTGAAGCATGCCAGGCTTCCCTGTCCATCATCAACTCCCGGATCATCATCAACTCCTGGCTCACACTCATGTCCATGTCCATCAAGTCAGTGATGCCATCCAATCATCTCATCCTCTGTCGTCCCCTTCTCCTCCTGCCTTCAATCTTTGCCAGCATCAGGATCTTTTCCAATGAGTCAGTTCTTCACATCAGGTGGCCAAAGTATTGGAGCTTCAGCATCAGTCCTTCCAATGAATATTCAGGACTGATTTTCTTTAGGATTGACTGGTTTGATCTCCTTGTTGTTCAAGGGACTCTCAAGAGTCTTCTCCAACACCAAAAACATCAATTCTTTGGTGCTCAGCTTTCCTTATAGTCCAACTCTCACATCCATACATGACTACTGGAAAAACCATAGCTTTGACTAGATGGACCTGTGTAGGCAAAGTAATGTTTCTGCTTTTTAATATGCTGTCTAGGTTGTTCATTGCTTTTCTCCAAGGAGCAAGCATCTTTTAATATCATGGCTGCAGTCACCATCTGCAGTGATTTCGGAGCCCCAAAAAATAAAGTCAGCACCATTTCCACTGTTTCCCCATCTACTTGCCATGCCATGATCTTAGTTTTTTTAATGTTGAGTTTTAAGCCAGCTTTTTTAGTCATATGTGTGCGTGCATGCTAAGTCACTTCAGTCATTTGCAACCCTATGGACAGTAGCCCACCAGGCTCCTCTGTCCATGGGATTCTCCAGGCAAGAGTACGGAGTGGATTGCCATTCCCTACTCCAAGGGATCTTCCCGACTCAGGGATTGAATCTATATCTCTTATGTCTCCTGTGTTGGCAAGTGGATTCTTTACCACTAGCACTGCCTGGGAAGCCCGAATCCCATATGAATTTCCCTATTTCAGATTAATAAGTGTTCATTGAGCACCTGCTACATGCCAGATTCTACCCAGCCTGAAAGGGAGGAGAGATATAAAAGCCAAAATATAAATGGCTTATATTTGTGATAGAGTTGGTTTTTCCAGGTGAGGCATTTCTCCTGAAGTGGCACTGGGGTTGCTCACTGGCGGGCAGAGAGAACAAAGTATATACTCACCACTGCTGGCTTCCAAGCCAGAAACTACTCGAGCCCCGTTCACTTCCTCAGCTTTGGGATGAGATGGCCAAGAGATGGTCCACTGAGGAGCTGCTTTGGTTGCCAAATATGCGGATAAGGAGTAGGATGTGGCTTCCTTCCTTAATACTTGATTGTCTTGCAGCCTCTCCCCTCCCATACCCAGCCCTCCCACAGCCATCACAGTGAGCCTTTCACATCACTTGAACAATGTCCCTCCCCTACTTAACCTTGCACCTCTCCCCCCCCCACCAGCCCCCATCATACCATATTGCTTTCCAGATCAATTGCCAAGTCACTCGACAGCTCTGGATTTTTGCTATTGGGCCAGAGTCTCCATTACCAGCTTTCTCACTGACCCTTCCCTACCCTGTATCTAATGCTTGGCCCCACAAGAATGCATCACCATTCTCCATCATGCCTACATCCTCACCCTGCTCCTGCTGGGAATACTTTTTCATTCCCCTCCATTCCTTGGACAAGTCGTTCATACTTATCCATCAAAATTCAGCTGAGGGATCTTTCCTGATGGTCCAATGGCTAAGACTCCTCCCTCCCAATGCAGGGAGTCCAGGTTAAGTTCTTGGTCAGGGAACTAGATCCCACATGCCAAAACTTATGAGTTCACATGCCACAACTAAAGATCCCACATGCAGCAACTAAGACCCGGTGCAACAAAATAAATATTAAAAAATAAAAATACAAACAGAATTCAGCTGAGATAGCACCTCTTCTTGGAAAACCTTCATGGATCTGCATCCCCCTACACAAAAGAGCTGATGGCTCCTGCTTCTAGGCCTCTAGAGCCCTGTCTATACAAAATGACTGTTAAACTTGCATCTTAGCAGAGGTCCTGATTTCTCTGAGGATTCTTTGACCCCACCCCCAGCAGCCTCCAAAAGGTCTTTTAGGCTTTTCATTTGAAAGCCTCTTGCCCAATGGTAAGTTTTCCAGGGGGGAAAAAGACCTAGAATTGTATCTGAAATCTGATATTTTGTTTTTGGGAGCACAGTGCAGCTTGCAGTATCTCAGTTGCCTGACCAGGGATTGAACCTGGGCCATGGCAGTGAAAGTGTCAGATCCTAACCACTGGACCACTAGGGATTCCCACTAGGGAATTCCCAGAAATCTCCTGTTGCTCAAATGTTAGTGATTACTTCATAACTCTTAATAGTTTACTGGACAAATTAAGCCTGTCTTCAGCCTAGCTCTACCAAGAAACTTTCCTCCCTTGCCCCTTTTCAAGCAACCAAGTGGACTTCCCAGGTGGCTCAGTGGTAAATAATCTGCCTGCAATGCAGGAGACACAGGTTCAATCCCTGATCTGAGAAGACCCCACATGCCGTGGAGCAGCTGAGTCTGTGTGCCGCAACTTGAGAAGAGGCCCTCAAGCAGCAAAGACCCAGTACAGTCATAAATAAATAAATTTTAAAAAAAGAATGAAGACTTGAAGAAAAAAAGAAAACAACCAACCAAGTGCTGTCTTCTGACTACTTCCTGTGTGCAAAAGTTGGTTCTGCAAAGGCCCTAGAAACTCCAAAGACCAGAGACCTTTGTGAAGCTGGCACCCTGCTTGGGGAGGTAGGATCCATAACCATATGGAGAAAGACACTAGCAAAAAAAAAAAAAAAAAAAAAAAACCACAAGACAATGCACAGCCCTTAGGACACTCATTCCAATTTGCTGTTTGTTCCATGGATGCCACTCTTCCTCTTGGTCCCTCTGCAAATTTACAGAAGTACCATAATAGAAGGATCAGCGACTTTGAAAAAGTTGATGGATGTGCTCTATTCCTATCTCCTTATTCCTTACCTCCTTCGGTATTCTTTCTCTAGTGCCTGAAGTTCGCCTTAGTTTCTCTCCTCTCTGAGAGCTCATTTGTGTTTACAGATTTAATCACCAGCTCCAGGTACCTTGCCATACTTCCCTGTTTATGCCTACTTCCCAGTGTTGCCTACTGTTATCCCAGGGCCATAGTTGCCACACTTCTGTCTTCTGTCTTCATTAAAAACCCTGAGTCTTACTTACCACTCAACCTCCGTCAACCCTTGTCCAAGTTCCATTACGTCTTGTCTGGTCTGTAGAGCCAACGCCTAAGAGCTCTGCAACCTCTCCCTCCATCCATCCATCCAGGGACTATCACAAAATCAACCTTCCTATAGCATGATTTCCAAATGTCACACTCTTTGGTGAAAAAAGAATTCCACGGGAAGGCAATCTCATGCTAATAACACATTTGTTTAGTGCAGCAGAGTTTAGGTATTGCTTTCACATGTATTATCTGTGAGGCCTGCATTATTTTCCATGATTTATGGGTGAGGAAACTGGTTCAGAGTCTTAAATCAAGGCCCTCTGAGTCCAAGTTCAATGACACAGTCACGTCTCACTATGCCCCAAGCCCAAAATATGCCCAGGAAAACTTCCAAGACAGTGCAAAGCTGACGTGCAAATGAGTGGAAAGGTAGGTCTCCCTTTGGACCATGAAGGATGGGAAAGAATCACTAGGCAGAGAGGAGTGGGAATTTTGAGGCCAGTGATGACAACATTTTGACCAAGTACAGGTACATCTGGATGACTATCATGAAACACAGTGCCAGATAATGGCGGCACAATACTCTGGGAAAAGATAATATAAGCAGAGTCAAAAGGTACAAGTAGCACATTCAAAAGACTGAAATGAGGAAGTGCGACATAGAATGAACTGAAAAAAGGCAGAAAATAAATATAAGGCAGACAGAAGAAAGGTAGTACTGCCCAGTGAAAAAGGTGAGGCTAAAGTTTCAGGCAGCCCGAGAGCTAAATCCTGGCTCTGCTATCTCTTGTCTGTTGTGTCCCTAGATAAGTAACTCACCCTCTCCAAGTCTCCCTTTTCTCATGTGTCATGCCTACTCTATGAAGATTATAACAGGAAACTGTGCCTTTGGGATGCCTCCATGCAGTTGCCCATAACCATCACTTGTTGCTTTGTAGAGCTGAGTAATCTTCCTTTGTGTGGATGTACCACAGTGTGTTAACCTATTCCCTAGTTGACATTTAGATTGTTTCCAGGTTTTGGTGATTATGAATAAAGCCAGTAAAACATTTGAGAACAACAACAACAACAACAAAAAACACCAAAACGTATGAAAAGCATTCCTCTTGGCCTGGAGCATGTCAAATTCCTTTTAGTGCCCTCAGCTCCAGGCATGGAGGATAAAATACAAATATATTGAAGTAATCAGAAAGCACTTAGCATACAGCCTGGTATAAAGCACTCATTTATTTGTCCGTTCACTCATTCCTTCATTCAACCTGTTTTTAGAAGATCAACACTCTTTTAGTCTTTAGGAGTATATTTATAAATAAAACAATATCTCTTCTCTCATGGAGCCTAAAAGTTGGGGCTCAATCAACATGAGCTAATGTTGTTATTATGGTTATTATGTGTTTGCTCAGTCACTCAGCCATGTCTGACTCTTTGTGACCCTATGGACTACCACCCAATAGGCTCCTCTGTCCATGGGATTCTCCAGGCAAGAATACTGGAGTGGGTTGCTATTTCCTTCTCCAGGGGATCTTCATGACCGAGGCATTAAACCTGTGTCTCCTGCATTGGCAGGTGGATTATTTACCATTGAGTCACCTGGGAAGAGCAATGGTTATCATAAATTCCATCTACTTCACAGTTTGCTCTGATCCAGCCCTATAAGCATTGAATGTTGTTTAGCATGACAGCAAATTGGTCTAATAATTTTGTATTGGAATACATGAATTACCTCTGTACTGGTCCATAATTAGCATCAAATTATAAATTATACAAGTTGTAGAGCAGAGAGGGATCTGAGTTACTTTCATACAGCACGGCTCTCTCACTATAGGGAAGATGTTTCTTATTATCCCCATTTTCCTGATGAGGCAACTAAGGCCCAGAGACTAACATGAACATTTTTAGGCAATAATTACATATTCATTGGTATTGATATTTTATTCCAGGGACGGCAGAGCCTGGTGGGCTGCCGTCTATGGGGTCGCACAGTCGGACACAACTAAACCGACTTAGCAGCAGCAGCAACATACTTTATTACTGGGGCAAAAGTTTCATAAAGTCTGTAGCTTCTGTATAAATTCCAAATAATGTCTCATGCTTGTAGAAGAACAAAAACCAGGGGTTATATGGGAAAAAGATCTTTGGTCTCTGGTATTGGTGTTCTGTACACCTAAGCTCTTATTTATAGTCTAATTTATAAAGAGGATTCCTAATTACTGAGGAAAATGTGGGTACATTTTTCAGTGGGTACATTTCCATGTGATGACAAAATTGTTGCCTTAGATATTCATTACTCTAGCCTCTTGGCCATGATTTGACCTACAGCTTTAGATATAAAATGTGTATTTCAATATAATTGGGAGAGTTCCTTCTCTAATTTACCCACTGGACATAAATGGTTTATACATGGAAAGAAAATTATTTCTTCATATCACTTTGATTAAATAAAAATACTAATACTAATACTTCGGTGTGTGGTACTTAGATTGTGAAAGCATTCTGGAACATTTGTTTTTCAAAATTGTTTCTATAACTTCCACATCTCGCCTAGCTGATGAGAAAATTGCACAGACAAAAAAGTAGCATTGAGGCAGGAAACCAGCAGAGGCTTCTAGTCTGAGCAGAGGCTTCCAGAATGTGAGATCTGGAAGGGACCTTGGCATTTGTTTAGTCAATCCACCTCAAACTTGACCTTTCCTTTTTGGTTTTAAATTTCAAGCCAGCAAAAGACTGTCAGAGACAAAAACATAGGTTCTGACTAGAACAGTGGTCATAGTAATGATGTTTGTCCAAGCTGCGTGCTTCTACTCAGGATTCGTCTGAGAACACAGGCTCCTAGGTATAGGGAAAACTGTGGCTCAACGTGGCAAAAGACACCCAGGGACACGTGACATTGACTTGTGCGTTTTATATTCGTTCTCCACCTTGTTTGGAAAAATAGACAAGGCATCTGATGCTGAAGGGCACTCTCCCCAATGCTGGCCCTAAACATTCTAAAACCAGTTCCTTCTCTGTGAGGATCAGGACACTGAGTGACAAAACCAAGGCCCCATTAGAAAGCTGTAGAATGTTTTAAAGGGACAGAAGGAAGTTCTTAATGAAGTGTCAGTTTAGCCCAACAGGTTTTGGACTTGCACTTCAAACCTGAGAAGTCTGAATGAATGCCTTTTCTTTTTTTTTTTTGTCTCCTCCTCTTCTTCTTTTTCCCTAGCACCATCATCCCTGCTTTTATGTGCAGAGACAATGTGCATTTTTAAGAAGACCCAGCAGGGAGCAGGCATTTTTATTCCAAAGAGATACCACAGATAAAAAGAGCTGAAGAGAGTCAGGGTCAGACATAGTTTGACATTTGTCATTTTCTAACCAGTGATGGGTAAAGACTACAGAACGGCTGCTGTCGCTGCTGCTCTAACAATAACGCATTCAAATGAGCAAGGAAACCATTAAACCTGGACAGACATTCCGAGCCCCTCGCTGAATCCAGGCTGCACAGGCAGCACAGGGGGTTGGCCTTTCCCATGTCCCTCTCTGCTGACATCTTCCTTTACCCAGACTGACTTTCCAGAATTCAAACAGCCAGGCCATTTTCTTAATTCTCTAAGTACACAGCATGCATGCGGCTTGGTGGGTGGGGGTGGGGGGAGGACGCTCAGAAACTGGTAGAAATGATAAAGAGGCTCTTTCCTGCTCTTCCACTGCCTCCAAGAGAACCTTTCCTTTCTGCCCTTGACTCTTCAGGGTCAAGGTAAGGAGGCAGCTACACAATGTATCAAGAGAAATTTATTTTCATGTCAAATCTCCAATTTAAATGCTCTCATGTGGGACTTCCCTGGTGATCCAGTGGTTAAGGATCTGCCTGCCAATGCAGGGGAAATGGGTTCAATCCCTGGTCCTGGAAGATCCTGCATGCCACAGACCAACTAAGCCCGTGTACCACAACTGTTGAGCCTGTGCTCTGTAGCCCGGGAGCTGCAACTACTGAAGCCCATGGGTCCAGAGCCGGTGCTCCACAATAAGAGAAGCCACCATAATGAGAAACCTGAGCACCACAGCTAGAGAGTAGCCCCAGCTTGCATCAACTAGAGAAAAGCCCACGAGCAGTAATGAAAACCCAGCACAGCCAAAGATAAGTAAATAAATAATTTACTTAAAAATAAATGCTCTCATGTCTCTGACTCCTAACTTTACTTCCTTTGAAGTACAGATCCACTGTCTACTTTTAATACATATATACAAATTATATGGTTTTTAAAATTTGCTGGTGTTAGGCAATATTTGGGACTTCCCTGCCCTAGTGGCTCAGCAGTAAAGAATCCACCTGTAATGCAGGAGATGCAGGAAACATGGGTTTCATCCCTGGGTCAGGAAGATCCCCTGGAGGAGGGTATGGCAACCCACTCTAAGAGAATTCTTGCCTGGAGAATCTCATGCCACAGGAGCCTGGTGGGCTGCAGTCCATAGGGTCGCAAAGAGTCAGACACAACTAAAGCGACTGAGCAGGCACCACAGGCAGTATTTATAAAAAAAAGGATTTCAAGAAAACCTTCTGGGAGTGCCAGAATGTTCTATATCTTGATCCATGTGCTGATTACATGAGTGTATACACATGTAAAACTTCAGCAGGATATATATACACTGCACATGTATGCACTTTATGTACGTTATACAAGAGGGGAATACAACAAGCCACAACTATAATTTTTTTCTGTGGATGTGTTGAGGTGTGTGTGTGTATACATAAAATTTGGAAACTTCTCCATATTTTACAGTAAGTATGTGTGACTTTTACAGTCTCAAAAATATTAAACATATATTAGGATGGTCACATCCTCTGAGCTGAATACTGTTAGATGTTGCACTTTTAAGGTCCAATACTCATTTGGCTCCATTGTTGTTTCTTTCAGGCTGGTGGAAGAGGTTACTGTCCTACCCTAGCTAACAGCTACTCTTTATTGAACTCTTCCCATCTCTACAGGCTCCATAAAAATATAATTTACCACCTTTTGAGCACCTGCTGTGTGTTATTTAGACTTTGTGGCAACTCCATGAGATAGGTTCTCAATCTTAATTTTACAGATAAGTAAACTAAGGCTTGGGGAGATTAAATCACTGGCCTGAGGGCACCCAGATGGCCTGTGGCAGAGCTGAGAACTATACCTGATTCTGTAAAGCCCTGCCCTGACTGCCAGGCTATCCTTACAACACTATTTACATAGCATTGAGACCATGTGGGATGCTGGGGGCAGTCAGACATGGCCTAGACTTACGAACTAAGATGCTGACATCCTTTTTTCCCCCTCCTTTTTTGTTTCAACTAACTTGGAATTCACGTGACATAAAATTAATCATTTATCATTATTATTTTTTGACTGTGGTGGGTCTTTGTTGCTGCATGTGGACTTTCTCTAGTTGCGGCAAGCGGGGGCTACTCTTCGTTGTGGTGCGTGGACTTCTCATTGTGGTGGTTTCTCTTATTGCAGAGCACAGGCTCTAGGCACATGGGCTTCAGTAGCTGCAGTGAGTGGGTCAGTAGTTGAGGCTTGCAGTCTTTAGAGCTCGGTCTCAGAAGTTGTAGCACATGGGCTTAGTTGCATGTGGGATCTTCGTAGACCAGGGATCAAATCAGTGGACCTTGATTGCAAGGCAGATTCTTAGCCACTGGACCACCAGGGGAGCCCCAAATTACCATTTTAAAGTGAAGAGCTGAGTGACATTTGGTGCATTCACAATGTTGTACAAGGACCACCTCTAATTAGGTCCAATCCTTTTCATCACCCCATAAAGAAACTCTTTACCCATTAAGTAATAACTCATCTCTCCCTCCTACTAGGCCCTAATAACCTCTCATCTACTTCCTCTCTCCATTAATTTTCCTATTCTGGACATTTCATATAAGTTGTTGTTCAGTCCCTAAGTCATATCTGATTCCTTTTGACCCCCATGGTTCATATAAGTGGGATCATACAATATTGGTTCTTTTATCTGGCTCATTTCATTTAGCATAATTTTTTTGAGGTTTATGCATACTGTAGAATGTGTCAAAACTTCATTCCTTTTTATGGCTGAATAATATTCCATCGTATGAATATACACATTTTATTTATCCATTTATCAGTTGATGAACATTTGGCTTTCCATTTTTTACATGCCCAGGAATTTATCCTAAATAAGTAAGCAGGGAGATGCATAAAGAGATTTTTACAAGGGTATTTATTATGCATATATGTGATAATTTGTTAAACCATTCATCCTCTGCTATGAACATGCACACACATGTACTTGAGTACCAATTTCCAATTCTTTGGGGGTATTGACATACTTTCTTTATCATGGATTGCATCCAGCTATTATAAGATAAGTTTCTAGCCTGCTGCCCTCTGTGGTTGAGGAGTAGTTAAGGAGTTTGTATTTGGCAAATCTTGGAGAATGCCATAGTAAGAAGCCATTGGACCGTGAATCTGGACATCTCTGATGAGTCCTAACTGTGCTACTTTCCACTTTCTTTTTTTATGTCAGTATTGCCCGGTTTTTTAAATATTTATTTATTTACTTATTTGGCTGTTCAGGGTCTTAGTTGTGGCACGTGGGCTCTTTGGTCTTCACTGTGGCATGTAGGATCTTTAGTTGTGGTATGTGGGGTCTAGCTCTCTGATTAGGGATCACACAAGTGCCCCTGCATTGGGAATGCAGAGTCTTAGCCACTGGACCTCCAGAGAAATCCACTGCCAACTTTTTTTACTTCAATTTTCTCATCTCTGATATGTGAGCTCTGGAGTTCCTTCTGGTTCTGACGCTTGATTTTTGATCTAAACAAGATTTTAGCCCTCAAGAAATTTACAATTTATCTGGACAAACAAGGCCACAGCATATGTGAAACATCAAGAATTAGTCTTCCTGGTGTTGGGAGAAAGGAGTTTTTATTTCCATCTACCTTCTCTACTCAACATGAAGAAGCCCTTTTTGATGATTTTCAATTATTAATATATTTTTAAATTGCAACAGCTGCTGCTACTGCCAGAAATTTAGACATCTTGGGCACTGCTAAGTTGGGATATCACCCAGAGGGACCAAGGGCAGCAGTGAAAACAGAAATGTTACAAAGGTTGAAGTGCTAGGCTGTCAGCATGCCCGTTTCTGGCCGCACAAACTAGCCCTTTACTAAGAAAGAGGAGGAGCAGCTGGCCTCAGCCCTCCGCCTTCCCTAAGCGGAAGGAAAAGCAGTGAAGACTCTAGCTCCACCCCAGACCCCTGAGGAAACGCGGCTCTCCCACCTGCCTGGCAGCCTCTCTGCCCATTCCACAAAGAAGCACAGCTACAGACTACCCTGTGACCTGGCCGTTCCTTGCCCTCTCCCTTCTTTCAACTATCTTCTTAAATGTTACTTGACAATTGGATAAAAATCATATTTGAAAGAATGCACTGGACAATGTGCAGCAGGGACCCATTAAAACACTGCCTTGGTATATACCAAAATATACTCATTTTCACAGATTTAAATACTTCTCAGCTCTCTCCAAAGGACTGCATGACAGATGGTTTCAAAGCAAGTCACGTCTACAAACAGCAGACAGAAATATTATTTAGCAGATTTTCTAAAAGTTCTTCTGAGCCTTCCAGAACCCGTCTTTCCCCCATGGGCTCTTTTATTTCTAATTTGTGGAGGCCCAAAGGAAAAAAAAATCTCTCTTACTTCCTAGCAACGTCCGTGTGTGTATTTCCTGGGCTTGTACAATATAAGAACTGAAAGAAGTTCTAGCACTATGGAGCTGGCTCTTGTGTTATTTTGAAAATACTACCCTGGCCTGAAAAATATGAATTACTGGCCCATCACAACCACTGAGCCAAAGGCCAGGGTTGGGGCAGAGGAGAGGTTGTGTGAGTAAGAGAAGAATGAACTGATAGAGGAATTGTCAGGAGAGTTATGAATCATACACACTACCATTTAGTAAGTTATGCTTTGATGAAAGAGATCAAAATAGGGACCATGCTCAGAAAAACTTCTTTGTTTTTCAAGTTTTGAAAAAAAGTCAGGCATATATTACGAAGAGGGAATAAGTCACAGCCTTGGCCTGGCCTCTGGGAGCATCCACGTTTGGTGAGGACTGAGCTATTAACTCACAAAGCAGGCCATGTATTAGATCTAGATAGCCTGTGGTCCTCGTGGCCGGAGGAGAGGTCAGGTAGCTGGGCCTTCCGGGACTGGATTTAGTTATCCACACCAGCGAGACCCCTAAAGGGATGGGAAGATGGTGGAAGGCTTGTCAGATCATCAGAATATCTTAAACAAAGGGCTAGAGGATGTGAAGGCTTTGGGGATGAGCAGAGGGAGGACTGTGAGGGACATTTCAGCTTGCCGAAAGAGTGGATACAGGTGGAGAGGAACAAGTGAGCTGAGCCCATGGGGTTGGCAGCCAGGAGCCCAGACTGGCTGGGTGGGAAGGATGCTCTGTAATGTCAGTGTGACCCATCAGGTTGTGTTCTGTCACTGTACCAATGAAGACTGCCTTCTTTTTCTTACTGTTAGCTTAACCCTGAAAAACAACCTTATTTACACCATCTCTAATGTGTATTGACAAAGAGAAGGAGAAAAAGCCTGAGCAAAGCAACAAGAGAGATCTCTCCCACTTTCTGATTAACAGTACAATTGTGGGCTGTTGGAGCAAAGCCATCTTACAAGTAGTTGGTGCATTTTCATCTCTTACAGTGAAATTTTCCTGTTTATTCCTCCCACTCATGTTCTAGAATTTTATTTATAACACTTTTTGGCCTGCTCTTTAAAGTGTGCTTGCATGCCTCCCTCTGTGTGTGAGAGACTGACTGGGAAACTGAAGTACTCTATTGGGCTTTGCGCTTCTGGAAGGCAGGCCCCACATACATTCCAAGTATTATAATTATGACCCATTAGGCATAAAGAGAAGCAGTATAGACGGAGGCCCTCTGTTCTGGCTGCACCCATCCTCCAGCACTGCCTCCTGGGCTCATATCCATCCAACCTGTCCCAGGAAGGCTGCCTGTCCACCAGGGCCTGCTGCCAGGCACGCCTGGGACCAGACCTCCCTGCCAGGTGACAACAGGTGTCCAGAGAGAGGCCACGAGCACAGCTGGGCACCTGGCACAGAGGTGAACCGGCCTGACAGGAAGGATAGGGCTTCCCAGACCCGACATGGAGGAGGGGGTCCCGTTGCCCTGGTCTGTGGCTAGTGGCAGGGGCTGCAGGGGGCAGAGGCCTGGAGGAAGGGCAGGCCTGGCCCACACGGAGGCCACAGGGAGCCTGGTGGCTTTCCTGGCTTCCTTTTCAGCCCCAACCCAAGCCTGGACAATCAATCACTTGCCTTTCAGTGGGGTGAGACTCAGGGATGGGCCCTCCTGGCTGCAGTCCAGGGCTAGGGGCACTCCCTTGGACCCGAAGGGAGCAGAGCCGCTTAGCACTTAGCCTGGGGCTGGATGGATGCAGCTGAGTTTTTTCCTCTGTTGTCTCTTTATCTGGGTTAACTCATTCATTGCTAGGAAGCAACATGATATAGAGGTAAGAATTCTATTGATAGTTTTGGAATTAGGTTAACTTGTGTTTGAATCCTTACTCTGCCATTTTGTTCATACATGATCTCAGGAAAGATATTTAATCTTTTGGTCTTCAGTTTCCTCATCTGAAAAATGGGAATAAAAATGAGGCATTCCTCAAAGAGGGATTGTGAAGCTTGAAAGTATCTTGAACATAATATACAGATGACAAATATTTTAGTTCCCTTCATTTTTTTACATCAGTGCACCATATCGATTTTTTTAAAATCCATTTCAAAAAAACATGAAAGGTCCATGTCAATTTCTGTTCATCTAAATATTACTTTAATAAATGTACCACTGCCTAGAGTTTTAACCAGCACTTTGCTACAGGGAAATTTGGCTGGGATGACTTATTTTATAGGAGAATCTCATCTGGATGCTCAGCATGTTTTATTGCTGTGTTTGTTTGTTTTTTCTGTGTCCTCTTCAGATTTATTTTTCACCACTCTGCATAAGAACTCCAGGTTGGACCCAGGCTTTCTTGTTTTTGCAGATTAATATTTCTGAACAAGTGAAATACTGATAGTACTGCTTTCATTAAACTTAATAATAATCCTTTCTATTGTATTAAATAAAGTATCATATGTAAAGTGGCATAGGGTAGGTATTCAATAATTAGCAGCTGCTATTATTATTATAAAGCAGGAGCCAGTAGAGGCAGATACTCCAGAGGAAAACTTTATCATTCCTCTCCTGGATGAAACGTTGAAATCCATATGGATATACAAGACACCAAAGGCCTATTCAGCCATCTCACCAAGATGTTGAAATACCCTCATCTGAAGTCAATGAAGTCCCCAGTGTTGTCAACTTGATCATTGAGCCTGAGACCAGAGACAAAGTGGAGGCTGACCAGCCTTGAGGTCTATTTAATTGCTCCAAACAAAAGGTTAATGAGGAAGGGGAGAGGCCCTTCCTGGGGGGACACAAAGGCAGAGCCCTTCCCTCAAGGAACTTAGAATCTCTGCTTGGCTCTCTTTCCTCCCTATTATACCCATTTGTATGTTGTTTTTTAAGTGTCCTTAAGTCTCTTCTCAAGAGAGTGGCTAATGGGCCTGTAAACCCATCTGAGACAAGGGCCCTGGCTTTTACTTCTTTTGTTTCCCTCTCAAGGCGACTAGAACTGTACTCAGCAAAGGGCAGAGGCTCAATAGAAGTTACTGACTGCCTGACCTTGGGGACTTGATCAACATGCTAGTTAGAAGCCCCAGCTAAAGTAGTGTTAAGTGGCATTCACTGGTGACCCTGGCAGGCTCAGACAAGGCAAAAGGAACCACAAAGTGCAAGCATGCCAAGGGCAGTTTGGTTCAGAAAGCCAGCCTGTGAGCAGATGGGGGGTGATGGTGGCACAGCGTGATGGCTCAGTCATCTCCTTCAGTAGATTGTCTTTGCTTACTTCTCCAACATGAGCCCAGATTACCTTCTGTGGAATTGAGTCTTTGACAGCAAACTGCCTATTTTTTAAAATTAAATTTTATTTATTTATTTTTGACTTTTGGCCACACTGTGTGGCATGCAGGATCTTGGTTCCCCAACCAAGAATCAAAACCGCACGTCTCTGAAATGGAAGCACCAAGTCTTAAAACTGATGGACCACTTCCGTTTGGAAGTCTCCAAATTGCCTATTAAAAGTCTGTATACCTAAGGCTGATTCATGTTGATGTATGATGGAAACCATCAAAATATTGTAATTATCCTCTAATTAAAAAGAAAATTAAAAAATTTTAAAAAGTGATAAAGCGAAAGGGAGTGGGGAAGGGGAAGGAGGGGTGGGGGGTGGGGTAGGGAAACTGGGATGTCTATATTGAAAAGCCTGACTTTTTAAGGTATGTTTTATACTGTAAACTTCAGATATCTTCTGGCTGGTACTACTACCACAGTAAAGGGATTTGTGTGATATTTGCTTCTGTTGGCTAAGGAGCCAACATAATAATACTAGCCAGAGGAGGACATTCTGGTTGATAACGGAAATTCAGGGGAGCCTTTTTATTGTGGGTGGGGAGGGGTGGGTGTAGAGAAGCACATACCTGGAGTCAGGAAGGATTCCTAGTGAAACCACTGAGAAACTTTGTAACTTAGGAACTGTCATGTCTCCTTTTAGGATTAATTTCCTTATTTCCTTCCCACACAGAATCATAAGGATGGAAAGGCATCTATTTAACCAACTGCCTATCACTATAGCCAATGCCCAGCCAAATCTGAGAGTCAAGGAACAATGTTCTTAAGGCCTCTTGGGGAAAGAGAACAGATTTAGTCCATGTGGTTTCTGAATGAGAAACTGGGAACAAAGGGTGGAAGTTACAAGGATGCAGATTTCAATGCTATATAAGGAAGAGATTTCTAACCCACTAGAGCTGTTAAAATCTAAATGGGTTGCCTGCTAAGGTAATGAGTTCTCCATGTGGGTAAGTGTTTAAGTTTCTGATTTAGTCCTCCTAACCACATATCCTGCTTCTCTGCCCAAATTTGCAAAACCAAAGCCCTAACTGCCCATGATTCAAAGTGACTAAAGATGAGATCCTGGCATGCTGACTTTGGTGGCTGTTGAGTCCAGGGCCAATGCCAGTGCCAGCTGGTACAATGAGGATTTCTTCCCTTAGAAATGTAAATAAGGTCTCCCAAGTCTGTCTCCTGTAGCGGGCATGGCTCCAGACCAAGTATTAATACTTCCTGGAGTGAGTTGAGATGCTCCTGCCTTGACCCTCAGGGAGTTGGGCCTGAAGGTGTTGGACCTTCCTTCTGTTATTGGGCTTTCTGGGTGCCAGGCAGGCCCTCTGGCTCTAGCATCTCACCTGTTCAGTCGCTCTCCAAGGCAAGAACATTCTTCTCTCCCAATGAAGAGCTACCACCAAGCAAGCTTGGCAAGTAAATACGAGACATTTACAAACTCCAAACCATTTTTCACCAGTTTGCTAATGCCTTAAAGGTACTCTAAGAGTAAAAGATGTGAAATTAGCATTCTCGACCTTTGATCCTACACAAATCATCATTCTTTGAAAGAGTGGTTGTTCACAGGCAGAATTCAGCCATTCAGGCCTGATAGACTCAACCTGGAGACATGTACTCGGAGAGGCAGATTTAGAGCCTATATGTTGAGTTCCATCTAAGTTTTAAGTGTATTCAGCTCTTACATGAATATTCAATTTAAAGAAAGCATTCAAGACTATTGAGTACTACTTTCAATCATGACACTTTATGAGGGGAGGGAGGGGTGTGGGTATTAATTTATAGTTTACAAAGCATTTCATTTCCTGGACTTAATCAAAGGGGCAAAGCCTCAGCCTAGCATAGGAACACGTGTACTCATTGAATGTTAAGATCTCAGATGAAAACTTGGATGTCAGAGCTCCACTGGGGTGAAGGTAGATTAGGATCACCCACCGGCAGTTACAGGTGAGGAAACTGAGACTTACATTCAGTGGGTTATTCTCTGGCCTCATTTGCCAGTTAGTTCCTTTCAGTCATGTCCGACTCTTTGCAGCCCATGAATTGCAGCGCGCGAGGCTTCCCTATCCATCACCAACTCCCAGAGCTTGCTCAAACTCATGTCCATTAAGTCGGTGGTGCCATCCAACCATCTCAATCTTGAGCTAAACAGGGCAAGCAGAAGCCATGAAAATCTACTGACCCCGTGCTGTTCTGGGGAAGGCAAATCTTCTGCAGGCAAGTGGTGCTTTGTTAGCATCCTTTATGTTGTTCTGCACCCTACCTCACATCTAAGCCACAGAGTCGTGGCTGTCCAGCAGGTCTGGGAACAGAAGCATCTTTTGCTCCCTTCAAATCTTACACTAGAAGTAAAGGAAAAGCTTTTCATTATTTTAGTAAGTCAACAACCCAGGCATTTCTTTGGCGAGTTTCTTTGCTGTTTTTGTTAGATTTGAGAAAAACTTCATTATCAGGTTCTCTTTGGTTTTCAAAAGTTTTTCAGGGCTTTTTTTTTAGTTTTTTTCTTTTTTTCCCATCTTTCATAAGAGGGACAAGTGGAAAGCTGGTAATGTCCCAACTTGTCTCTCATTTAAATGAACCTGTCACCCAGGCCCTCTGATTATTTGTGTTTTTAAAATATTTTAATTAAAAAAATTATTTTATTTTTTTAAGGCTCCTTGATTGTTGGCTTTGTCTGTTGTTGGCTTGGAGCCCACTTCAATGCATTGTCATAAGTGGCTGTAGAGACCCTGTGGGCCCTCCCAGCCACCATCACCTCCCTTATGGCCCTTGAAGAAATCAAGAGCTTCCTTTCCATGAGTTCTTGTGAAGAGAAGCAAGGCAGAGCTTATCACCAACTTGGGCCGACTGTGTTCCAGGGTTGAGCCCTTTGAAGGAAAGCTAGGAGGGTGGACACGACCTCTACTCTGCCCCGCGCACTCAGGGGCAAGGAGATGGGACAGGCACAGGGCATAGCTGGAAACTGAGCCAAACAGAAGACTCAGTGGGGAATCTGCTGAGTAAATTCTTGTCCACGTGGGTGGCAGAGAGGAGGTTGGAGAGGAAGCCCTTATCATTTGTTGATGGCCTGCTAAGTATTACTTATTCATTTCTAGGTGCTTTCTTATGTTATTTCATGTAATCTTCCTAACAACCTTGTGAGATGAATGTTAATATCCCCTTTTGTGTGGATGAAGAAACCAATGCCCAGATGGGAGACCACACAGCTGCTCCTCCAGGTACTCCTGTGTGGCCAGCTTCAGTCAGTGCTCCTGTTTTCTGAGCTTTTCTGCAGCCTGCCAGCTGCCCCAACACTACCTGACAGGGAAGGAGAAAGGGGCGCTAGCAGGAGAGACTTTCTCTCCTGGGTTTCTGCATTTTCCAGGCACAACCCCGAACTGGGGAGGAACTGGGGAGGCTCTGCTCCTCTGACTGGTGCCTGTCGGTCTATTCCTGAGGCAACTCCCCAATTACCCCTCGAGAAGGAAAATCACAGTCTGTAGTGTGCTGGCTTCCCCTTCCCCTCCCCCTCTCTACAAACTGGAGCTCTTATTCTAGAATTCAACCCTCCCCAGAAGCAGGAATCTATGTGCTAATGTGTTAATCCTCCTATTCAGAAGGTCGAGCCTTCCCTACTGTGGGGACCAGCAGCAGTCTATAACCTGACCCATACAGTATTTCTGTCCTGGGGTGAGCCTTGTTCCAGCCTAATTATAGCACAAAGGGGAGTTTAGACCCACTCATGCAGTTGTTTAAATTTACTGAGAGCAAATGGGGCTAGGGGATTTGGAAGGTAGCAATGGGGTCCCGACTTCCATTACTAGAGGCCGCATGATGGCCAGGCCTCGTGGAGAAACTCTGAGGGCATAGAGAGAGAGTGGTGAATGTGTGCCTTAGCTTCAGGGACTCCCCCTAAGAGGCAGGAGTTGTGTGGGCAAATCACCCTCCCTGAGGCTAGGACTGGCCTTCTGGAGGAATGTGGTCCTCCCTCTGGTGTGCCATGGAAGTCTTGGAAAAGATGGCCTCCATCATAGAAACCTTTCTTTCCTGTGTGGATAAGAACTGGGCTCAGGTTTCAAGCAGGCCATTCTGAGAAGGCCCAGAGCGAAGGGGATGATGGGAACAGGAGACCAAGTCTTTATTTCATGATGGCAATGGCGGCGGGCCTGGAGGAGATCTGACAGTGGCCTTGTTATCTGATTGGGGCTACCCAAAGGACAGAGGCCAGGTATAGTTACAGGCACTTGCTCCTACTCTGCGGAGCAAATGGAAACAGAGGAGAGCTGGGAGAGGACAAGTGCCTCACGTTTCAGTTTTTCTCCTGCTTCTCCTCAGCAGCTGTGGTATGGCAGTAGCAGGAGGAGGCGGAGGCCCTGGTCACTGGACTTGGGAAGCTGCTATAAAGACTGGCGATTGAGAGGAAGGAGCGCTGGACTGGAGTCAAGAGTCAGGGGTCCAATCTCTTTCAGTCTCTGTCCTGTGTCTTTTTTATCTACACTCTAAGTAAGTTGGACTAGCTCATTGCTAGGGACCTTGAGGCTCCAATATTCCAGTGTTTACCTGGATAGGAGAGAACATGAGTCTGGAACACACAGAAGACCTTTCCACATGGAGAGTCAAAACTAGGACACCATGATGGTTGCTGCTGCCACTGGCAACAGCCATGGTCCCTCTGCTCATCCCTCCGGAAGTACTTGTGTGAGGCTACCAGCCATGGCTGCCTGCAAGGGTCCCTAGGTTCCACTGAAGAGCACACCTTCTGACTGCCAAAAGACCCAATTGCTAATGAGCAAGCTGAGCAAAGTGGGAAAAACATGTACCAAAATGTTTTAGTGGTTGTAACAATGCTGAGATTAGGGATAAGAACTTTTCCCCTTTTCCTTATTTTCCAAATTTTCAGGAAAGCGTATATATTGATTGTTCTAAAAACTGCTTTGTTAAGGAAATTCCCTGGTGCCCAGTGGTTAGGACTCAGTGCTTTCACTGCCTGGGCCCAGGTTAAACCCCTTTTGGGAACTAAGATCCCACAAGCTGTGTGGCACAGCCAAAAAAATGAAAATAAATAAAAATTGCTTTGTTAAAAGTAAGTTTGCCAGAAGCAAACTGATCTTGATCTACAGGTGGCAAGGTGATCGGGGCCTTCACTGGGCTGAGATTTAGTTTGGAATTGTACTGTACAATATGCTACCCACTAGTTAAGCATAGTTATTTAGAAATAAAATTAGTTGGAATTAAGAAAAATTTAAAATTCAGTTCAGTTGCACCAGCCACATTCCAAGCGCCTAGCAGCCACTTGTGCTAGTGATTGGTATTCTGGACAAATATAGAATATTTCTGTCATCTCAGAAAGTTCTACTGGATAGTGCTGCTTTGGAACATCTGTGAAAATATGGTTGAAAGTCAAAGTCATATCAAATGTGGGCTAATGGTACCCGGTCCTTCTAGAGAGACCAAATGTCTTGAAAGCACCTACTTGGAATCCTTTGTTTATGGTAACCTGATTGTTTCACTTTACTTCCTTATATTCATTCAAAAAGGGGAAGCTAACCTCTTTGGGGAACACTTTCTTACTGTTACTACTTGGTCAAAAGTAATAAAACCCTATTTCCTGAAAGCATGATCTTACCACTTTTAAGGTAGTAACTGACCATGACTTAGGGAAAGATCCAGCTTCCCTCATCATTCAATAAGACAACTGGTCCATCTGAGAGGTTTTGCAGGACAGATGAGGTCTCCCATCCCAGATCTTGAAATGTCTGATAAGATTTTAAAAGCTGGTTATTGCCCGCACACCTTACAGAAAAGTAGGCCTTAGTGAGTTCCCCCATGGCCTAGTGGTTAGAACTCTGGGCTTTCACTGCTGTGGCCCAGGTTAAATCCCTGGTCTGAGAACTAAGCTCCCATGGGCCAAGTGGCACAGCCAAAAAAAAAAAAAAGGAAAGAAAAGAAAACTAGGCCCCCAGGCCTTATAGTGGGAGTGGGGGTGTGGGGCAGAGTAGAAGCAAGAGTGAAGAGGCAGGAAGTGGGGTCAACCCAGGCAACAGTGACGTTTGACTATTATCTTAACACTTCAAGGAAATAAAAATACCGTCCTTATAAGGAGATGGGGAGGCCCCAGAAATGCTCCTCTTTTCCCTCTAACTCCTCCTCCACCAAGAGAGAACACCCTTACTGCACTCCTGCTGTGGTCTTGCCCATTAAAACTCCTCTGTCAAGTTTAGACATCATTAAATGGTCCAAGCTACTCTGACCAGGTTCATGTGCTGGGCACCATGGACTCAGAAATGAGCAAGATCTGGTCCCTGCCCTCAAAAAATCATACTTTCACAGGGGAAACAGACATCTAAACAATGTATTTCAAGTCAGTGGGCAGGTGCTATGTATAGATGTACAGGATGCTGTGAGAGTACAGGAAAGGGAATGTTGCACTCTGAATGCAGACATAAGGGAAGATTCCTGGAGAGGACACAAGAAATAAAGGATGAGTAGAAGTTCACTAGCCAAGAATAATGGAGAGTTGGGTGTTCAAGGGAGGAGCATTGAGGCATTGAAAAGTCTGGCCTTGGATGGTGGGGGTAGGGGAGAAAAGACTAAAAACAGTTAGCTGTGGCTTCAGCACAGGGCAGAGGTGCGCAGGAGTTGGGTGACGCATCACCTGGGTGATAGACTTGTTATGGTAGGCCACAGAGCACCTTAGGAGTTTGGACTTGATGACCAGGGGAACACACTGGAAGACATACTGGTGAGAATGGACTAAAGGGGAGTAAGTGTCCATGGAATAAATCAGTAGAATGTCAAAGACCTTACTTCCACTCCCAAGATATTTACTGGAATCACTCACTCAAGGTCACTCAGCTTCCAACCAAATTCTATCTCTACAGTATATTCCATAGTCTCTGAAAATGTACCACAGGTAACAGCTACGGAATGGGCCAATAAGCTAATTTCCATTCAATCAGCTGATTTTTTATGAATGACCCAAAGTGCAGGGCACAGTACTAAGCCTTATTTAAGCACTCTGGGACTACAGAGAAGAATGAGACATGGCCAATGCCCCTCAACTCTTCTGCTATTTGACTAATCTAGAAATTTGTCAGAGGGTTTGGCTGTAACTTTTGATTTATTTTGTTATTATTTTATTTTACTTTTGTCCATGCCCAACGGCATGTGGGACCTTAGTTCCTCAGCCAGGGATCCAACTTATATCGCCTGCGTTGGAAGCACTGGACCACCAGGGAATTCCCATGGCTGTAATTTAAACAGGAACAAATGTAACACTAAGATGTGTAAACAGGTTTAGAATGATAACAACTTCTAATAAT
>ML663443.1:1296938-1323389 GCA_007570785.1 Antilocapra americana | reverse complement strand
GGTAATATAAAAATCTTTAACCAGGAAATGATACTGGTTTAGGCAGAAATTTCTTCTACAAAGACTAAAATATGGTATTTAGCTCTTCTGATTGGCACAGAGAACTGAGAATGTGACCAGAAGTCAAAGTTAGCCAGTTCCTTCTATGGTTTTGGGCATATCCCCTCTCTGCACACCAGTTTGTTTTTCTGGAAAATGAGGACAGATCTAACAGTGCTTCTGTATCTGACAAGGCAATGCCAGAAAATGTATCATGAAGTCCCACGAACTGTTTCAATGTACCCTTATATATGCAAGACATTTCCTTTTATGTTCTTTTTTTTTCTTAAAAAAATTTGCCCCTTACTCTATGTCTCAGGAGGATTTGGTTCTCTTTCCCCCTATGGCTTCCAGAACGTTTCAAAACTCTTCAAATGAAAATATGCGAGTCATGACTTGTGGGTAGCAAGTTAGGACTTGTGGGGACAGTTAGCAGGGAGGGCGAACTCTGAGATCTGCCAGCAATTGTTTTCCCCCGTGATTCGAATGAAGGAAAAGATCATGTTATTTATACAGCATAAGGTTCCAGATTTTCAGGAATGAAATCTGAACCCAGCATGTCAACATATTGGTCTGGTCTGTCTTGGAATCTACAGTAGATGGATTTCTTTGTGCTGGGAAACATTAGGAAGGTCAATATTCTTTTCTGATTTTTTTTTTTCTGTTAAGAAAAGGGTTCATTCTCACACTCTAAAGCGGTGGTATTAGATATCATCCAGATAATACACTCAATGGTCGTGCTGCCTTTGGTTTCAAACATAAAGCCCCAGGGCAAACAGCTTTTCTGTATTCAGTTACATGTTCTTTACTTCACAGATAATGTTTTGCCACAAATACTCCCGGCCCAGGAGAAAATACAGAAGTGAACAATCAAATGAAATAAAAATAATAGTGATGTTAATAAGTCCAAAATTGCAAAGATCCCAGAGATTGTATCAACCTGGGCTTCCCAATCAAGGAGGAATTGTCCTGGAAAGGGGAAGTGGATGGAAGCAGCAGGTTGGGCAGAAGCCTAAAGGCAAAAGTGGGCGGCAGCCCTGTGTCGGGGGAGTGCAGAGAGCCCGGCCAGCCGGGGATCACAAGGCTGGGTTTCAAGTCCTGCCCTCCTTCTGATGAGCTCTCCAACAAGGTATAATCACTTTCCCTCCCTGACTTTCAGGTTCTTCATCTTCAAAAGAAGGGGGTTGGCCTAGACCTAGAGGAAAGGCTCTGGAGTCTGATAGCTGCGGGTCTGCCTCTTGGCTTGGCCACTGGCCGATGCCTCACCTTGGGCAGACATTCTCTGAGCCTCAGTTCTGTTCCCTGGAAACTCAAGGACCATAATACCTTCCTGACTGAGCTATCCTGAGGATTAAAAAGATACTGTTTTTAAAGTGTCTGGCACAGAGTAGCCAGCACTCAGGAAAGTTTTGTTCCCTTCTGGCGTCCTCTGTAAGTCCCTTCCAGCCCTAAAACACTCTGGCTCCGATCCAGTTCCTTTGTCTTCCAAATCCAGTCCATGGCTTGGAAAAAGCCCTAATTCCCAATCACTGCGGGAGCACACACACCTGAATTGCTTCTTTCAGTTTTACAAATGGCCACTAAAACTTTCTTCCTGGGAAATATTTGCCCCAATTCACCAACTCTTAGGAGTATGGAGTCACCGCTTTTTCTTCTCAGACTCCACTTCTCTCAGATTTCCCTGCCCCCAGGCGTTGGGAAGGGGGCAGGGAAGGGACAGCCCCGGGGCTGAGCTCCTCTCGGCCTCCTTTTCCCCATTCTCCAGGTGTTTGGTTGCAAAGTCCAAGATATAGCAAGTGTTTCCCGTTGAGGAAGGGCACAGACCTAGCTCATCTTCCAGGCTCTGGCTTGGCGATTTAGTGGATCCCAAAATAGGGTCCCTTGGGGGGCTGGTTTCTTGGTGGTTTGACCAACCTGGCAAGGGTTTGTTTGTGGTGGTCCTTTTTTGGGAACTCCTGGTTCTGAACTCCTTCATTCCAGGGAAGCTTCAACTATATATTATAAATATAATGTAACATATAAAGTAACATAATGCAACTTATATATATTTATAATAGTAATATAACCACATGACAGAACCTTTGAAAAGTAGAGAAAAAGAAAATCCCACCCTATTCAGAATTAACAACTCCTCAACGCAGACACTAGTAGTACTTTGCTGTTTTGTTTTTTTAAATTTAAATCTTTCCCTATTTATTTCTACACACACACACTTTGTTGTACTTTGCTTTTCACAGTATAAACTTTTCTAGGTAGATACTTCAATAGTTATTATTTTAATATCTGTGGAATACACCTAGGGGATTCCCTGTCAATTCTTTTACACTTTTCTTGTTGGCCCTTTAGGTGGTTTCCAGTGTTACTCTATCTTAACTAACACTGCAATGAATATATATTACTGTAGCGCCTTTTCACTCCAATTTCTTACTATTTCCTTAAAGTCATCTAGAAATTGAAATACGGGGTTAACGAGTAGGAACATGTTTATGGTTCTATAAATCCTGCCCAGATGCTTTCCAAAGGGTTGAGCTGATATATACTCTGACCTACAGCACGTGATAGTGTTTTTTCATCACACCCTTCCCAGCACAGGCTATCAGCTTTAAAAAAAAATGTTGATTTTTTTTTCAGGGTAACTGTGCTCTGATTGACAGTGAGAAGAAAAAACACTTGCTTCCCTACCCCTTGAGTTTGACTGGGCTTCCCTCCTGGCTCAGCTGGTAAAGAATCCGCTGACTTTGATTACCAGGTTTTTTTCTGGTTTTATTTTTTAAGCAAGCCTTTTGAAGTGAGTGGGATTTAAATGAAGAAAGATGGCTTAGTGAATAGAAACCGGGAGGTTGTCCCAGTAATGATGTTAAAGGAGAAATGGCAAAATGAATCAAAGTTCTCCATGGAAAGGAAAGGACAGGTAAGTCAGGGATGAGTTTGGGAGGAGCTATACAGTGGAGCCAGGTCCTAGCCAGAGGTGGGAGAAAGATGTACTCAGTTTAGTAGCATCGGTTTGGACCAATTGAAAGCAAAAGAGGCTGGATTCCAGACATGAAATCAACATCGAGGATTTGGCGAAGAGATGAAAGAGAAGTATATTTTGGATTAGTTGAAGAAATAACGGAGTCTCTCAGGTACAGAGGGGAGGGAATCCCCCACTCTCTCATTGATTGAACGCATTCCCTGAGCCCAGGGAACTTTCTGGAAGGTGTCTCAATGAATCCTCACACTCAACCAAGGAGAGAATTCATATCATTAGCTTCATTTTACAGATATGGAAACTGAGGACCTGAGGGGTTCAGTGCAGCAGCCAAGGCCTCATATATATTACGAGTGACCAAAATCAGGGTTTGAAAGCATGCCTTTTTACATCAAACCTAATTCCTTCAGGATCATGAATAAGATCTGGACAAAGGAGGGAAGAGAAATAGCATTTATCCAGATCATGAAGGCCCGGGGGTCAGGCTCACATCTCCAAATTCTTTGAGGAGTAGGGGTTCAGAGCTGTCAGAATCCCAGGCTGAATCTGAGTATGTTGGCCCCAGTGGCCACTGAGCAAGGCCGAACAAGAATTCTGATTCCTAAATCCTCAGTTATTTGAAGGCCAGGTGCCTTAGAGCTTTGTCACTGCCTCATTTGGGATGCCAACTACTCTTAGGACCAGTGAGATTGCAAGGATTCCTGTTTGCCTAACAGGCTCTCCATTCCCTTAGATCAATGAGAGAATGTCTACTGCTCAATTTCAAGCACCTCCTCTCTCTCTGAATTAAAGTGGAAACTGCCTGGCTTTATTTCATGACTTTCTATTGCGCACTGAGTCTTTGAAAGTATGATTGTGGAACACATATCACTTGGTGATCTGAGTGACAGAGGCGACCCATGGGACCAGGGAAATGTCTTCGTTTGGCTGCTTTTAAGGCCTGGGTTTCCAGAACCCCCACATCTCAGCAAGGAAGGAAATCCAGCTGGCCCATTGTCTTCAGAGACAACAAACTTTTGTGTAAAACAACAGAAATAACAGATAATTATTATGACCTTCATATTCATTCTATATCTGAAAGGAAATACTCCAGAATGTTAGCATCAACATGTTACGTTGCTGGGTGGTGGTATTACAGCAAAATTCTTCAGATTTTTTTTTTTGAGAAACAAAAGCCAAGTTTGTTTTTTGTTCATTTCTTGCATTTGAAGTTCTCCCCTTGACGTCATCCTTGGCCTGAAACTCTGCTCAAGTCCTTAACTACCACACAACAGCAACCAGCCATTCCAGGTGGGTTGCCTCTAGTCAGTTTTACACAGGTCTACCCAATCCCCTAGTTACTTGTCCTCAGCAGCCTTAATTAGGCTGCTTTGGGGTTCAGCACAAAGGGCCTCCATTAGCTGACAGATACAGGCTCATCCCAGTTGGATGCAAGCTTACAAAGGGAAGCTTTGGCAGTTTCTTGAATTCCACTTGCTAGGCCATCCCCGACGGGACAGTCTTCAGCACCCCTAGTAAAACCTTGGCTCTGGGTTCCTAGGGGAGCCAAATCTTGAATTCGCTGGAGCCCCCGGGTGACTGAGTGTGGTAGGGAAGAGAGCTAGACTTCTCATTAGGACCTTCCTGTGTTTTGCCCAAATTTCCATAACAAGGATGATTTGCTTTGAAATTTGGCAAAACAGTAAGAAAACAGCAAGAGTTATTTATTGAAAATGCATTTTATTCAGGACCATTGGGGTGATCAATCACCTAGCATTTTTTAATTTAGCATTTAAAATGTGCTGGCTTGGAGCTAGGCAGTAGGGGTAGGGAGATTTAAAGGGGAAGGCGTGACTGTTTCCTGGAGGACCGGTTATTTACTGGGTACAATCTTTCATCCTGGGAGGTAGGTTTTCACTAGGACTGGAAGACCTGGGTTCCATCCCTGGGTTGGGAAGATCCCCTGGAAAAGGGAAAGACTACCCACTCCAGTATTCCATGGAGTCACAAAGAGTCGCAAAGAGTCGGACAGGACTGACAGACTTTCACTTCAGTACTACAGGTGAGGAAACCGAGTCATTGAAGGTCTCCGAAAGGGCTTGTGCCATGGCTATAGACCATGTTGTAAATTACTGGAAATGCTGAGCCCACAAGGCAGGTCTGCCTACTTTTAGAGTTTGTGCTCATTAATGATATACCACTTTTCTCCTATGATGTACACACTCATACATATACAATGTGATTCCTGACCTTTTAGCCCTTGTAGTCTAGTTGAGATGATGAGAAATGCAAATACAAATACTGGCAGTCATTGGTTTATGAACACTCATCACAGTCACAAGTCCCTTCTGTATCTCAGCTGGAATCTCCACGTCTGGAGTTTTGGAAGGCTGGGCTGGGCTGTAGGGAATTTGGCTTTTATCCACATCAGCCTTACTGCTCAAGTTTTTCTGCTTGGACCATGGCTGAAATCTACCATTGCTGTCTTCAGTCATCAAATTGCAAATCTAGGTTTCCTGCCCTTCTGCCTCGAACAATTAAGGCAGTGCTTCTCAAGCTTTAACATGGGGAGGAATCACCTGGGGATCTTATTAAAATGCAGATTTTGAATGCGTAGGTGGAGGAGTTGGGAGCCGACAGTCTGCATTTCTAATAAGCTCCCAGGTGATGCTGATCTAGTTAGTTTCAGGACTGGGTAGAAGGCAGAAGGAGTTAAATGAGTTTACCTAGCCCTCGGTTTTGTCCTTCCAGCCCTACGCAAACTGATGAGTAGCTCTCTACTTCCCTGTGTGCCCAAGGAAGCACCCCGTTACAGCTGAACTGCAGCCAGAGGGAGGGACGGCCAGTCTCTGAGCCTCACCCCACTGAAAAGTAAGCAGTTGACTTGGGTCCAGGCTTGGGTTGGGGCTGAAAAGGCGGCCGTGTCCCAGGAAAGCCACCAGGCTCCCTGTGGCCTCCGTGTGGGCCAGGCCTGCCCTTCCTCCAGGCCTCTGCCCCCTGCAGCCCCTGCCACTAGCCACAGACCAGGGCAACGGGACCCCCTCCTCCATGTCGGGTCTGGGAAGCCCTATCCTTCCTGTCAGGCCGGTTCACCTCTGTGCCAGGTGCCCAGCTGTGCTCGTGGCCTCTCTCTGGACACCTGTTGTCACCTGGCAGGGAGGTCTGGTCCCAGGCGTGCCTGGCAGCAGGCCCTGGTGGACAGGCAGCCTTCCTGGGACAGGTTGGATGGATATGAGCCCAGGAGGCAGTGCTGGAGGATGGGTGCAGCCAGAACAGAGGGGCTCCGTCTATACTGCTTCTCTTTATGCCTAATGGGTCATAATTATAATACTTGGAATGTATGTGGGGCCTGCCTTCCAGAAGCGCAAAGCCCAGTGGGGAACTGCACACACTTTTGCTAGTCTAGCTAGTATCTGTAATGTTTCCGTGGGAAATGCTTTTCAATTCCCGCAGTGCCTGATGGCATGTGGGAACTGGCTACACAGGGAGGAAGCTCAGCGTGTGAGGTGATTCCTCACTGAGAGTCAGAGGAGTTCGGAGGAGGGAGGGAGGTCCATGGGCTGGGTGTTGACAGAAAACTTCCTAGAGCAGGAGAGCTTGAGCTGTGCCTTTCAAGAGGAAGAGGCAGGAATGGGGCGGGGAGGTGGGGGGCTCATGGGGAATGCTGGGAAAATCGGATCAAGGCATTCTCCTTGTAGTCATGGGATGTCAGGCCAGGTGGGATTAGAAGAAGCGTTGTCTGCAGAGTTTTCAGATTAGAGAACGAGGGAAGGAGGTAGGTAGGAGAAGAAAAGCAATTTCTAATTACTACTCTGGGCCAGGTGCTTTACCAAGGGTGTCTCTATTCCTCATAAGACACCAGAAAGACAGGAGGTATTGCTTAGATGAGGAAATAGCTTTGTAGAGGTTCTTTTTTTTTCTTTTAAATTTCATTGGAGTGTTACTGATTTACAATGTTGTGTTTCAAGTGTACAGCACAGTGACTCAGTTATACATATATTGATTCTTTTCTTGTGGTACATGTATACAATAGAATACTGTGCTGTGCTGTTTTTTTTCAGTCATGTCTGACTCTTTGTGATGCTATAGACTGTAGCCCACCAGGCTCCTCTGTCCATGAGATTCTGTAGGCAAAGAATACTGGAGTGGTTTGCCATTTCCTCTTCCAAGGGATCTTCCTGACCCAGGGATTGAACTCCTGTCTCTTTCATCAGCCGGGAGGTCCTTTACCACTAGCGCCAGTTTCCCTGGCTAGGAAGCCCCACAATGGAATACTACTCAGTCATAAAGAAAGAAATAATGCCATTTGCATCAACATGGATGCAACTAGAGATTATCATACTAAGCTAAGTCAGAAAGAAAGACAAATATCATAGAATATCACTCATCTGTGGATCCTATTTTTTAATGATATAAATGAACCTATTTACAAAACAGAAACAGACTCACAGATATTGAAAACCAAACTTATGATTATCAAAGTGGAAACGTGGTTGGGGGGAGGGATAAATTAGCTTGGGATTAACATACACACACTACTATATATAAGATAAGTGAGGTTCTTGAATCCATTCAGGTGTTAAGTGCTAGACCCAGAATTTGAATTCTAGTCTGTGTGATTCTGTGACACTCTGCTTTTCTTCTTCACATGCCCCTGACTCGTATGTTGGGCTTAAAAATATCAAATGGGAAGTCTAAGTTTCTACAAATGTTCCAAAGTTCCCCTGACCCGGGTCCTTAAAAAGTCAGAGGCCACAGTAACTGTCTTGGAGTCTTATGGCTGTGATAAAAAAAATTACTATAAACTGGATATCTTAAAACAATGTATTTTTTTATGGAAATGTATTTTCTCACAGTTCTGGAGGCCAAGAGTCTGAAATCATGGTGTCAGCAAGGCCATGTTCCTTCTGAAGCTTCTTGGGGAAGATCCTGTGTTAGGGTTCTCCAGAGAAACAGAACCAATAGGACCTGTTGATCCATTGCTGTATCGATCAATTATTTATAAGGAATATGGAGGCTGGCAAGTCCAAAATCTGCTAAGTGGGCTAGCAAGCTGAAGACCCAGGAGAGCTAATGTCCCAGTTTGAGTCTGAAGACAGTCTGCTCTAGAACCAGGAAGATCCAGGGTCTTGGATCAAATCAGAAGGCCATCTCCTAGGGAACTGTCTTTTGTTTAGGGGAGTCTAGTCTTCTTGTTTTGTATTCAGACCTTCCACTGATTAGATGAAGCCCATCTAGAGTATGGAAGGCAACTTGTTTTATTCTAATTCCACCAATTTACATGTTCAGTTCAGTTCAGTCACTCAGTCATGTCTGACTCTTTGCAACCCCATGAATAGCAACATGCCAGGCCTCCCTGTCCATCACCAACTCCTGGAGTCGACCCAAACCCATGTTCATCGAGTCAGTGATGCCATCCAGCCATCTCATCCTCTGTCGTCCCCTTCTCCTCCTGCCCCCAATCTTTCCCAGCATCAGGGTCTTTTCCAGTGAGTCAACTCTTCGCATCAGATGGCCAAAGTATTGGAGTTTCAGCTTCAACATCAGTCCTTCCAATGAACACCTAGGACTCATCTCCTTTAGGATGGACTGGCTGGATCTTCTTGCAGTCCACGGGACAAATTAATCTCACCCAAAACACCCTCACAGAAATACCCAGAATAGTGTTTGACCAAATATCTGCATATCACATGGCCCAGCCAAGCTGACACATGAAATTAACTGTCATACATTCCTGGTCTCTTCTAGCTTCTGGTGGCTTCACGTATTCATTGTCTTTTGTCTGCATGGCTCCAATCTCTGCCTCCATCTTCACATGGCCTTCTCCCCTATGTATCCCAAGTCTCCCTCTGTCTTTCTCTTATAAGGCTACCTGTCACTGAACTGAGGGCTCCTCCTAAATATAGGATGCATTCATCTCAAGATCCTTAGCCTAATTACGTCTGCAAAGACCCTTTTTCCAAATAAGGTCACAATCACAATTTCTGGATGTTAGGACATGGACATATGTTTGCAGGGGATGGGGGGGCACCATTCAACTCACTACTGTGGAATTCTGCCACGGGAATCTGAGAAGTTCTGGCATGGCCACTTCCTAACTTCAGGTTAAAAACAAACCAAACAAACCCCCCCCCACAAAGACTCCAGACTATTAATAATCATCCCAGTGCAAGGAGGTAAGTTGATAACCATCTGGGGTGGATATTTTAAGTATGGTGTCAACCTGGGTGGGGGCCAGGAGAAGTTGCTGCCCACTCAGGGGATTTGCCTAGCCTGTCCCTAAGGAAAGTGAGAATGGGGGGAAATGACCAGAGAGCCTTTTTGTTTTCTTTAAAAATTTACTTTCTTTATTTTTACAATGTATTTGTGGTTTATTTCACATAAACCTTTCCCACAGTAGCCAAATATAGAAGGATTCACTTTTTACATCTTCAGTTTTTTTCAATTCTATAAATATCGAAACATTTAACATAAGAAATTTTGAAGTATAGACATAAATGACTCCCAATTTCTCTGCCCTAATACAAGTGGTTTCTTTTTTCATGTTTTCTTTTGTCATGGTCTACAAACATCTTAGCCCCTTTGTGAAGTATTTCCTTACTTCTTCATCAGGCTTCATCACGTTCCCTCCCCTTCACAAAAGCATTTTACGAATTACAACACCTTTCAGTTTGTTTGTATAATTTCCACTTAGACTGAATCTCCTTGAAAGTAGGGGATCATGTCTTTTCACCTCTGTGAAAAGCACTGTACCTGGGACATATTAAGTGTTCAATAAGTGTTCTCAAAGGAATTAATACATGTATGTGCATACTCATGATAAACATAATTTTATAATTTGCTTTTTTTAACATCACAGTAAACATTTGTACATTGTTTATTTTTCACATAATATGCTTTAATAGTTTCCTAATAGTCTTTTCTATTCCATTAATGGACAGTCATTTGCTAATCATTGCCCTCTTAATGGGAATGGTTGCTTTTAGCCTCACACTGTTCATAATTACACTGAATCAAATACCTTGTTAGTTTTTGCAGTGAATGAAATTTCCAAGAGTGAGATCAATATTTCTTTTTAGTTCTTGATAACATGTTTCTTCTCAAGGAGGTTAAACCAATTTGCATTAAGTTTGTATGGAGATGACAATTGTAACCACATTTCTGTCAACATTGTGGTTTTTTATTTTAGTATTGTTTTAAAGTTTGTAATTGTTTTCAAATATTACCTCATATTTTTCATTTTGTCCATCCCATTTCAATAAAATTTAATGAGTACATTTAATTTGAGTTCTATATGTAATTCAGAGCTTCCCTGGTGGCTCTGATGGTAAAGAATCTGCCTGCAGTGCAGGAGACCTAGGTTCGATCCCTGGGTCAGGAAGACCCCTTGGAGAAGGGAGTGGCAACCCAGTTCAGTATTCTTGCTTGGAGAATTCTGTGGAAAGAGGAGCCTGGCTGGCTATAGTCCATGGGGTTGCAAAGGCTCGGACATGACAGAGTGACTAACACTGCTTTACTACTCTCATGTAATTCACACTCTTCACTCATTTTTAAATATTTATTTTTTCATTTGGCTGCTCGAGGTCTTAGTTGCAGCATGTGGGATCGAATCTGGGCCTCCTGCACTGGGAGTGTTGCAGGAAGGGGGACCCCTTCCAGGGCCCAAAACTGGGCTCTTGTCTAACAGTCGGAAATGAATCATCCGAGGAGACACATGTGCTGACAAAGCAAGAGATTTTATTGGGAAGGGTACCCGGGTGGAGAGCAGTAGGGTAAGGGAACCCAGGAGAACGGCTCTGCCACAGACTGTGGCTCACAGTCTCTGGTTTTATGGTGATGGGATTAGTTTCCGGGTGGTCTTTGGCCAATCATTCTAATTCAGAGTTTTTTCAGGTGGCGCACGCATCGCTCAGCCAAGATGGATGCTAAGGAGGGATTCTTGGAAGTGGACCGACATGCGGTGTCTCCTTTAGACCTTTCCCAAACTCTTCCAGTTGGTAGTGGCTTATTCCGTATTCCTTATCAGGATCTCCTGTCATAAAACAACTCATGCAAGTGGTTACCATGGTGCCTGGCCAGGGTGGGTGGTTTCAAACAGTGTGCTTCCCTTAACAGGAGCATGGAGTCTTAGTCACTGGACCACCAGGGAAGTCCCTCATCTTCACTCTTGAAGGATCCTTTCACTGGTTACAGAATTCTGGGTTGAGAATATTTTGTCTTTAGCACTTTAAAGATGTTGTGCCACTGCCTTCTGGCCTTCATGGTTTCTGATAAGACCATGGTTGTTTGAATAATTATTCCCCCAAATATACTATCTTGTTTCTCTCTGGCTACACACAGATTTACTTTTTATCCTTGGCTTTCATCCACTTGATTATGCTGATTTAGACATAAGTTTCTTCATATTTATTCTGTTTGAGGTTCACCAAATTGGAAGTTTCTGGCCATTATTAAATATTTTTCTTCTCTCCTGGACTAATTACCTGTATATTAGATCTTTTGATAATGTCCCACAGATCCCTGAGGCTTTTGCTCATTTTACTTTCTGACCTTTATTCTCCTTTGGATTGGAGAATTTCTGCTGATCTATCTTCCCATTCACTGACTCTTTTCTCTGTCTTTCCATTCTGCTTTTGAGTGCATTGAGGGTTCTTTCTAGTTATTGTATCTTTCAGTTTTAGAATTTCTTAGATTAAAAAACATAGTTTCTATTTTCTTTCTTGATTTCCTTCTCCTTATTCATTATGAGCATATTTTCCTTTACCCCATTGACTATAGTTAAAATAGCTCTTTTAAAGTTTTTGTCTGATAAATTCAGCATCTGGGTCATCTCTGTGTTGAACTCAATGGGTTATCTTTTCTCTTGAGAATCAATGGGTCACATTTTCCTGATTTTTTGGTTTGTTTTCATTTTTTTTGTACATTGGGTAATTTCAGATTGTATACCAGGCATTGTAATTGTTAGCTTGTGGAGACTCTGGATTATACTATATTCCTCCAAAAAAGGTTGACAATTTTTTGTTTTAGTAAGCAATTAACTTGGTTAGCCTCAAACTGCAAACTCTGCCTCACCTATGGAGGACATCAGCTCAATTAGCAGTTCAAATCTTTTAGCCTTAACTATGATAAGACTTGAGTCTGCCCCCAGAAATGTATGGTTCAAGGGCCCAGGGTTCAGCCAGAAACCTTGGCTGAGTTTATGCATAGAATATGGGGACTTCCTTTGCTTCTCTAATTTATAGGATTCCCATGGCATTTTCAGATGGCTCTAGTTACCCTGGGTTCTGACATCATCTGGTTTTTCAGGCCAGAAAGATGGCAGAGTTTCTGATGAAGTCTATGCTCAAGGCCAAGCTGTAAAGATGGAAACTCACCCAGGCTTTCCTTTTCAGCTTCCATCCAGAATATGCCCCTTTTTTTCACTCTCTAGAATCTCTAGATTTCTTTTTTTTTCTTTTTTTTGTCATTTTCCTCAGATTTTATAGTTGATATCTTCAGGGAGGTTGTTCTGTTAATGACTTATTCTACCATACTGAAAGTGGAAATTGTTTTCGATTTTTGAATAAAAAAGGACATTGGAAAATTTACCTCTAGTTAAAAATATTAATATACATGCATTTAAAAATGACATGACATAGAAAAACACAAAGAAGAAAGTAAACCTACTGTTAACATTTTGGTATATTTCCTTCCAGTTTTTTTAATGTCTATATATATCCAGTGTGCTTATTTAAGCATAGAAATATGTATATTTCTTATAACTAAAACAGGAAAATACTATAGATATATTATAACCTGCTTCTCCTCCCAACCCAATATAGCAATATATAATAAACACTGAAAAAGAGCTGTTCAGGATTTAAGAATAAAGAGTTGGTGAGCTTGCTGAAGACAGATTGAGAAATGAGAACTTTGATCTAAAAGGGCATGGTGCTGAGAGGAGGTACCTTTTGAGAATGAGGTCCACAGAAGGGACTCAAGACCCTGTCCTTGCAGGCATAATAGTGTAGAGGGAACAGTGTCTTTTCTCAACACTAAATACCTGGGGAGTGGCTGAGGATTTGGGATAGGGCTGTGGTTTCTTCTGCTGACTCCTGGCTGTTAGAGACTGATGGGAGGAAGTCCCAGCCTTAGAGTTTGTGGTGGATTAGGCAGGCCACACAGGCAGATCTGCAGGACACTGGGAGCCCCTGCAGCTCCTGGGTGGCCTGTCCAGCTGCAGGTCCTGGCCATGCAGTACTAACTGCACATGGAGGAGGTGAGGAGTGGGGCTCCGAGTTAGTGGAGCTGAGCTAACATTTGCTGCATTGATTAGAACTTTCAGGTGTTATCAACTATAGCTGAAGTGAACTTCCTTCAGATTCAAATTATCTAATGAGAATCTACTCCTTGTTCTTTAGAATCAGTCTCCCTTTGTATCTATTTGACCTGAGATACTCACTACTCTTCACTGCTTATCTATCTTTCATTAGATTGTTAGAGCTCCACTCAATTTTGTTAGCCACTGACTTCAGACTCACTGTATTCTAATCTGAGCTCGTCATTTCCCTTCAGAGCTCACTCATCTTATTGTGTTTCCTATTTTTGTTTAGGACACTACCCACAGGTCACCCAGTTGCCAAGAATCTTTGCTGACTCTTCCCTCTCAGGCTTCCATCTTCCAATCAGTTACTGCATCTCAATGACTTTGATTCCTTGAAGTGGAGCCACTAAAGTCATTTCAGTAGAGGGTAGGATGTGATGAGCTGTGGGCTTTATTAATAAGTATGTAAAATGAACTATGTATATGTGTGGTGGGGGGAGAAACAGATGTAAGGCAGAGAGTCCAGTTTGGAAAACAGCAAAAGATCACAAAGGAGATGAGAATAGAAACTGTGACATGGAGGAGAGGATTTCAAGAGGCAACTCATAAATGAAATATGTAAACATTTTCAAAAGCAGAAGAACTCTTAAAAGTGGAAAAGATGGTTAATGTAGTTCAAGATATACTTATGTAAAGTAAATTTTTAAAGAAAGTATAGTATACACATGAGAAGTGTGTATCATAAGTGTCCGCTTGATGAACTATCACAATCTGAACACACCTCTGTAGCTATTACCCAGATGAAGAAACAGCGCATGACCAGCATCATAGAAGCCCCCTTAATGTCCCCTTCCAGTAATTTAGTCCCCCTCCAAGATTAGTCATTAACCTGATAACTAATGCCATAGATTACTTTTAACTAATTTAAACTAATTCTTTTAACTTCATATGAATGAAATTCTATAGGGTAGATTATTTTGTCTGGCTTCTTGCATGCAATAGTATTTTTGGTGAGATTTATCCATGTATTGCTATTGTTGTTTTAATAGAAATAGTTCTTTGCTTCTCAGTGCTACATAGAATTTGATCTATTGCTTATAATTATTTATGTTTCCAACTGGAAACTATTATGAATAGTGCTATATGAACATGCTTATATATGTCTTTTTGGTACATGTGTCTATATATTTATGTTAGGAATATATTTCAGAGTGAATTTTGCTTGTTTCATAGGATAATATATATCTATATTTATGATATTGCCATATACTTATCCAGTGTATTTGTATCAATTTATACTCTGCCTAGCAATGGAAGAGAATTCCAACACTTGGTATTATCTACCTTTTATTTGATTTTAGCCACACAGTGTTGTGTGTGGGATCTTAGATGCTCGACTAGAGATCAAACTTGTGCCTCTGCAGTGGAAGTGCCAAGTCCTAACCATTGAACAACCAGTTTAAACAGCTGAGTATGGCAGAAACTGACACAACATTGTAAATCAAGAATCCTGCAATTAAAAATAAATTTAAAAAATTGAAACTAATATTATCTAATTATCTTTATTTTAAAAATATTTTATTTTTTATTGACCTATAGTTGATTTACAATATTGTGTTACTTTCAAGTGTATAGCACAGTGGTTCAGTTATATATAAATATATATTCTTTTTTTCAGATTCTTTTCCCTTATAGATTATCACAAAATATCGAGTACAGTTCCCTGTGCTGTACAGTAGGTCCTTGTTGTTTATCTTACCTGCCTTTTTAAATTTTAGCTATTCTGATAGTGTCTTTTGTTGCCCTTCTACTAGAGATAACCAAGCAGCATCAAATGTATCCATTTGCTCTGAATTAAAAGTGAGTTAGAATAAAGTGAGAGTCTGTCCTCAAGCAGCTCTAAATCCAATGGGAGACTCCCTGACATGTAAACAAAAAATTGCAAAATAAAATATGTGCTATTGTGAATATCAGAGTGAAGGCAAGATAATGTGCTTTGTTAGTATAGAGGAAGTAGTTGGCTGTGTTCACAGTCGGAGGCCCAGACTGGAGGGGCCTAGAAGAAGGAAGGATACAAGTTAGTTGACTATTAAAATAGAACAACTGGGAGGTGAAAAAAAAAAAAAAGCCACTGTAACTGTCAAGTAGGTAGAATTGACATGACATGACTAAATAAATGACTACTAAGACATGGGCTTGCCTGGTGGTTCAGAAGGAAAAGAATCTACCTGCAACCCAGGGGACCCAGGTTCAATCCCTGGGTCAGGAAGATGCTGGAGAAAGAAATGGTAACCTACTCCAGTATTCTTGCCCAGAGGGGCTTCCCTGATAGCTCAGTTGTTAAAGAATCTGCCTGCAATACAGGAGACCCCAGTTTGATTCCTGGGTTGGGAAGATCCGCTGGAGAAGGGATTGGCTACCCACTCCAATATTCTTGGGCTTCCCTTGTGGCTCAGCTGGTAAAGAATCTGCCCACAATGCAGAAGACCTGAGTTCCATCCCTGGGTTGGAAAGATTCCCTGGAGAAGGGAAAGGCTACCAACTTCAATATTCTGGCCTAGAGAATTCCATGGACTGTATAGTCCATGGGGTTCCAGAGTCGGACACAATTGAGTGACTTTCACTTCACTTCATTCTTGCCTGAAGAATCCCACGGACAGAGGAGCCTGGTGGGCTATAGTCCATGGGGTTGCAAAGAGTTAGATACGACTGAGCAACTTTCAAGATATGAAGAGAAGGGATGGAATTAACAGACAGTGATATTAAGGAAGCAGAGTGGACAGGGAGACATCCTGTGCAATGTGGAAAATCAGAAAGTTATCAATGGCGACTCCAGGTTTTGGATCCAGGTGTCTGAGTGGATGCTATTGTTATCCATTAAAAGAGAGAAACCAGGTAAAGAAAGAGCTTGAGGTGGGAAAGATATCTTCAGTTTGGACGTGCCGAGTTTGAAAGGCCTGTGGGCTGTCTAGGTGGAGCTATCATCAGTAGGCATTTGCACATAGGGGCCTGGAGCTCATAATAAAGTGACGGGAGAGAACTGTGGATATTTTTTAACATTTATCTATTTACTTGGCTGTATGTACTAGGCCTTAGTTGTGGCATGCAGAATCTTTTTTTTTTCTTTTTAGTTGCCCATGTGGAGACTTTTAGTTGCAGCATGTAGGATCTAGGTCCCTGAGCAGGGATCAAATCTGGGCTCCCTACATTGGGAAGACAGAGTCTTAGGGAAATCTTCCCTGGTCCACCAGGGAAGTCCTGTGCTGTGGATATTATCTGAGGGATATTTGGTGTTTTGGAGTGTCTGAACCATGGGAGTGCATGAGATCAATAGGGAGATGGTGAGCAAGCTTAGGACAGAACCCTGTGTAATCTCATCTTTAAAAGGCAAGTGGTAGAAGATGACCTTCTCCAAATTGAGGCTTCTGCATACTTCTAGGCTGGGGACAGGAAGCAAGCATAGAGGGAAAGGCTGAAGACATAGGAAGGAGACATGATGAGCCAGGTAGCAAGGACTCAGAAGTGGGGAGGGACACCTGTTGCTGACCCTGGGGAAGGAATGAAGAAAGGGTAGATTTGGAAACATGTGCCTATAAATAAATTTGAAGACAAGGGAAGGAATAAAACATTCATACATTATGGCATGTATCTTGGTGAGGACATCTGCCAGGCGTCTTGCTAAGAGTGAAAGCGGCAGAGCTAGGGCCAGGAATTTGAAGAGTGCTAAGGTTTGAATTAGTCATTGTGGTGAATGGGGGGGTACAGAGGGCTTCTATCAACAATAAGATTGCAGAGTAGCCTTGAAGTCTTTACAAGGTCAGCTACCAATTAAGGTTCCCCAACTCAGGGAGAGCCTTGGTTAAAAACAAACAAGTAACTCTCCTGGGGCCAACACCCTAGGAATCCACTTTCTGCTGAGCTTCAGGACTTTTCCATTCTGCTGAAGGGGTATCAGGAAAAGTGGCTTTTTGTGGAGATTAAGGTGGGGGAAAATTCTCAACATGTCATTGAGTGATGGGAAAAGGAAATGAGGCCCTGTCTGGTGTGATATCTTTCTGCTAGGTTTCTTATCTGTCTCTGCTCTGGTCACTTCTCTCTTCTGCCTGTGGCTGGATTCCCTTACCTTGCTTTAAGTCTTGAGATCCAGCTGCATACCTTTGTGCCCACCCCTGGTGGCAGCAGTGAGGTACTGGGTTGGCCAAAAAGTTTGTGTAGGGTTTTCCTAACCCAATAGTAGCACTCCCAATTTTCTTAGTTGACACCTGGGGAATTTTGGGCCATCAAGCCAGAATGAATTCAGTCAGCTTTTGCCTCCACCTTCCCTTTGCTTTTTCTGCTGCCTGGAATTCTCACCTAGCCATCAGCACATCCTGTTCTTAGATTTTAAACCAGCTAGTGCAAAAGTGAAAGCAACTTACAGACCATAGATTACATTTGAAAAACACAGGCCTAGAGGCATCATCTTTCCAATTAGATGGGGGATGGAACTGTTGATCCAATGGGACCTCCAATGACGATCCCATTACAGTGTTAGCAAAATGTTGGATGTTAACCAAAAACTGTCCATCAACTTGCAATTCCAGCAATTATAGCTTCCGCATGGGAATTTTACTCTAGATGTGACTACATTTCATCCAGGGAGAGCTATCTGGATGGCTCTTATTCAGGATGCAGGTGTGTTGGGTGATTTAAGTAGTTAACATTTGTGAAACATGTTGCACTCTTTCAAGGTGGTTTGAGAAGAGTCTACTATTGTGAACATCATCATCTTTTTGAGACACTCCAGAAGTCAGAGTGTTTTCACACTGGTTCCAGGACTGGACCAAGTTAATCCATTTCTGCAAAATGCCCAAGGAGCCAGCGTGACTTGGAAGTGAAAGACAAAAGGGACGCTCTGAAGATTCAAAGACCTCTCAGGACAATTGATGCCAAGAAATGGTAAGCAAATTAGCACTTTGGCTAACTAAAAAAATAAATACTCGAAATTGTCAGTGAAAATGGCCCATCACCTTGATAAACAGTCGATCTCTTTGAGTAGCATTTCCAGTGTTAATTGAGGTCTGGTGACTCAGTGCCCCGGTGGCCGAAAATCAGTTGTGGAAAAAAAAAACAAAGAGAAGGTACTGAGAGGCCAGGCCCAGGGCTCGTGGCTTCTCCCATCTGCACGCAGCCCCCAGGCCAGCCTTTTGGAACACCAGATGTTCATGCTCTACTTCCTGACCTCCCTTCCAAATGGCAGTTCTTGGAGTCCCACTGAAGGGCTTTGCAGGCTGTTTGTTATTTGTATGGAGTGCTGTGGATTTGATTTTTGCCTGAAATGACTTCCTGACAGATTTGTTTCCCAAAATGACAGTATTTCACTAGGAAATGGTTTGAAATCAAGGGCCAAGAGGTGGACAAGTTCTCCAATGTTCTCCGTAGGCCTGAGACCCCAACAGTGGCCTGGGCCCGTGGGCAGGAAGGGAGAGCAATTTCTATGAACCAAGGAAGATCTTCTGTTTAAAGCAGAGTATTTTTTTAGGAGTCCCTGAGGAGACGTGAGCCTGGGAGTGCTCTGCCTTCCCCAGTGTGGAAACCATGCCAAGGGTAACGAGAGGAGTAAATGAAAATGTTGAGCCTGGCAGCATGAAAGACTGAGTAAGCCCATAATTCAGTCATTTGTGAAGTGGCTGGAGAAATCGCCTTCTTGTTGGCAGAGCAGTCCCATGTAGGTGATGACATGTCAGTGATAAAGTGCCTGTCACTCCCACTTGCGTCAGGCCTCTGGTTCTGGATGCCACAGGGAAGAAGGGACTGCTTAACTTAATGGCACAAACAGAACCTTTGATTGAAAGGCCTGATCCAGTGCTTTCAGCTCTCTAAAAGCCAGCTCTGACTGTCTTTGAGATGCTGGCCCTTGCTGTGGACAAAGTAGTAGCTTCTATATGAGTCATATCCCTTCCTATAAGCCTGCCTTTTTGGGGAAACCCCATTAGCTTGGCACTAAACAGACTCAAGTCAAAACTGGTCAGAAACTACAAGCCACATATTCTGTACCCAATATGGTGCCAGGCAGACAGGGGAGAAGTAGTACATCTGCTTACTGCGGGGAGAAGAGAGACACACAGTACACCTAGAAAATGTTATGACAGGCATAGACTCAAGCAGTGGTATTTACTGCAGGAGAGGGCTCACAGCTTTATGGAGTCACCAGTGAAGGTTTGTGAAGGAGATGAAGAGGGTGGAAGGAGGTCCAGTGGAGGATTAGAGTGTGAGCAAAGATGCTGAGGCAGGTGCGGGATCGATGAGGATCAAGTGAGGGAGGGAAATGGCTGGAGACAAGTTGGAGTTAGAGTTGGGCTCAGGGAGGGTTCAGTGCCACAGTGAGGGCTTTGGAATGTGATACCTGGGCAATGCAGAGGGCTCTGGAGCTTCCTAAAGAGAGAAGTGTTTGTGGCAAATGCCTGTGGCTCCGTGTGCAGGACTTGGAGTTGTGGGAAGGGGTCATCGCAGCCATGCAGCGGTTAATGCTTAGCCTAGGTTGAGGGCTGGGAAGACTCCAGTGCGTGCTAAGTCGCTTCAGTCGTGTTTGACTCTTTGAGACCCCACGGACTGCAGCCCGCCAGGCTCCTCCATCCATGGGTTTCTCCAGGCAAGAATACTGGAGTGGGTTGCCATGCCCTCCTCCAGGGTTGCGGGGGTGGGGAGGCAGGGAGGATGCAAGACAGCACAGCTATGGCATAGGCCAGAACTTTGAAACCACACACCTGGGTTCCAATCCGCCCATTCACCACTTACAAGCTGTGTAGCCTTAAGCAAGAAACCTCACCGTTTTGAGCCTCAGTTTCCTTCTCTGTAAGCTGGGCCAAAACCCTCTTTCTTGCTTCATGGGAAAATGGCCTAGATGCAAAGAAATACGTCTCTAGCACACAGGCTATTAAGCAGTGGCTTCACATGTTCATACTCATGGGAAGAGACTTTTTGAGAAAGAACCAGCAGGACTGAGTACCAGCTAGGACTAGACTTGGGGGGGATGGTGGGATGGGAGTGGGGTGGGGTGGGGGACAGTGGCCCAGATGCCTGAGCCTGGGGAATGAGCTGGTCCTGGGTGGGGGTGGTGACAAGCCAAGTTGTTTCAGACAGTGTTTGCCAGGGTAAAAGGAACTGCCTTCTAGTCATCTGTTTCATATGTGTATTCATCTTTGCTGTGCTCAGGCTGCGAGAGAGCCTTGTTTAGAGAAACACTGCGGCAAAGCAGAAGAAGGTATATTTTAAAGTGACAGGTCTAAAAATACTGCTGTCTCCTTGCCCTTTCACAGCTGCAGATTCCCAATCCTGATCCTCACTGGGAGAAATAATAAAATGCATATGTTTATAATAAAAATCATATTTCCCTCTTCCTGTGATGTCTCCCAGTTGTAGGTTCCCATCCGTTTGCTGTTTTACCTATCATTTAACAAATGTATTTTAAGAAAAGTAATCTTTTCCACTGACATGTCCTATAAACGTCACATCCTCGCTTTGGTTCTCATTGAGGAACCGAGATGCATGTTTTGAATATTTCCAAAAATGCTTTTCACTCCATTCCCAGGCAAGGATTTTCCAATCTTTGGTTAGAGATCAGATATACAGAGAATGCACTATATAATGATGTGGGGCCCTGGGGCTGGATTATCAGCAGACAAGATGAAAATTTGGGTTCTGGGAAAATTAGCTACCATTGGCAGCTGAAATCCAGGCCTTTGTTCTTCTGTGGGTCATCCCTGAGGTGTCCTCAGTGCGAGGTATCCTGAGAAGTCATACTGGGGGCTTTCAACGAGTGGAGTGAGGTGGATGCTGGGACGTTTCTCGTGAAGGACCGTGGAAGGCAAGGCTGAGATAGGACAGTGGGACAGCTCAGCATTCAGTGTGCGAAGGGCAGGGAAACACCCCTTCCCTTGGTCTGAGGGAAGAGGCTCAATCTGAGGACAGGTGGATGATAGCTGGCCTTGTTCACAGATGTGTCATCCTATGGAATAAAGAAAGTGTGTAGCATGTACTTAGTATGATACCAGGCACATAGTAGGCCCTCGAGCAAGCAGGAGATGAGGGCTGTCAGCGGCCCTGCCAACTGTGCTGTAGGTCCAGGCAGGACTTGGGTTGGGGGCTGGAAATAGGGAGGCAATGCAGAAGAGTGGTATGAGGGAGAAGACAGACAGAAAGGACTTGGGGGAACCAAGCCAGGGACAGCCAACAGGATAGGGGAGAAAGGTATAGAAAGAGTAGTGATTAGGAAGCTGGCAGGGAGCAAGTTCTCCCTGGTATACTTGGCCATTTCATTCATTCATCCATTCATTTAGCTAACAAGTATTTATTGAGCATCTACTATGTCCTAAGCCCCGATCTAGGTGCTGGTAATTCAGCAGCAAATATATTAAGAGAGGAACACTTCTCCAACAAAATTTATGGACTCACGGGCAATAGGTGACAAAGGAGGTTTGGGGCTGGGCCTGGAAAGTCATAGTCCAAAACTTACCTACCCGAACTGTGGAACGAACCAAATGGGAGCCCAGAAGTTGTTCAGCCTGGTCCTTCTCAGTGGTGATCTGCCCTGAATAGTGGGGCCAATCCCACCCCAAGCTCCTTGACAGGGCCCATTCTGCCTGCAGGCACAGGAGACCCCTGACACTGAGGACTATTTCTGGGGGGAAAAGTCTGTTTCCTGCCTCTGTCTCCTGTGGCCAGAAATGCCTTCCACAGAGAAGAAAGCCTAACTTTCCCCATCTCAAGATCCAAATACACTAGGGAAAGTAAAAGCTAAACTAACTAAATGATGAATGCTAATCACTAGGGGGAATCAAGCAGGGGAAAGGGAAGGGGAGTGTTGGGGGAAGGGCCCTCAATTTATACAGGGTAGTCAGGGAGTCATCAGTAAGATTCCATTTCAGTGGAAAACTGAAAGAGGAGAGGAGGCCAGCCATGTAGATCTCAGATGGGAGAGAGAATTCCAGAAAGATGGAGCAGTCTGAGCAAAGATTCTAAAGTAAGATTGTGCCTGGCATTTTCATTTTCTTTTTATTAGTGAATCTTTTTTAAAATTTATTTTTTTAATTTATTTTGCTGTACCATGTCTTAGTTGTGGCATGTGGGATCTAGTTCCCTGACCAGGGATTGAAACTGGGCCCCCTTCATTGAGAGCATGGAGTCTTAACCACTGGACCACCAGGGAAGTCCTTGTGCCCAGCATTTTTGAGGAACAATCTACAAGTTGTGACTGGAGCAGAATGTGTGAGAGGGGAGCAGTATACACCAGCATGATGGGAAGCCAGATCACGTGGGGCCTTGTGGACCATGGTTAAGACTTTGGGTTTGACTCGGGATAAAATGAAGAACTGTGGCAGAGTGTTGAGCAGGAATGACATGGTTTGATCTGCAATTGAAATAGTTCAGTCTGGATGCTGTGTTTTATTTTCCTCATTTTTTTTGAAGAAAATTGAAGTATAGTTGATTTACAATATTGTGTTAGTTTCAGGTGTACAGTAAAGTGATTCAGTTATATATATATTTATTTTTTCAGGTTATTTTCCATTATAGGTTACTATAAGATATTGACTAGTTCTCTGTGCTGTATAGTAAATTAAATCCTTATTGTTTATAGGTAATAGTGTGTATCTGTTAATCCCATACCCCTAATTTATGCATCCCTCTTATACTTTGGTAACCATAAGTTTGTTTTCTATATCTGGGAGTCTATTTATGTTTTACAAATAAGTTCATTTCTATCACTTTTTTAGATTCCACATATAAATGAAATCATATGATATGTTTTTCTCTGACTTCACTATGTATGATAATCTCAGGTCCATCTATCAGAGAAGGCAATGGCACCCCACTCCAGTACTCTTGCCTGGAAAATCCCATGGACAGAGGAGCCTGGTAGGCTGCAATCCATGGTGTCACTAGGAGTAGGACACGACTGAACAACTTCACTTTCACTTTACGTTTTCATGCATTGGAGAAGGAAATGGCAACCCACTCCATATTCTTACCTGGAGAATCCCAGGGATGGGGGAACCTGGTGGACTGCCATCTATGGGGTCACATAGAGTAGGACACAACTGAAGCAGCTTAGCAGCAGCAGCAGCAGGTCCATCTATGTTGCTGCAAATGGCAATTTTCATTCTTTTTTATGGATGAGTAGTATTCCATTGAATATATATATATATATCTATATCTACATCTATCTATACCACATCTTCCTTTGTATTGGGTTATAGTCAATTAACCCAATATGCAGGGCAAAGGCTAATAGAGTTCTGCCAAGAGAATGCACTGGTCATAGCAAACACCCTCTTCCAACAACACAAGAGAAAACTCTACACATGGACATCACCAGATGGTCAACATCGAAATCAGACTGATTATATTCTTGGCAGCCAAAGATGGAGAAGCTCTATACAGTCAGCAAAAATAAGACCAGGAGTTGACTGTGGCTCAGATCATGAACTCCTTAGTGCCAAATTCAGGCTTTCAATGTGCCAAATTGGAGAAAGTGGGGAAAACCACTAGACCATTCAGGTATGACCTAAATCAAATCCCTTATGACTATACAGTGGAAGTGAGAAGTAGATTTAAGGGACTAGAACTGACAGAGTGCCTGATGAACTATGGACAGAGGTTCGTGACATTGTACAGGAGACAGGAATCAAGACCATCCTCAAGAAAAAGAAATGCATAAAAGCAAAATGGCTGTCTGAGGAGGCCTTACAAATAGCTGTGAAAAGCAAAGGAGAAAAGGAAAAATATACCCATTTGAATGCAGATTTTGAAAGAATAGCAAAGAGAAATAAGATAGCCTTCCTCAGTGACCAACGCAAAGAAATAAAGGAAAACAATAGAATGGGAAAGACTAGAGATCTCTTCCAGAAAACTAGAGATACCAAGGAAACATTTCATGCAACGATGGGCTTAATAAAGGATAGAAATGGTATGGACCTAACAGAAGCAGAAGAAATTAAGAAGAGGTGGCAAGAATACACAGAAGAACTGTACAAAAAAGATCTTCATGACCCAGATAATCATGATGGTGTGATTACTCACACTCACCTAGAGTCAGACATCCTGGAATGTGAAGTCAAGTGGGCCTTAGGAAGCATCACTACAAACAAAGCTAGTGGGGGTGATGGAATTCCAGTTGAGCTATTTCAAATCCTGAAAGATGATGCTGTGCAAGTGCTGCACTCAATATGCCAGCAAATTTGGAAAACTCAGCAGTGGCCACAGGACTGGAAAAGGTCCAGTCCGAAATAAAGGCAATGTCAAAGAATGTTCAAACTACCACACAATTACACTCATCTCACACTACATGCTACAAAGTAATTACACTCATCTCACTCTACACGCTAGCAAAGTAATGCTCAAAATTCTCCAAGCCAGGCTTTAGCAATACGTGAACTGGGAACTTCCAGATGTTCAAGTTGGTTTTTGAAAAGGTGGAGGAACCAGAGATCAAATTGCCAATATCTGCTGGATCATCGAAAAAGCAAGAGTTTCAGAAAAACATCTATTTCTGCTTTATTGACTATACCAAAGCCTTTGACTGTGTGGATCACCATAAACTGTGGAAAATTCTGAAGGAGATGAGAATGCCAGACCACCTGACCTGCCTCTTGAGAAACCTGTATGCAGGTCAGGAAGCAACAGTTAGAACTGGGTATGGAAAAACAGACTGGTTCCAAATAGGAAAAGGAGTGCGTTAAGGCTGTATATTGTCACCCTGCTGATTTAACTTCTATGCAGAGTACACCATGAGAAATGCTGGGCTGAAGGTAGCACAAGCTGGAATCAAGATTGCCGGGAGAAATATCAATAACCTCAGATATGCAGATGACACCACCCTTATGGCAGAAAGTGAAGAAGAACTAAAGAGCCTCTTGAAGAAAGAGAAAGAGGAGAGTGAAAGAGTTGGCTTAAAGCTCAACATTCAGAAAACTAAGATCATGGCATCCGGTCCCATCACTTCATGGCAGATAGATGGGGAAACAGTGGAAACAGTGACAGACTTTATTTTTCTGGGCTCCAAAATCACTGCAGATGTTGACTGCAGCCATGAAATTAAAAGACACTTACTCCTTGGAAGGAAAGTTATGACCAACCTAGACAGCATATTAAAAAGCAAAGACATTACTTTGTCAACAAAGTTCCGTCTAGTCAAGGCTATGGTTTTTCCAGTGGTCATGTATGGATGTGAGAGTTGGACTATGAAGAAAGCTGAGCACAGAAGAATTGATGCTTTTGAACTCTGGTGTTGGAGAAGACTCTTGAGAGTTCCTTGGACTGCAAGGAGATACAACCAGTCCATCCTAAGGGAGATCAGTCCTAGGTGTTCATTGGAAGGACTGATGCTGTAGCTGAAACTCCAATACTTTGGCCACCTGATGGGAAGAGCTGACTCATTTGAAAAGACTCTGATGCTAGGAAAGATTAAGATCCGGAGGAGAAGGGGACAACAGAGGATGAGATGGTTGTATGGCATCACTGACTCAATGGACATGAGTTTGGGTAAGCTCTGGGAGTTGTTGATGGACAAGGAGGTCTGGCGTACTATGGTTCGTGGAGTTGCAGTGTCGGACACGACTAAGCAACTGAACTGATAGCCAATTAACAAGATTGTGATAGTTTCAGGTGAACAGAGAAGGGACTCAGCCAGACATATACATATATCCATTCTCCCCCAAACTCCCTTCCCATCCAGGCTACCACATAACATTGAGCAGAGTTCCCTGTGCTGTATATACAGTAGTGTGATGTATCACATCTTCTTAAGCCAGTTGTCTATTGGTGGGTACTTGGGTTGCTTCCCTGTCTTTACTGTTGTAAATACTGCTTCACTGAACACTGGGGTACATGGATCTTTTCAGATTAGAGTTTTCATGTTTTCTGGTTATATGCCCAGGAGTGAAATTGCTCAGTCTCGTGGTTTCTCTAGTTTTTTTTTTTTTTTGATGATTTCAATGTGTGTTTTTAGTTCTGCATTTATTTTTTTTATTAGTTTTGCCATACAATGACATGATATCGCCATGGTTTTACATATGCTCCCCCTCCAGAACCCCCCTCCCTCCTCCCTCCCGATTCCCTCCCCCTGGGACATCTCGATGCACCAGCCCCGAGCATCAATCCTGGGCTGGCGAATGATTACACA
>ML663443.1:1262692-1296538 GCA_007570785.1 Antilocapra americana | reverse complement strand
ATTGGGTTGTTTATTTTTCTAGAATGGAGCTGCAGGAGTTGTTTGTATATTTTTGAGATTAATTGTTTGTCCATTGCTTCATTGGCTATTATTTTCTCCCATTCTGAAGGCTGTCTTTTCACCTTGCTTATAGTTTCCTTTGTTGTGCAGAAGCTTTTAATTTTAATTAGGTCCCATTTGTTTATTCGTGCTTTTATTTCCAATATTCTGGGAGGTGGGTCATGGAGGATTCTGCTTTGGTTTATGTCAGAGAGTGTTTTGCCTATGTTATCCTCTAGGAGTTTTATAGTTTCTGGTGTTATGCTTAGATCTTTGATCCATTTTGAGTTTATCTTTGTGTATGGTGCACATGGAGATGCTGTAGTTATTAACCAGAATGAACCCTCTTCTTTCCTTGGTAGCTAACACTATTCCTTAACCTTGCTCTTATGGACTGCACACTGTGTACATGGATATACTGGCAGGAAGCATGGAATTATTTATTTTCTCATCACGTTCTTCTGACATAATTGCATAGAAACCTTATGGTGCTTTGGAGATCTTCTGTTTATGAGTCACAGAAATTAACTTTCTTTTCATAAGAGGTCTTTATAAAAAGGAAAAATAGAGCCAAATGCCTGTTCTTTGAACTTAAGTTGCCTTTCTATGACTCGCTGAAACCTGAATCTGGATGTCTGTTAGTCTTAGCCTTGCTTTAGCTTTGAATTTCAATTATTCAGCCTCTGCACCCAAGAGAACGCCTGAAACAAATGTCCCAACCTGGATCTCACCCATTTCTGAACTCAATCATTTTTCTCCCCTGTCCCCATTGCCTAGGTAGTCCTGACTATGGGGAATCCACAGAACTCTGTAATGAAATAGCCACCTAGGGTTTTATAAAAAATGTTTGGAGACCCTAGGTAAGGAAGAGATTACAGTGTCTCCTGATGCTATATGTTAATCAACTGAAAAATAATATTAAACTGAAAATAAGTATAAGGGAGCCCAACAAATAGTTTTTTCCATAATGATTATATAGTTCAATTCTACTTCTGAAATACCAAACCTCAAATGTTTTCAGCTACTTTTGGGGGGGCACCTAACTTCATTGGAATCCTAAGCATGGGATGAATTTGTCTATTGGGTAAACCATTGCTGTTGCCAATGAATATTTTGTCACCATGTTTAGCTCCAAAAGTAACTGGGGGTAAAATGTGTGTTCTTGGGATGTTCATTATCACTTTATAATTCCTGGAACAACCTTTAAGGGAACTATTTTCTATTTAAAATGACTGAGCTTACAGCTTCGTCTCATTGCCATTAAGAGAAAGAAGGTACTGGGACTTCCTTGGCAGTCCAGTGGTTAGGACTCTGTGCTTCCTCTGCAGGGGGCCTGGGTTCAGTCACTGGTCAGGGACTAGCTGCTTTCAGAGCTAGGATCATAGGCAACTGCTGATCATTGAATGGGTTGGTAAAGATCAGACTTTCAGTTGAATTGGATCTGGGCTGCTGGAGCAGGGGGGTGGGCTAGAGTTAAAAATACACAGGACAGCATGTACAGTGGGGCAAAGACCAGAGAGCCCGGGTCAGGGTCCACACAAGTCTGGTGCTGAGGGTAAGCCATGAGAAAAAGCAGAGGGGTATATTGGAACACTTCCCAAAATGAAAAGGAGAAGGAAATGGAAAGTAGTTCCTGGGGACCACAAGGTAGGGACAAGAGAGAATGTCAGGAACTCATTCAGGCAAGCATTTGACTCAGCAAGCATAAGACTCAAATTAGGAGACCTAGGGATTTCCTGGTGGTTGAGTAGTTAGGACTCAGTACTTTGACTGCTGAGGGCCCAGGGTTTGATCTCTGGTTGGGAAGCTAAGATCCTGCAAGTTGCATGTTGTGGCCAAAAAAAAAGAAAAGAAAACCTAGAGAATGTACAACAAATATCAGCTTTGCCCAAAAGTGCTTTATATCCATTGATACTGCAAAAACTTGTCCCAGGATATGGACAGCCCCAAATAGACAGGTGCGAGCAGCTAAGTGGTGGCGTCTGACTGATGGTGAAGCTAAGGGATCTGGGAGGGAACCACACGGACTCTATTCATTTGGTCTGTTGAGCCCAGTGGAAAGGTGCACGGTTTATCTGAGACAGAGAGGAAAATGAACAGAGAAACTCTTGTTTGTCCAGGCCACCTTAGACTATTGGATAGTCCAGGACTTGAGTGGTAACCAGGTGCCAACCTTGTTCACAAAACACCCACTGGCAAAGGTGCTGGCTCATCCAGTACAGGGACTCAATGCATGGTTAGAGCATATGGCTGTGTCCCACCCAATCTCAGATCTGGATCTCTAACCCCTGGACGTCTGACTGTCCCGGGGTCCTGAGAGGTTCAAATTCCTCTTTGTGTGGCCATGGAATTTGTTGTACTCTGCAGTTCTGTTGTCTTACTGTATTCCTGCCAATGCTTTCTTGTGCAGCTCCTGAGATCAGTTAAGAGTAGGAACCTCCCCATCCTTCCCCCACCGTGACTACTGATAGCTCTCGGCCAGCTTTTACTGGTCTGGTCTCACAAGTCATGTTTGGGCATCCTGGTAGCTTTAACTTTTAAGTTTTGCAGTGTCATTCTGTCAAAAGGACTGAGGGCAAGGTCCCCAAACACCGGGCTGGGTGCCCTTGAAAGACCCCATGTGTATCTGCACTTGAAGCATTTCCTCCCGACTGACAGTCAGCAGGGGTCCCACACAAGCCAGGAGGCTTCTGTTCTCTCCTCCTGCAAGGGGAGTTCTTGTTTTCCTGATAATTAGGGTCACTTTCCTCTCCTTTCTTTGTTTGGAAATCCTTATTTCAATTGACCCAGGGACTTGTTTCTTAGCTCCCCAAATCATTTTTACTATTATATTCACTATATATGGGTTAAAGATAGTACTTCTTTCTACTATATTTTATTGCAATTCCAAATAACATAGACTGCCATTTTAGCCATTTTAAGTGTACAATTCAATAGCATTAATTACATTTACAGGGTTATACAGCTATCATTTGAAAAATATTTCATGATCCCAAACAGAAACTCTGTACCCATTAAGCAATAACTCTCCATTCCCTACTCCCTCCAGTTCCTGGTAACCTCTAATCTCTCTCTATGAATTGATGTATTTTAGATATTTCATATAAGTGGAACCATATAAGCTTTTTATGTCTGGTTATATAATTTATAATGTTTTTAAAGTTCCAGCTATGTTTTAGAATATCGTTTCTTTATAAAACTGAACAATGTTCCATTGTATGGATTTTCTTTATTCATTCACCTGCTGATGGACACTTGGGTTGTTTCTATCTTTGGGCTATGGTGAACAATGCTGTTATGAATGTGGGTGTACAAATACACACACATTTGAGTTCCTGTCTTCAATTCTTTGGGGTATATACCTGGCAGTAGAATTGTTGGGTCATATGGCAATACTACTTTAGAGGAACCAGTAAACTATTTTCCCCAGAGGCTCCTTCTTTTTATATTCCCACCAGCAATGTATGAGGGTTTCAGTTTCTCTACATCTGTGCCAACACTTATTATCTTCCATTTTTAAAATTATAGCCATTCTGCTGGGCATGATGTGGTATCTTCTGTGGTTTTGAATTGCATTTCCCTGATGATGAGCATCTTTTCATGTACTTATAACCCATTTATATATCTTCCTTGGAGAAATGTCTATTCTATTCTTTTGCTCATTTCAATGATGATGTTTGTCGTTTTGTTGCTGAGTATTAGGAGTTTTTAAAATATCCTTCTGGATATCAAACCCTCATCAAATATATGATTTACAAATGTTTTCTCATATGTGAGTTATTTTTTCCCACACTTTTTTCCCCTTAAATGTCTATTTGGTTATTTACATCTTCTTTTTCTTTGCTGAAACTTTCTATTTTTCCATTTATGTCAAGAGTTCCAGATTTCTTATTGGAGCACCTTTTTTTTTTGCCATGCCCTCCTCCAGGGGATCTTCCCAACCCAAGGATCAAACCCAGGCCTCCCCCATTGCAGGCAGATTCTTTACCAACTTAGCTACCAGGGAAGCCCCTCACTAGGATGGTAATGATCAAAAAGACAAAAGCAAGTGGTGGTGAGAACTTGCTGGTGAATAAATTAGAACTCTTGTATATTGCTAGTGCAATGGGAAAACGGTGCCATCAATTCATAAATACAGAAGTTCCTCAAAAGATTGCACATAAAGTTACTATATGGCATGATAATTCCAATCATAGGTATATATCCAGAAGAATTGAATACACAGATACACAGATTCATACAGACATTGTACAGGAATGTCATAGCAGCATTATTAGCAATAACCCAAAGGAAGGACTAATCCAACTGTCCATTGAGGAAAGAATTACAAAGTATGGAATATCCGTACAATAGAGTATTATTTGGTAAAAAAAAAAAAAAAAAAGGATGAATTCCCGATTCATGTTCCTCATTTATGAACTTGGAAACACTATGCTAAGTGAGAGAAGCCATTTTCCAGATACATATTTTGTGATTCCATTTGTATGAAATGAACAGAATAGGCCAACATATCTAGAGCTTAGGATAATGGGGAAAAGAGAATGATGGCTAAAGGATACAGGTTTGTTTAATTTTGTGGTGATAAACATGAAAAGAAAATGGTTATAGTGATGATTGTACAACACAGTGAATGCACAGAAAACCACTAAATGATAGTTGGTTTTTAAATTTTTGGCCACACCTCATGGCATGTGGAATCTTAGTTCCCAGATCAGGAATCGAACCCATGCCATCTGCAGTGGAAGCGTGTAGTCTTAACGACTGGACCACTAGGGAAGTCCCTAAATGATATACTTTAAATGGCTGAATTGCATGAGATGCAGATTATATCACAATAAAGCTGTTTAAAAAATGAAAAGAAAGAAGAATATGCTAGGGACCATATGTGATCCATATTTCCTGTTGTTAACTAGCTAGTCCTTCCCAGAAAAAGTTTGCTGACTCCAACTTGGGCCCAGAACTATCAGCTTACCTCTAAAAAGGCTAGGACATGCTCGTGCTTCGCCCTGTGTCTGCTACAGACACTCTAACCCACCCCTTGTTAACACACAGCAGCATCCCGAAATGAACAATCTGCTGCCTAGAGGATTTTGAGATGAAATCCCAAAGCTCAAGTTTTCCCAATCTTAAGTAATAAACTCTTGGGAAGACTCCAGGGCAATGAGAAACCTCCTCTTCCCATCAGATGGCCCCAGGGCCTCCTTCTAGCCCCGTGCCCCTTGGGATTTCAGAACACAGCTTCTTTTCTGCACTGAAAGCAACTTCTGACACCCTGAAACATTTACAGATTGCTTCAGGACAAGAAATCCTTAGAAGGTACACTAAGTAAGACTTTGTATCCCTTATCATAAAGCATTTAAAGTAAAATTTAAACATGGATTTGGAACAGAGATTGTAGGACGTTTCATCTTGTTTCTTCAGGATTAAAGGTGCATATGAGCCTCTTGCCACGAAAATAGCCCCGTGGTAATGCTTTGCTTTGCTCGAAGGAACGTTGGTGAGAGGTTTTTGTGCCTGTCTCTTCGTTTCTGGTCTTTTTTTGGGTATTTTGGAGTTCTGCTCCCACAAATGAAACTGTGATCTCTTTCTTGGAAGCAGGAATATATGCTTCAAAGAATACAATGTGCCATAACGTGCGGGTGACGTGACTGTCTTCACCAGGGGTGCATCCTTCCTTCACGGCACCCTTTCTCCAGAGCCAGGGCCAGGGACCTGAGAAGCAGAGCCAGGCCTGGAGGGGCCAGTGTCTCTGGAGCCAGCCCCTCTAGCTTTGTGTCTCGCACACATCCTAGCCTCTACCCTGGTTTGTTGTAGGCATCCAGGTTGTCCTCATTCTCCAAGCCCCTTTTTGGTTCCCCTCTTTGTAGCAACCTGAGTCCATTCTTTGTAGCAGGCTCCACCTTGGCCTCCAGGACTGGATCCAGGGTCCGGGCCCGAGTCCCTGATACTTGGTGGAGAACTCCCATAGCAAGTGCTCACCACCACCTCTTGCTGGTACTAGGTTTCCGATAACAAAGCCCAAAAGTGTGGCCCAAGCTCTCCAAAACAGGAAATTTGCTCTTGACCCTTTATTCTAACAATGTGTGTGATAGTCGCTCAGTCATGTCTGACTCTTTGCTACCCCCATGGACTGTAGCCCACTGCCAGGCTCCTCTGTCCATGGAATTCTCCAGGCAAGAGTACTGCAGTGGGTTGCCATTTCCTTCTCCAGGAGATCTTCCTGACCCAGGGATTAAACCCTGGTCTCCTGCATTGCAGGTGGATTCTTTACCATCTGAGCCACCAGGGAAGCCTCAATGTAATAGGATGCTGACTCTATTAGTCCCTTCTCTCTTTTTATCAGGAAGTTTCTGTTGGAAAATTAGTCACTGCCTCGTTGGATAGGTTTGGTTTTTCATTTTGTTGTTTTTGAGACAAAGGACATGCTTGACTCAAATCCATCCCTACACAACAATAGAGGCCAAGAGATGTAGGTCCAGGTAGGGCTGAGAAAACCTGTTCTCCTGGGGCTCTGCCTGGCACTTGGGTAACCTTGATCTCAGGGCAAGCTGTTTGAAGCACCCTGAACCCCAGTAGAAAGCCTCAGATGCCAGACTCAAAATGTTCATTTCCCAGTGTTCGTCAAGTTGCCCAGCCCATTTCTGAGGCCAGGAAACCCAGAGACAGTGGAGCTATTTGTTCGGAGATTCTTCAGTGAAGTTGATGTGCCACTCTCTTTCCAGGAGTGCTTGAAAATGCCAAGAAACTTCATGGATCGTTTCACTGTGCTTGATTCCCTCCCGGGTCATGGTTGGCCTTGGTCCCAGGCCTCCTCTGGTAGCCAACTCCCTCATTCCAGCAATCATTTCTTTGCAGGAGTTTGCTTCTAACCTTTCAGCGTGTGTCCCAAATATTTAGGGATGGACTCAATCCAGTAGAATGATTTCTCTCCTTGAACTCATTGAAATGACTGAGGAAAAATGAAAGCTGTAAGCTGAATAAACACTGCCGGTGTCTCGGCCCAGTCCCCGCTGGCTAGAGCCTCCTTAGTCGAGCAGTTCCTGGGGCCCCTTCCGCTCTGTCACCTTCCTTGCCGATCCAAGGGCACCTGGGATGGAAGGATCCAGGCCCATGGGCAGAGCTTCTTTGTAAGGTGCCAGACAATGCTGCTCTTGCAGCAATCAATGAGCCTGGAGGTTTCTGTATGTGTCTGTTTGTTCCCTTCAGGTTTATTATGGGTCGTGACACCTGTCATTGATTATCTGACCGTGTAGCCTGGCTTGGCTGTCTGAGGAGGGAAAGAGTTGGCTTCCCTGTTCATGGGAGCAGGGCCCAGGGCTGGCACCGGGCAGGGCTACATCAGGCTCCCTGGCTCTGTTTACTGCTTGCTATTTTGAGACTTTCTTTGCATGGAAATGTTGCATGGTTCCAATGCTCGAAAGAAGTGTGAGCTGAGAGCCACGTGAGGGAAACATTTTGGATGTGTTGACACATTCTGTTTATCTTCCAAGACTCTCTTCGGTGGTGTCTGCTGCCCAGGCAAACTGAGGAAAAATGGAGGTCTGTGGAAATTAGATTACCTGACTCCTTCAAGGCCAAAAAAAAAAAAAAAGAGAGAGAGAGAAAGAAAGGAAAGGAAAGACAGGATAAAGAGATTAAAAAAAAACCCACTCAGTCCCATTTTTTGTCACAGTCCATGGGAACATGTGTATTTAGAGACCTAAATTGGGTCTCTGCTTTCATTCCCCTCAGCACTCGATGTGTGTGTGTGGAAACTGTCCCAGAAGCCCTTACTACTTAGGGGTTATTGTGGTGGAGTCTCTGGGAAGGCTAGGAGAAGAGGCCTTTATTGCCTCTATGATGGTATGATTTTGAAGAGAGACCCATTTTCTTCCCAGAGCCCTGACTGCTTGTAAAAGGGGAAACACACACCCAGGATTTGCAAAGAATATCTTCCAGTGCTGGAGGAAGGACAGGGAGCCACAGGCAAGAAGCAAATGGCCCAGAGTGCCCACGCCCACCCCCAGGAAAATGAGAAAGTGTATTTAAGCACAGGAAGGGGCCATGGAGGCCAGCTTTTCCATCTTTGGAGGATTTACTTTAATCACATCTTTCGAGCCCTCTCTCCATCCCCAACGCTTCCTGACCTCTCCTTGAACAGACCTAGGTGTCTCTCTCTGGAGCCGGCGCTGTTCTCACGCCGGCTCTGTTGCCCGGCCTCTGATAAGCTATTCCATATGCCTGGGCCCTTTGTTCTCGCAGTGCTAGGTTTTACAACTTCCCAGTGACTTGGAGTTTTCTTAGTTTGGCAATGGGCTCTTTAGGGATTTTCACCTCCGGCTAATGTACGAATTATTTTCCCCGTTGCATCATGTCCGTTCCTAATTTTGCAAACATCGTATAAGGACCCACCAGAGGGGTACAGAAAGAAATAGAGTCTTGATTCCCCAGGCAAACCTCTCCGGTACCATCTCGGACAACCTACTCAGAAAGGGAAAAGCAAAACAGAAAACCCAAGACTTTTGTCCTCTTACATTAAAGAGACACAGAAATGCCCCACCACAGCTATGAATGTTTAGGACTCACCTGTAGTCTGCTCACCCAGTAGATAGGCCAGGCTTATCTTTTAGAACTAAATGCAGTGAACAGGGAAAGCACATGACTCAGAGAAATAATGGAGAAGGAAATGGCAACCCACTCCAGTATTGTTGCCTGGAGAATCCCAGGGAGCCGGAGGGCTGCTGTCTATGGGGTCGCACAGAGACAGACACGACTGAAACGACTGAGCAGCAGCAGCAGCAGAGAAATAAGCTGCAGAAGCTTCAAGGGTATGGGAAATTACAAGGGAGTGTAGGTGGGAACCCTCCTTCCATCAGAACAGGGGGCTGCAGGCTTAGTCTCTCTAGCACTATTTGTTTGATGTTACTGCCTTTAAATAACTTCAGTCTTGCTTTTTGAAGCAACCAGTGCTACAAATATACAGAGGGCCTAATAGTTGTTTTCACATCTATGCTGGCCTAATCGGAGAAGGCAATGGCAACCCACTCCAGTACTCTTGCCTGGAGAATCCCAGGGACAGGGGAGCCTGGTGGGCTGCCGTCTATGGGGTTGCACAGAGTCGGACATGACTGAAGTGACTTAGCAGCAGCAGCAGCAACAGCTGGCCTAATATACCTTGGAAACAGCATGGTACAAAGCAGTGGTTTTACTGCTATATATTAGATTCACCTGGGGAGCCTTTACAACCTACCCCTGCCTGGAGCCCACCTCCAGGGACTCCACTTTAATTGGCTGGGGTGGGGCCTGGGTGTTGGGAGGCTTGAGTGCTCCCCAGCTGATTCTAATGTGCAGCCATGGTTAAGAGCCACTGGCTTAAATGAAAGAACATAGGCTTTGGGATTAGTCAGAACTAGGTTCAAGTCATGCCTCTTCCCCTTAATAACACTGGAGTTTCTCGAGCTTCAGTTTCCTTGTCTATAAACTTGGGAGAACAGTCCTCCATCTGTCAGAGGGAATGAGCTAATATATAGAAAGCCCTTCACAATGTCTGGTGCATGATATTCACTAAATAAACGTCACTCTGCTGAACACATGTATGCTATCTTTAAACTAGTAAGTTCTAATAGTTTGTAGAAATGATCCTTATTTAAGTTTTATATAGATGAAAATGGGCTTCCCATGAGGCACTACTGGTAAAAAACAAAAGAAAACAAAAACTTGCCTGCCAATGCAGGAGATGTAAGAGACACAGGTTCAATCCCTGGGTCAGGAAGATCCCTTGGAGGAGGAAATGGCAACCTACTCCAGTACTCTTGCCTGGAGATTCCCATGGACAGAGGAGCCTGGCAGGCCATAGTCCATGGGGTTGTACACATAGATGAAAATCTGTGAGGTAGGAAAAAAAAACTAAGGTTGTGGAAGAATACTTCACTGAAGGTTTACCATTTAGACTTAGGTTTTCCAGCCTAGAAGAATTTGATGGCAACTTCCTCCAGGAATCAGACCTTAAAAAGGGGGACCCACATGAAGTGCAATACACAGTTTATAAATATTTGGTTGTACGTTTTTCAGATGAAGGAGACAGTTTGATAAGAGATCATATAAAAAAGATCTTGAGGGGTCTGAGCTAACCACAGATTAAAGAAGGGCAAATAGTGCCATGTGAGTGCTGGGAGATGCAGCAGTGCCCTCATAACATCCAGAGGAAGGAGCAGAGTAAGTCCCCTTCAGAGGATGCACCCACTTCTGGGCATCACAGGGATTTCGGTGAATCCATAGGAGGGCGATGAAGATATTGAGTAGAAGGAGTGTCACGTGGAGGGTGGTTGAAGGAACCAGGGATTCGCAGAGGCTCCATTGACTGTCTTCAAATCCTTATCAAGTGGAAGGATTTGACTGCTTCTTGTGATACCAGGGGGCAGGACTAAAATCCCTGGGTGGTAATTCTGAGCACTTCCAACTTATCATTGGATGCTAGCTCGAGGGAGATCACACTGGTCATTCTAAGACACTATGATTCTAGAAGGTTACTATATATATATGTATGTATGTATTTTTTAATGTTCAATTTGTTTATTTTTTTGCCCTGCCCTGAGGATTGTGTGATCTTAGTTCCCTGACCAGAGATTGAACCTGGGCCCTCGGCAGTGAAAGAGCCGAGTCCTAACCTCTTTTGGACGGCTGGGGAATCCCCAGGTCCTAATTTCTTTTATTTTTTTAGTGGTAAGAATAAATAATACTTAAATTTGTTTATTTTATTGAAGTATAGTTGATTTACATTGTTGTGTTAATTTCTGCTGTACAGCAAAGGTTCAGTTATACATATTCTTTTTCCTATTCTTTTCCATTATGGTTTATCACAGGATGTTGAATATTGTTCCCTGTGCTAGAGTAGGACCTTGTTGTTTATTCATCCTATATACAGTAGTTTGCTAATCCCAAACTCCCAATCCTTCCCTCCCCCACCCCCAATATCCATTGCTAACCATAAGTCTGCTCTCTGTGAATGTTTCTGTTTCAGAGATATGTTCCTTTTTGTTATATTTCAGATTCCACACATAAGTGAGATCATATGGTATTTGGTTTTCTCTTTCTGACTTACTTCATTCAATGTGATAATCTCTAGGTCCGTCCATGTTTCTGCCAATGGCATTATTTCATTATTTATTGTGGCTGAGTAGTATTCCATTGTATTGCATATATAATTATATATATTGGAAGTATTAGAAGGTTCCTGTGTTTAAAATATTCCTCTTTCATATGAATCATCAACGACCTAGTGGAGTCTCTGTCACTGACCAGCTGTATGATCCTGGATAAGTCACTTGATCTCTCTGGGCTTTAGCAGTTCGGCTGGTATCAAAGGACTCTGGCAACAATATTTATTGAGCAGCTACTATGTATTAGTTGCTGTACTCAGCTATTTCTGCCACCTAGGACGTTACTGATTCACAGCATTTCCTCTTTGTCATGTTCACTACAGCCTCCCAGATCATTCCACTCTAAGCCTAGGTGACAGAATGGAACTAAAGGAACACCCATAAGGTTTTTAAACCAGAACACTAGAAGACTGAGGAAACTTGCCTGTGTGGTTTGATGAGGCTAAGTGGGAATTAAATCCAGATTCATCCCCGAAGAGGATAAATGCTCCATAGAAGAGGATTTTTAAGAAACTCCATCATAAGCTGCTTTTCTATATAAGATTTGTGGATCAAAAGCATTTTCTACACATGCATATGGATATATATGTAGGCATATAGCAGATTTTGGGAACCTCTGGTTCCATGCCTAATTATATCCAGCCCTGGCAAAGTTCAGTCAAAAGTTTGTGTATCTGTGGGAGGAGGACAGGTTAGATTGAGTTTGCTAGTGAATTTCCAGGTACTCTGGGGCAACCATGAAGTACTGTCTGGAGCAATCAGCCTTGAGGATCCCTAACAGAAAGATGAACCTGGAGTTGGCCTGGATCTCTCAGTCTAGAGTTGGTGGAGTGGATTGAGTGAATCTGGCCCAGAGTGAGCCAAGGGTCAGCTTGCGCTGGGGGAGACTTAGTTCCATTTGCCTCCAATTTCCCAGGAACCTCTGATGTTTTTTGATTTCCACCTCTGTGCTCAGAACTGGCAATGGACACGTAGATGAGCTTTGAGGAGGAACAGGCATCTAGCCCATTTTGTTTCCTCCTTGTAGCTAAGGGAATCCATCCATGGGCCACTTAGGAGGACTGAGCCCATTGGCCTCAGTCAATCCAGTGGTTCCAGGAAGCCCCTTCTAGGCACCCAGAACTCTTCAGTACCTTGTGGACCTGGGACTTCCGGTTCTGATGATCTGTCAGTTGCCTGGCTTGGTATGATGAGATCTGAGGCTTTCTGTTTTCCTTCCTAGATTCAGATTCATCATGTAACTTCTTGATTGAGTGAACAATGTCTGGTCTCTCCAAGAAAGCCTGGTACCTAGGCTGCCATGCTTCTGATCTGGGAGTCTAGAGACTGGAGTCCTAGCCCCAGCTCAAGAATCAACTAGCAGCAAAACTCTGGCCAAATCACTTCCCCTTTCTGGGCCTCCATTTTCCCCTCAATAAAATTAAGGAGTTGGCCTGGCTGATACTCTGGTTTTCTGTTTCATTTTCTCTCCCGTTTTGTATCTTTCTGTCCCTTTTGTGTACTACACCGATTTATCTTTCTACTTGCCATTTTTTTCTTTTTCTCAGCACCCTCTCCTCACACCCCTCCCCTACTGCCAACCCCTGACTCTTCCTTTTATCATTTTTTTCAGTCGCCTTCTATCTTCATTGCCCCTCCAACTGTCTTCTTCCTGCACTGCTATTCCCATTCTCCTACATGCCCTCCGTCTTTTTCTTAAATAGCCACCGGAAGGAATGAAGTATATTTGGAAAATAGAAATCAACGTTGAATTGAGTGCTATGGTCCATTCTCTCAATTATCTGCTGTGGGTTGCTTGAAGATAAAAACAGAGCCCCAGTACCTTACCCTTCCTTAAGAAGCAGTCACTGCAAACAGGAGTTGCCTTTGATAACTGTGTGTGACCTACAATCGACATTGGTTTTGTGGGTCAGTAGCCACTGTGGAGGAGAGATTTCTTGCCCTTGACTGTGCCATCTGACCCACTTGGTTAGCTCAGGCTATCAGCAGGGCATTGCTAAAGATAGCTGGACCAGGTGGGCATATCTGCTATATGCCTACATATATATCCATATGCATGTGTAGAAAATGCTTTTGATCCACAAATCTTATATAGAAAAGCAGCTTATGATGGAGTTTCTTAAAAATCCTCTTATTTGAAGCCTGGGACTTGACAAACCTGTGAGAAGAGAAGGGGTGCCTTGCTTGCTTTATCAAGCACTGGCCTTCCACACCTCATTTTTCAGTTTTCACGAAGACAAGAGTCCTTCCATAATGCCCAGACATTCCTGAATCACTCAAACTGGGGGGAGGAGGGTACATAGACTTTCTGAAAAATACTTTCAGCTATTTTTTAGAAGCTCCTCATCAAGAAGCAACTGTTAGAACCAGACATGGAACAATAGACTGGTTCAAAACTGGGAAAGGAGTACGTCAAGGCTGTATATTGTCACCCTGCTTATTTAACTTATGTGCAGAGTACATCATGAGAAATGCTGGGCTAGATGACTCACAAGCTGGAATCAAGATTGCCAGGAGAAAATATCAACAATCTCAGATATGCAGATGATACCACTCTAATGGTAGAAAGTAAAGAGGAGCTAAAGAGCCTCTTGATGAACATGAAAGAGGAGAGAGGAAAAGGTGGTTTAAAACTCAGCATTCAAAAACCTAAGATCATGGCATAACCTCAGATATGCAGATAACCTAAGATAACCTCAGATATGCAGATGACACCACCCTAAACTCTGATTCAAAAAACTAAGATCATGGCATCCTATCCCATCTCTTCATGGCAAATAGAAGGTTAAAAAGTGGAGGCAGCGACCGATTTTATTTTCTTAGGCTCCAAAATCACTGTGGATGGTGACTGCAGCCATGAAATTAAAAGACACTTGCTCCTTGGAAGAAAATCTATGACCAACCTAGACAGCATATTAAAAAAGAGAGACATCACTTTGCTAACAAAAGTCTGTATAGTCAAAGCTCTGGTTTTTTCAGTAGTCATGTATGGATGTGAGAACTGGACCCTAAAGAAGGCTGAATGCCAAAGAATTGATGCTTTTGAATGGTGGTGCTGGAGAAGACTCTTGACAGTCCCTTGGACAGTAAGGAGATCAAACAATTAAATCCTAAAGGAAATCAACCCTGAATATTCATTGGAAGGACTGATGTTGAAGCTGAAGTTCCAATATTTTGGCCACCTGATGCAAAGAGCTGACTCGCTACAAAAGATCCGGATAATGGGAAAGATTGAGGCAGGAGAAGGGGGCGACAGAGGACTAGATGGTTGGATGGCATCACCAACTCAATGGACATGAGTTTGAGCCTGATGTGCTGCAGTCCATGGGGTCACAAAGAATCGGACATGACTTAGCAACTGAACAACAACAGTAAGAACATTCTGGAAGTCAGTGGTTAGACTCGGGGCAGAGATCATATCCTGGATGAGTAGCACTGGAAGGATGGGGACCAAGGGCTTCACAAAGTCCTGAGGGTCCCCAGATTGGAGATCTGCCTTCTGGAAACACTCCACATGGCTGCTGCTGCTCCTAAGTCGCTTCAGTTGTGTTCGACTCTGTGCGACCCCATAGTCGGCAGCCCACCAGGCTCCTCCATCCATGGGATTCTCCAGGCAAGAGTACTGGGGTGGGGTGCCATTGCCTTCTCCGCTCCACATGGCTAGCCATTCTCTTCTGGCCCATCCTCGCTTTCCCCTTGGTAGTCCAAAGGTCAACCTTTACACAGCCTATCGAAACCATTGCAATTCTAGATTTACTGGAGTAGGGAATGAAGCTCAACTCTGTACGCTTTCAAACTGATTACTCCCAGGCCCTTTCTCTACTCCCATTTCCCAACCTCTGAGGTTTCCTGCAGCTGCAAGTTCCTTCTACCCTAAAGGAAATTGTGCACTCTTGAGCATCTAGAATTCCATTGTACTCCATAAAGCTCACCGGCTCTTTCCACTCTGGTGTCTGCTAAATTTACAAATGTCACCTTAGCATCCTCCGAAAACATATTAGCTCCTCAATCAGATGTCCTGAGATTCCAGTCAACAGAGAAGTCTGCCAAAGGGAGCAGAAATAACTCAAATTTTCTGCTATGATGGGAGCTTGTGATACATAGGTGTGTACTCATCAAAATGAACCCATTAAGTGGCTCTTTTAAGCTTTGTGCATTTCCTGCTGTAAATTTTACCTCAAAGAACAATAAACACATTTTACACTCTAGTTGATGTCATGAATGCTAGGAGTCTAGGAGTTAAGTGTACTCATTTCTGCAGCTTATTATGAGGTGAATCCAAAAGATAAGATGGATTGAGGGATGGGTAAATGGATAACATGTGATAGCGAATACAGCAAAGTACTAACTGAAAATGAAGTTTTCACCTGGGTGAGTTTAAGGCTTACTTTGAGGCACTGTCTTGTCTTTTCCTCATTGCCATCTCACTCAGGCACTGAGTGATGAGTCTCCAAACCAAGAGAGAGGACATTGGGTCCTCATCAGCCCTCACCCAGCTGGCAGGGCACCTCTTTGCTTCCCAATATTTATCAAAATCAGTGGTCCAGTGCATCAGACACAAGTTGAGAGATGCTTGGGCAAGGTCAGACACGTCCCCTTAGTCTTCTGACCTGATAGCCAAATGTCAACCACAGAAGCAGCGTCTAGCCTATGCTCCTTCCTTGCCACCTGCCCGGCTTCAGTACTCCAACAACTAGAAGTGAAATGCACATTTTATTTACCAAATCCTGTTTTGTCATGCTTTTCCAGAAACATGCTTCACTCTGGCCTCGATCTGATTGTGCCGGAACTGATTCCAACATGATGCTGGTGACAAAGTGACAGTGTTGGCCTTAATTGTTTATAAGCTTTTTTGGAGGAACTTTGACCTCTGTTTCTTGACGCCTTCTTCTCCCTGCTGCCCTTTCCCCCATGCCTATTCTGTGTCCCATCTCAAAGGCTCTGAGATCCCTTAATAGCATCACTGAAAACAGCCACTAATGTCATTGTCTTGTTAGTCCTCTCTCACAGCTGTGGTCACTGGACACCCTCCCCTCATTTCAGTATTCAACAACCAGGTATTGGGCACCTACTCTATACCTGGCAGTAACTAGGTGTGGGGAGATAGAGTGATGCTGACATAAGCTGACATCAGCATCTACCCTTGAGTTGCTCTCAACCTAGCAGTTGAGCTACACAAAGAGAGGGAGTTTCCTGATGGCCCACTGGTTGGGACTCCATGCTTTCACTGCTGGGGCATGAGTTCAATCCCTGGCTGGGGAACTAAGATCCTGCAAGCTGCTTGGTATGGCCAAAAAATTAAAAAAAAATTTGTTTTGAAAAAGAGGGAGTGAGAGGTGAGACTGCAACAATCTGTGGTAGAGGAACCATCTGCAACCAGCCTCCTTCCCAGATTTACCATCCACTCGCTGTCAAGGCATCTACCACCATTAAGTGCTGACATCTTCCAGAATCACCCCCCACCCCGCCGCCACCTCACAACTTTTCTCTGACCTTCAGACACTTAGTGTTTCCAGGTGCCCATTTGATACGCCCTCCTGAATGAATGGTCTACAGGTCTGTTAAACTCAATACATCCTACATCAAACTCAGAATTCACTGGACTCTTTCGGTATCTTTGTTTATTTTTTGGCCATGCTGTTTGGCATGCAGGATCTTAGTTCCCTGACCAGGAATCAAACCCATTCCCCCTGCATTGGAAGCTTCAAGTCTTAATCACTGGACCACCAGGGAGGTCCCCCTTCTCCTGCATCTTCAGTCTCACACTGGAGTCTCTTTTGAGACACAGCTCATGTTTGCTTGCATCCTGACCTCTCCAGGCAGGTACTGACGGCCTCGTAGGTGTTTCTATGGCCCTTGGTGCAAACCCACAGCATTTACTGTACTGTCTTGTGATATTTTTCTCACCTGGCCTCCCTAGCCATTCTATGAGTTCCTTTAGGGCAGGTCCTGTAGACTCTCATTTTTGTATCCTTGTGCCTAGCACTGCATGGCATATAATGGGAGCTGGGTGTGTGTCAGCTGAATGAAATGAAATCTAGTGACTGATTCTATCCTGGACAATTCAGTGAAGCTTTGCGGAGGAGATTATATTTATACTGGATCTTGGAGAATCCAACTTGGTCAGCGGCTGAGGGAGTGGAGCATGAAGGGAAGTAGGGAGGCCTGGCTCCTCCTAGACAGATAGAACCAGAACGTGTGCAAAGGGTCAGGGTGTCATTGAGTGTGTTCTTGGCATGGCAGGTGGTTTAGGGCAGCTGCAGGGACAGTAAATGAGTCTGGAAGACTCAGGATGGGCCAAATCACGCAGCATCTTCAGCGCTTGCCTGTGAGTTTAGATTTTAGCCTGTTTGTGCTGTCAAAGGATAATCACTGAAGAGTCTTTCAAATGGGTGCAGCATAATCAGAGCGGTGCTTCTGGAAAGTTACCCTGTTGTCAGTGTAGAGAATCAATTTCAGGATTAGAGGGGACTGGAGATGGGGAGACCGATGAGGAGACTTGCCATAGTCTAGGTGAGAGACAATGTGGACCCAGACCAGGGATGAAGGGGTCGCTAGCCTGGGGAGAAGTGATATCGAACCCAGAAATTGGGTCCTCACCTCTCATACCTGATCTAGGGGGTAGATTTCAGGCAATTCAATTACTCATTTGAACTGGAAACATTTTCTGAACATGCTCTCTTTGAGTATTTTATCACCTAGAGTGCTAAATTATTATCAGTAAATAGTTCAACGTTTTAAGTCTTTGTTGGGCTTCTGGTCTATTTGGAAACATTTGCAAAACTGAATTTATAGGCTGTTGTGATTGATGAGAAATTTGGGATGAGGAGCCTAAGAAGGCTGCAGGGTCTTGGGCCTATGGCACTGAGTGGAGGAGGAGCAGGTCTGGAATGGTGGGGATGGGGTGAGTACTGTCCGAGCAAAAGCCAAGTGTGTGAGGTGCTGTGAGATGTCCAAATGAAGCCATTGGGAAGGAGGTATGGGCCTGGAGCCTAGGAAAGAGGCTAGGCTCTAGAAGAAGGTCTGGAAGTAGCCAGTGTGGAGATGGAGGTGAAGCCGTGGGCAGATGAAGTCACCCAAACACAGCGGGTAGAGTGGGGAGAAAAAAGCACTTGGAATGGAACCCCAGGGAAGATCAGATTTGGAGGTGGACAGACAGAAGAGTAGGAGTCCATGAAGAAGACTGAGAAGAAGGGGAGTAAGAAGCAGGGAGGAAGGGGAACAAGAGAGTAGTAGGAGGAAAAAAAGAGAAAAACAAAGGAAGAGGAGATTTGTGGAGAAATAAGCCTACTAATGGCCAAGAAGCACTGGAAAAGATGCTTAGTAGCATTAGTCATCAGGAAAATGTGACTCAAAATCACAGTGAAGTACCACTTTACATCCGCTAGGATGGCTGCAATTTTTAAAATAGGAAAATAACAAGTGTTGGTGAAGATAGGAAGACACTGGAACCCTCATGCATCACTTAGGGTATAAAATGATGCAGGCATCATGGAATATAGTTCAGTGGTTCCTCAGTAAGTAAACATAGAATTGCCATGTGACCTAGCAATCCCTCTTCTAGGTATACATCCGAGACAACTGAAAACAAGTATTCAAACAAAACCTTGGAAATGAATGTTCATGACAGTAATGTTCACAATTGAATAATGCCTTGGTTGGTTTATGTGAGTAAGTAGATGGGGTGCCATTTAGTGATGCAGAACAGATGGTGGGGAAGGCGAAAATCCATCCATTCAACAGGTCAAGGGAAGACATCAGTGAGGAGAGAAAATAGTCTCAGTTCTTTTGTCTGAGGTTCTAGAGAGAACCTGGCAGGGGTTGTGGCTGGCAAGCGTAGGACTGGGAGAAGAGCTGATTAGGTTGTTACTTTGGGACAGCTGGAATCAGAAATGAGGAGGGGTGTGAGGTTAGTAGTAGGTGCTGTACAGTTATGAAGAATGGGATCTTAGGATGGGTCCTGAGCTGGGGCCTCTTGGACTAGAGGCCATTGTCACATGGGTCCACATACAGATTTGGTTCTCTGGTCATTCCACTGGCATTCAAGACAGTCTCTGGCTCTTTGCAGTGCACAGATAAAGAGAGCTGTGTCTAGGATTTGTTGGTTTTCTCATCACCCTTCAGCCATGGTGTTGCTCAGTAACAGCTGTAGAATCTTCCTTAACACAAGCACTATTAGTCTTCTGAGTGAGCATCTTTCAGCTGATGTCCATAGATAGTATGTCCCTACTACAGCACCCTTCTCTCCTCCTTCTGCATAAACTGAGCTAGAGTCTATGACTGTGGAGGCCAGATGCACAGCATAAGAAGTAGTCAAGGCATTGAATAGTGTCCTGCATAATCTTCTCATCTCAGCAGGACCTCTGACCTCAGAGAGTGCCTCTCTGTGGGATGGATGTCTCATTCATTCTCTAGTAAGGCTAGGCAAGTAGAAAAAGAGCACCAAGCTTATCAGTTGGTGTGAGAACCTGGTTTGGATGGGACCAGTGAGGGATCTGGTGTAACAGGGAACAGGGCTCATTCAAGGGACTTCAGGGGCTGGTACCACAACAGCAACATCTGCCTTGAACTCTACAGGGTGGTTGTGAGGTCTCCATCAGGATAAGAGACGGGAGTTCCAGAAGGTGGGGACTGTTTGGGAATTGAGGCAGGGCCAGGATGAAGTGTGGAGATCTAGGGAGTGGGCCGAGTGCAGGAGGCAGGCTGAAAAGTTCAGAGTGAGGTGAGGCGCAGGGAGCACCTGTGGCAGGGGACTGAAAGCACGGGGACAGGTTAAACCTGTGTGCCTCTGGCCAGCCTGGGGGTGAAGGCCAAACTGAGCAATTAGCAATAGAATCTGAGGTCTGAGGAAGAGACCAGAACTGGAGCAAGAGAGCTGGAAGCCCCAGCAGAGATGGGAGTGGAAACGGAAGCCACGGGCCTGGATGAGCTCACGAAGGGGGAGAGCAGAGGAGCGAAGAGGCCTCAGTCCACACCCTGGGGAATGCTGGTGTGTGAGGGGCTGGCAGCAGAAGGAGCGAGGAGGATGGAGCCAGCAGGCACCCACATGAAAAGGATGAACCACAAGAGGCCTTTCCGTGGGCGACACAGGAAGTCACCTATATTCTTGAGTCAGAGGGCAGACAGGAGGTGGCTGAGAGAACCCACTTCCTCTCCTCATTCAAGGGGAGTTGAAGAGGTTGTAGCTCAGGGCACCTTCTCGCCAGGGCTTTGCTCACCTGGTGCCTCATTCTTGTGACCCACTCTCCTCATCATACCGGGCTCTAGGTGCTGCTTCCCTGCCATGTTGGCCCTTGGCCCTCAGCTCACTGGGGTGCTCTGCATGGTGCCTGTTCCCAGGCAGACAGACCACTGTGATACCCTCTGGTCCTGCCTACCTGCCTGGCTCTGTGCATCCCATTGACCTCAGGTGGGTGTGGTGAGACTCCTTTTCCCTTCCTGTATTTTTTTTCCCTCTTCTCCCTCTCCTCATGCATGTTGGTTTTCTTCCTTTCTCCCTTCCTTTCTAAACAAATGTTTGTTCCTCTTTATCGTAATCTTTTTATTATGAAATGAAACTCAGATACAGAAAATCACATAAAACAAAGGTATGGCTCCGTGAGTAGCTACTAAATTTGATAGCCTTGTCACCACCATCTAGGACACAAAATAGCAATTTGCCCGCCACTCCAGAAGTCTTTCCACAAGCCCTGTGCCAATCATAGCCCCTCCTTTGGTGAAAATGCAACCACTGGAATCTTCTGGTGTACATAGAGACAGTTTCCATGCATTGAGCACTTCATTCCTGCTAGGGCTGTACTAAGCATGCTTCATGTATGGTCTCTCATTTAATCAGTACAGCTACCCTATGAATTAGATACTATTATTTCCATTTTAGAGACACAGAAAATGAACTTCTGAAGGGTGTGAAAATGTCTTCATGGTCACATGCTACCGGAGCCAGGACTGTCACCCTAGTTGATTTCACTTCCAATCCTGTGTTTTCTTCCCCCACCCTCCCATAGGCTGTACCTCCCAGTTGAGTTCTTAATAGTGCGCTATCCAGGAGGATGCCTGACTGTGAATTTAGCAACTGTCACGGAGCTAAATGCAGTGGCCACACTGATAGGGGGGTAGGAAAGCCAGGGCAGCCAATCCTCACTGGCAAAGAGGCTCTATGATATTGAATCTTGCCCTGGGGGCTGAGGCAAGCCTTTTCTGGATTCCTTAGAGAGAAGGAAAGCCACTTGGCACAGAGAGAGGGAGAGATGGGGAGAGAGAGGGAGAATCATCAACACATTTGCAACTGCCTGTATCCTCTCCTTGTCATGTGATGCTAACTCCTTCCATTACCCAATGGGAAAATAAACAGTGAATGGCCACACCAGCTAAACTGTTTAATTACGTAGGTTGGGAAGAATGACATTTGTGTACATTCCCCAAAGACATGGATTAAAGCAATGACCTTTTCCCTTGGTGTGAAACTAATTTGTTGTGTTTTGGAACTCTGATCACTGCAGTCAAGCCAGGCATTTTGTTGCCCCCATGTTTATGTCTAAGACTGAATATGAGGCTGAATGAAGTTCCATGTTAGGCTAGACTGACTTATATAATAGCATTTTTGAAAACCTCCCACAGCTGATACATATTCCCAAAGAAGTGTGTCTTCCTGTAGCGATCTCTGGGATTTTGTGTATTTGTTTGAATGTAAATGTATCTGCAAACATCAAAGGAATAAGAAAAATGACATTTACTAGGAGTCACAGAGTGGGAAAAAATGGCTATTGATCAATAATGACTGTTAAAAAGACAGAGGAATATCATTTATGGGGCTGGTGCTGTTTTTATAGTTAAAAAACATCTGGAACCAGAAAAAGAAATCATGGAACTAAATGTCAGGTGTCACATTGTGAGAGCTTTATTAATTGCTAGTTAGTAAACTTCATTAATTCTTAATTAACTTCATTATAATGTTTCTCTCGGGTGTATTAGGGCTCTATTAGTTTAAACACAAACATATTCAGATTATATTTTTCTTCACTGTTATTTTGAATTGTATTGTTGGTATTTCCATAGTTATTGAAGTGTTTGAAACATTTGAAAAATGCATGTACCAATTCCACTTCTATTTATTTAGGCTCTGGGAACTTTGAGTTGATTTTTTTCATGGGTACAAAACAAATCAGTTAAAATTGGTTATGTCCATGAGGAAAAATTTACTGTTAATGTGTACACCCTTGAATTTCAAAGGAAATATGGTATGTCAAGCTCCCCAAACCTCAAGTTTCAGGAGGAAAAATAATGGGGATCAAATATAATGTGACTCCAAAGCTCCAATGAGTCCTACCAGCAGACATGAACCCCCCGAATTCTCATTCAGTTCAGGGTTTGGGGCTGCAGTTTGGATTTGTTTTAATGAAATGTTTTTGGGAAGAGGATAAAAATTCCCAAATTAAATCTATTTGATGTGGCATTTAAAGAGAGAAAAACTCCCAAGAGATTCCCCATAGACAGCAACCAGCAGATTTCTAGTGAAATAAGATCAGATGTTTATTTTCAAAAGGATCTAAACTCTGAGCAAAATATACTCTATTTGATTAACAGAAACTTTCTTCAACAACAAAATCACTAGTTGTATAAACATGCCAGGAGCTGTTCATCTGCTTCTAACAGGAAGCCCCTTACCTCAGCTGAGGGGAATGCCAGAAAGTTGTAACCCAAAGAGATGAGTGCTTCTTACATGCTCTGCTTCTTTGCCTGCTGCCACCACCCCCAGCCTCCCCCTGCCCCTGCTCCCCCATGGGATCCTTTTTCTCTGATCCACCTCTCCCAGGACACAGCAGTGGGCCCAAGGTGGCTGTACTTGCTGTATCTAGTCAGGAGCTGGACGGAGCCAGGCCAGATCCTATGATTTTCTCCATCTTCAAAGCGCTGGTGTTTCTTCTTGGACAATGACTTCCAAGCAGATCCCTTGGCTCGCACTGAGCTCCCTGGGAGAATCCTGAAACTCGTCTTTGCTGATGCATTCTCTCCTCTCAAGTTGGGCTGGAGAAACACAGAAGAGTTTGGTTTTCCCACACATTCCTGACTGAGCTCCCTTTCTCTCCAAGGACTGCTTCAACTCCATTATTCTTGGCTGCCTACAGAAGACTCAAATCCACCTTTTCATTATTTGAACTCCCAGCTGCTCTACTGCATTTATATTTTCCACAATAAACTAGCACTGTTGGTACTGTGAATCAGGTAGCTGTAAAACACAGACAAGAAAGGTGCAGATTTGGTCATGTTTTATTCAGATAGGTCTCCTTAAGGGCTCATCTTCTCCTCACCTCTGAAGCTAGACTGGTATTTTCCAAGGTCACAAATCTTTTAGGCATGGAACTCTGCTATGAACATCAGTTACTTAATGGACAGCATTCATTACTCAACAAAACCAAGATCCAGGAAGAAAAGGAAATGGCAACCCACTCCAGTATTCTTGCCTAGAGAATCCCCATGGACAGAGAAGCCTGGCAGGCAGTCCATGGGGTCTCAAAGAGTCCTGGACATGACTGAAGTGACTTAGCATGCATGCAAACAAAGTTTAGTGTTGATCAAACCTCACAATCCAAGCAGACTCATGTAACAGTTTTTATACTCAGCTCTACAGGACTTGATAACCAAGTGTAAATGATAGATGGCTCACAGAAATGGCAGCAAATACTCAGATTTCTGTGTAGTCAGCATAATTATTCAAGGAAGAAAACTCTGGAAACAGAGAAGGAAGGAGAGTTTGTTGTCTTGAGTCTTTTCTGCTGGAGGAGGTATGTCATGCCCCTGACAACACCCTACAGCAGCTTCCTATCAGGATAACTGAGTCCAAGGATGCCCCTATCTGGTCTAGGCCTTGTGTCATCTTAAACCAAGCTAGTCCCAGGACTCTAGGTTCGTTTCCAATCCAAGAGAACCATTAGATGCTTCTGTAATACCCCCCAGAGAGAGAGGTTCTCCAGTCTGCAGGTGCTCCTGGGGTTCTCATGTAGAGGTCTTTGGAGGAGCCTCCGAAGAGCTTTTGGTTCCACTTACTTTTTGCCTCTCTCTCCCTCTTTCCAACTAGGTTGGAGGTGAGATCTTCAACGAGCCTTTTCCTTTGTCTTCTTCTATCCTGACCTCCCAGGGTTGCACTATACTAGGCGATGGGACAGGCTGAAGGTTAAGACTGAGGCAGCAGTCCTCAACCTTGGCTGCATGTTGGTACCATCTGGAGAGCTTTAATAATACTGATACCTGGGTCTCGTCCCTAGAGATTCTGATCTAGTTGGTTTAGGTTGTGGCTTGGGTATTGGGATTTTTCACAGCTCCCCAGGTGACACCAGGATGCAACCAAGGCCAAGAGGAAGAGTTTGTACTTAATAAATAAGTTTATGCAAAATACTTTCTGGTTAGCACTTTCTGAACCACTTGCCAGGAAGATTTTGGAAGCCTCAGAACCGAGTTCCCCACAGTTAGGCCTTCCCAGTGAGTTAGCTTGGAGTTCTCAGTGCTGTTACAAAGCATTTCACCACTCTTGTGTTCTCTGTAAGCTCTAAATTTCTGTGACTTGAGATAAAGTAATCCACTTTCTTCCCTGGGCTTCCCCAGGATTCCTGGGCCTCAAAGTCTCACTCTAAGAAACCGAGGCAGGCCTATGTTGGCCCTGTTGGTCTCCCCTCTTTGGTTTGTCACACAGGGAATAGACTTGGCCTTAGGGACCAAGTGAAATCCTCAAGCAAAAAGGAGTCTTGCCTGAAGTTGAGGAGCATCCCTCCTGTATTAGTTTCCTGTGTGTGCTGCAACAGGTTAATATAAGCTTGGTGGTTGAAAGCCATATAATTTCTCATTTCACAGTTCTGGAAGCCAGAAGTCCAAAATCAGGGGCCAGCAGGGCTGTACTACCTCTAGAGTCTCTAGGGAAGAGTTCCTTCCTAGCCTCTTTCTGCTGCTGGTGTCTGCCAGCATTCCTTGGCTTGTGACTGCATCATTTCAATATCTTCCTCTCTGGTAGGTCACATTGCCCCCTCTTCTGTCTATCAAATTTCATTTATCTCCTTTAAAAAAATATTTATTTACTTATGTATTTGGCTGTGCAGGGTCTGCATGATCTTCGATTTTTATTGTGGCATGCCAGATCTTTTAGTAGCAGCATGAGGAATCTTTCGCTGAGGCGTGTGCAGTCTCGCTCCCTGACCAGTAATTGAATGTTGGCCCCCTGTATTGGGAGCTCAGAGTCTTAGTCACTGAACTACCAGGGAAGTCTCCTCCCTCTCTTAAGGACACTTATAATTGCATTTAGAGTCCACTCAAAGACTCTAATCCAAGATAATTTCCCTATTTTAGAACCCTTTCCCTGGTGGCTCAGATGGGAAAGATTGCCTGCAATATGGGAGAGCCAGGTTCAACCTTGGATCAGGAAGATCCCCTGGAGAAGGGAATGGCTACCCTCTCCAGTATTCTTGCCTGGAGAATTCCATGTGTAGAGGAGCCTAGCAGGCTACAGTCCGTGGGGTCACAGAGTCAGATACAACTGAACAAGTTTCACTTTATTATTATTTAATTTTTTTAAAGTATAGTTGATTTACAATATTGTATTAATTTCAGGTGTAAAACAAAGTGATTCAGTTATATATATATATATATATATATATTCAGATTATCAAATATGGTTTGCTGTGCTATACAGTAAATTCCTTGTTGCTTATCTATAAAACTTTACTTTAATCATACTGGCAAAATTCTGTTTCCATGTAAGGATATATTCACAGGTTCTGGGGATTAGGATACAGATATCTTTCAAAGGGCCATATTTCATCCTACCATATCTCCTAAAGGCAAGAAAGGGTGGCACTGAGAGGGTGAGCTGGTATTGTCATAGGTGTATATTCCAAAGGGGTTGTCAAAGGCTGGGTGAGGAGCTAGGGTACAGAGTTAAATGGAGGTCACAAGTGAAGACCAACAAGTTTGTTCTAGACAATTGTGTAAACAGAGATGGGGCTCTGTGTGGGGAGAGGGGAGGAGGCAATGCCTATAACTGGATGGTATCTTTTTCTAGTCCGTGCTTCCATGGGCCACAGGGGAAGGCCCTAAGAGGAATCAGTCTCTCAGGAGCAGACTTGATGTGTATATGTGAATGTGCAGAGCCAGCAGGGAAAAATCCACTTCTGCCTTGCGTAGATGGAAGGTCATGGGCATCACCCACCAAAAAGAATGAAATAATGCTATCTGCACCAACATGGATGGATCTAGAGATTGTCATACTAAATTAAGTAAGTCAGAGAAAGACAAATATTACATGATGTCACTTATATATGGAATCTAAAACAACAATACGAATCAATTTATTTACAAAAAGAAACAGACTCACAGACAGACATAGAAAACAAACTTACGGTTACCAAAGGGAAAAGGGGAGAGAGAGGGATAAACCAGGAATTTAGGATTAACAGATATGTACTACTATATATAAAGTGGCCAAACAGCAAGGTTTTATTGTATAGCACAGGAAACTGTATTCAATATCTTATAATAACCTATAATGGAAAAGAATCTGAACCTGTGCATGTGAAACTTATATAATATTAGTTTACTAAATAAAATTTTAAAGTTAAACATTTAAAAAAATTAAATTGTTTACTTTCTTGATTTCCCTGGTTCTGGACATTTTATTAAAATGGGATCAACTAATACATAACCTTTTATGACTGGCTTCTTTTACTCAGCATAATGTTTTTAAAGTTTATTGAAGTTATAGCACATATCATTATTTCATTCCTTTTTGTGACAGAATAATATTCCATTGTATGGAGGTACCATTTTCATTCATCCATTCATCCATTGATGGGCATTTTTTGTTTCCAACTTTTGGCTATTCTGAATAATGCTGAAACAGACATTGGTATACAAATACCTGTTGTGTCCCTACTTTAATTCTTTTGAATATATACCCAGGAGTGGAATTGTTAGATTATATGGTAATTCTATGTTTGGCTTTTGAGAAACTGCCAAATCATGAACAAGTGTTTTATGTGGACATATGTTTTCAATTCTCTTAGATACATACCTAAGAGTCAAATTGTTGAGTCCTATGATGTTTAACATTTTGAGGAACTGCCAGATTGTTTTCTAAAATAGTTGCACAAGTTTACATTCCCATCAGCAATGTAGAGGAGTTCCAATTTCTTTACATCCTTGCCATCACTTTTTTTTTTCCTTTTTTAAAAAAATTATAGTCATCCTAATTGGTGTGAAGTAGGATGCCATTGTGGTTTTGATTTGCATTTCCATAATGTCTAATGGTGGTATTGAGTATCTTTTAAAGAATTTATGGGTCATCTGTATATCTTTTAAGGAATGCTTATTCAGATCCTTAGCCCATTAAAACATTGAGTTGTTTGCCTTTTTATTGAGTTGTAAGAATTCTTTATATGTTTTAGATACATGTCCCTTATGAGATATATGATTTGAAAATTTATTTTCCCATTCTGTGTGTTGTCTTTTGATTTTCTTAATGATTTCCTTTAAAGCACAGTCTTTAAAATTTTGATGTGATGTCCAATTTATCTTTTTTGTTGTTGTTGTTACATGTGCTTTTGATGATATATCTAAGCAACTATTGCCAAATCAAATGTCATAGGGTTTACTCTCAAGTTTTCTTCTAATAAGTTTACAGTTTTAGCACTCATGTTTAAGTCTTTGATCCATTTTCAATTAATTTTTATATATGGTATGAGGTGAGGGGGTCTAGCTTCACCCTTGTGCCTGTGGATATCCTGCTTTCCTAGCACCATTTATTGAAAGAGACTATTCTTTCCCCATTGAATGATCGTGTCAAGAATCAGTGTATAGTTTGATTTCTGGACTCTCAGTTCTGTTCCACTGGTCTATAAGTGTTCAGTCGTGTCCAACTCTTTGCAACCCCCATGGACTGTAGCCTGCCAGGGTCCTCTGACCATAGAATTTTCCAGGCAAGAATACTGGAGTGGGTTGCCATGCCCTCCTCCAGGGGATCTTCCCAACCCAGGGATTGAACCCAGGTCTCCCATTTGCAGGCAGATTCTTTACCGGCTGAGCCACCAGGGAAGCCCTATATCCATATTTAGCAGTTTAAAAAATCAACAATTTATTATCACATGATTCTATGTAGCAGAAACACAGGTGTAGCTTAGGTTCTTTCATAGGCTGCAACCAAGTATTGGCCAGTGCTGCGTTCATCTCAGGGCTTGTCTGCTTCTACAGTCACTCACATGACTGTTGGCAAGTCTCAGTTCCTTGCTAGCTACTGTCCAGAGACATTCGTTTTTTGACATGTGAATTTCTCCATAGTGTATCTTGCAACATGGCAGTTGGCTTCTTCAGTGAGTGAGCAAGAGAGTGAGCAGGAAGATGGAATCAACAGTCCTTTATTATTATTATTATTGTGGGAAAATACATATAAGGAAGCCACAATCTATTTCTAAGCTAATCCCACCACTTCTGTCATATCCTACTCATTAGAAACAAATCACTAAGTTCAGCCTCCATTCAAGGGGAAACAATTACTGAAGGATGTGACTATCAAGGGATTATTGTGAGCCATCAGAGAGGTTGCCTATCACAGTGTATCTATGCTATTTTTTTATACAGAAATCTAAGCCTTCATATGATTTGCGAAGAAATCTTATACCACCCTCAACACTCCCTCCTGCCCCTAGACAGTTTAAGAACTAGTTTGGAGAAAATTGAAATGGAGATTTTGACCAAGGAAGAGATTTTGTTTCAAAATTTCAAAGTTAAATAAAACATCTAACCTCTTTCTCATGTTTAAAAAAATGTAAGGAAAGGGACCCATGTAGGATTAAAAACTCAAAGTTTACTTAAGCGAAATGATTGCAAGGTCTGTTCCACATCCCCCTCCTCCCAGGCCCATTAGATTTTCTGAGCTGCTAAGATTATGTGCTCCCCCTGTGGGAATTCACCTCTCAGAAAGGCCTGGTAGATAGCTCCATGGTATTCTGTGGCAACAGATTTAAGATGCAAATATAGATTGCCCTAGGTCAGATGGTTTTACAGTGTCTGGAGGAGCTCAGTTTCTCCCCACAACCTCTCAGGCAGGGTTCTCTATGCTTCAGGAGCCAGCAGGCCTCTGGAGAAGGTTTCCTGAGGCCCTAGTTGAGCCAAATCCTTGTGGCCCCATGACTTAGTCTTGCCAGAGTTATGTTTCCAATCCAATTAGCTCCTACTGTAGGGAGGGTATTGGTTTCTCTTCACTTATACTGCCCTGCTTTTGTCAACCTCTCCTTTTGGTTTTAAGAACAGAGTGTGTGAACCCCTCCTAGAGCTGAGATTTCCAAAGGGCCTGGGCCAAGCCTCAGTGATGGGGATGGATAGAAGGGAATGCCCAGCCTCCATATTCTGCCAGCAAGTGGAAGCGAAAGCCTTGTGCTGGGCCAGATATGCTGTTATTCTTGGAAAATAGTTTTTGGAATCAGTGGTTGAATCCTCCCTCCCTATAATAAGGGCTGAGCAGACAAGAGAGGCAGATCTCCAGACATGCGCATTTGTGAGCTCTCAGGGGATGGGGCAGGAGCCTGAGCTTGAGTCATTGCAGAAGAAAAAGACCATGCCATTTGAGCAAATGTGTTTTTTCTTCTTCATGGCCCTTGAAATGAAGCTCCATCTGTTTCTCTGAGGAAAATTCATGTCTGTTAGGACTCATAGGAAACATCAATTCTAATAAGCTCTCTATTCACTGCCCTTGCACCTGTCTTCCAGTTTCCAGGCAATTTAAGGATTCTACAAGGTGTTTATTGGTCTGATTCTTGTCACAAGGACTGGCGATAGGAGGGGTTAGAAATAAGAAGTCAGGGACTCAAAGATGGAGAAAGCTCTAGACTGTAACTTGGTAGATGTGATTTTGGTTTTGATCCTACTCATGGGCTAGGACCAAGAGAGCCCTGGACTGGGGCCAGGAGGCCCTAGGCTCTAGAACAATCCCAAGGCCCCTCACCCCAGGACCTTACTTTCTCTCTCTATTAGCTGAGGGGACTGGACTAGTTGACCTCAAGGGTCTGCCTGCTCTGCCCAGGACTGCAGTGTGTAGAGGAGGACCGGCTGAGAATAAGGTGCCTGGGTTTGAGAGGTATGAGGGCACTTCCTCCCAGACCTGCCAGACTCTTGCTGGATCATAGCCCTGAGTCCCATACCTGCTGCTACCCTGATCCACAATGAAAAGCCCTTGTGGGGCCTCAGGCAGGAGATCAACACTTCCTGGGAGCTCAAACAGGGCCATCAAATTCCTTTGCCTTTGAAATCTAGGATCTAACAGTGAGTAGGCCCCTCATCATCTCACTGATCCTTTTTTTCCACTCTCACTCCCAAATCTCAGTTGTTACAAGAATGTTCAGTGGGTTTGGAATTATTACAAATAAAAAATGCCAGAAGATTTTTGGATCAGAAACACTAAGCTCTGCAGCTTCCGGAAACATCTTAGAGAAGAAGAATGTGGAAGCACATGAAACCAAGCCTGGCTGGCTGCCGGCTCTGAAGCCTTTGGTTTCATCTGGACTTACAGGGACGTGATGGATGGCGCCTCTGAGGATGTCAGGTTCTGGTACTCCACCTTGCCTTTTAGAGCTTAACGTCAAAAACAAAATGGGACCCTCAGAAGACCTTTGGGCTAAGCTGCATTGGCAAACAGACTCCATCCCACCTGGGAGAATAGCTTCTGAAAGGGCCTGGGCCAGACCATGTCCCTCTTTCAGGGAACAGACCGGGCCTAAAAGTGTCCTCTGAAGCCACAGGGGCAGGGCCTATGGGCTGCTGGCCAGGAAGGGGAACTGCTGATCAGCAGAGCCAAGCGGGGAGGAGGGAGTCACCGCAGAGCTTTGTTGTGTGAGCTGCAGGCTCCTTCTGGTGGCAGGTGGATGTCCCACCTCGCTGCTTGGCAAAGCGACTCTGTACCTGAAGCTCTCATTTGAATTCAATGGGTGGCTAGACCTGGAGCAGTGGCTGCGTGGCACTGGAGTGGCGGCTGCATGGTGCTGGAGCGGCTTTGGGGAGATACACCACATCTAAGGGCAGAGAAGCCCCAGCAAGATGGCAGGCACTGGAATGGCAGCTGTGCAGTGCTGGAGTGACTTTGAGGAGATACCCCATGTCCAAGGGCAAAGGAGAAGCCCCATCAAGATGGTAGGAGGAGCGAAATCATGTTTAGAATCAAACCCCATACCCACCAGAGACGCTCAGAGGGCTCAAACAAACCTGTGTGCACCAGGACCAAGAGACCCCACAGAGACTGAGACAGAACTGTGTTTGAGCATCTCCTGTGGAGGTGCGGGTCAGCAGTGGTCTGCCGCAGCGACAGGGGCTCTGGGTGCAGCAGACCTGGGTATGGCATAAGTCCTCTTGGAGGACGTCGCCATTAACCCCACCATAAAGCTGCCAGAACTTACACAGGACTGGGGAAACAGACTCTTGGAGGGAACAACCAGAACCTTGTGCACACCAGGACCCAGGACAAAGGAGCAGTGACCCCACAAGAGACTGACCCAGACTTGCCCATGAGTGTGCAGGAGTCTCAGCAGAGGCGTGGGTCGGCGGTGGCCTGCTGCAGGGTTGGGGGCACTGCGTGTAGCAGTGCCTGCATGGGACTTTTTTTAAAATTTTCTTTACTTTATTGTGTTGGTTTTGCCATACCACATAGGACCTTTTGAAGGGGGTCTCCATTATCTTCATTACCTCCACCATACTTGGCCTCAGGTCAAATAACAGGGAGGAATACAGCCCCGCCCTTCAACAGAAAATTGGATTAAAGGTTTACTGAGCATGGCCCCACCCATCAGATCAAGACCCAGTTTCCCCCTCAGTCAGTCTATCCCATCAGGAAGCTTCCACAAGCCTCTTATCCTCCTCCATCAGAGGGCAGACAGACTGAAAACCACAGTCACAGAAAACTAACCAATCTGATTACATGGACCACAGCCTTGTCTAACTCAGTGAAACTATGAGCCATGCCATGTAGGGCCACCCAAGATGGACAGGTCATGGTGGAGAGTTCTCACAAAATGTGGTCCGCTGGAGAAAGGAATGGCAAACCACTTCAGTATTCTTTCCTTGAGAACCCTATGAACAGCATGAAAAGGCAAAAAGATAGGATACTAAAAGATGAATATCCCAGGTTGGTAGATGCCTGATAAGCTATTGGAGATCAGTAGAGAAATAACTCCAGAAAGAATGAAGAGATGGAGCCAGAGCAAAAACAACCCCCAGTTGTGGATTTGACTGGTGATGGAAGTAAAAACCAATGCTGTAAAGAACAATATTGCATAGGAACCTGGAAAGTTAGGTTCATGAATCAAGGCAGATTGGAAGTGGTCAAACAGGAGATGGCAAGAGTGAACATTGACGTTTTAGGAAATCAGCGAACTAAAATGGATGGGAATGGGTGAATTTAACTCAGATGACTATTATATCTACTACTGTGGGCAGGAATCCCTTAGAAGAAATGGAGTAGCCATCATAGTCAACAAAAGAGCCTGAAATGCAGTACTAGAGTGCAACATCAAAAACAACAGAATGATCTTGTTCATTTCCAAGGCAAACCATTCAATATCATGGTAATCCAAGTCTGTGCCCTGACCAGTAATGCTGAAGGAGCTGAAGTTGAATGGTACTATGAAGACCTATAAGACCTTCTAGAACTAAACACCCCAAAAAGATGTCCTTTTTATTATAGGGGATTGGAATGCCAAAGTAGGAAGTCAAGAAATACCTGGAGTAACAGGCAAATTTGGCCTTGGAGTACAGAATGAAGCAAGGGAAAGGCTAATAGAGTTCTGCCAAGAAAACGCACTGGTCATAGCAAAAACCCTCTTCCAGCAACACAAGAGAAAACTGTACACATGGATATCACGAGATGGTCAGTACCGAAATCAGATTGATTCTATTCTTTGCAGCCAAAGATGGAGAAGCTGTATACAGTCAGCAAAAGCAAAATCAGGAGCTGACTGTGGCTCAGATCATGAACTCCTTATTGCCAAATTCAGACTTAAATTGAAGAAAGTAGGGGAAGCCACTAGACCATTCAGGTATGATGTAAATCAAATCCATTATGATTATAAAGTGGAAGTGACAAAGAGATTCAAGGGATTAGATCTGATAGACAGAGTGCCAAAAGAACTATGAACGGAGGTTCATGACATTGTACAGGAGGCAGTGATCAAGACCATCCCCAAGAAAAAAATGCAAAAAGGCAAAGTGGTTGTCTGAGGAGGTCTTACAAATAGCTGTGAAAAGAAGAGAAGTAAAAGGCAAAGGAGAAACAGAAAGATAAACCAATTTGAATGCAGAGTTCCAAAGAATAGCAAGAAGAGTTAAGAAAGCCTTCCTCAGTGATCAGTACAAAGAAATAGAGTAAAACAATAGAATGAGAAAGACTAGAGATCTCTTCAAGAAAATTAGAGATACCAAGGGAACTTTTCATGCAAAGATGGGCTCAATAAAGGACAAAAAATGATATAGACCTAACAGAAACAGAAGATATGAAGAAGAGGTGGCAAGAATACAAAGAAGAACTATGCAAAAAAGATCTTCACAACCCAGATAATCATGAAGGTGTGATCACTCTAGAGCCAGACATCCTGGAATGCAAAGTGAATTGGGCCTTAGGAAGCATCACTACAAACAAAGCTAGTGGAGG
>ML663443.1:1208814-1262292 GCA_007570785.1 Antilocapra americana | reverse complement strand
CACTAGTCATGTATGGATGTGAGAGTTGGACTATAAAGAAAGCTGAGCGCTGAAGAATTGATGCTTTTGAACTGTGGTGTTGGAGAAGACTCTTGGGAGTCCCTTGGACTGCAAGGAGATCCAACCAGTCCATCCTAAAGGAAATATGTCCTGAATATTCATTGGAAGGACTGATGCTGAAGCTGAAACTCCAATACTTTGGCCACCTGATGTGAAGAATTGACTCATTTGAAAAGACCCTGATGCTGGGAAACATTGAAGGCGGGAGGAGAAGGGGATGACAGAAGATGAGATGGTTGGATGGCATCACTAACTCAATGGACATGAGTTTGAATAAGCTCTAGGAATTGGTGATGGACAGGGAAGCCTGGCGTTCTGCAGTCCATGGGGTCACAAAGACTCAGGCATGACTGAGTGACTGAACTGAACTGAACTGAAGATCTGACAGGCCCTTGGAAAACATGAGTACCTTTGTCCTTGTGTCTGTGGCCGGCTCAGAGCACAGGCTTCAGTGGTTCTGGTCAATTCTTGGGAAGCCTAAGTTTTTCTCACATTGTGGCTCTTTATAGCCTCATCTTTAGAGGCTCCTCATTCCCCTCCCAAAGTCCTGCTGGGCTCTAACCTGTACACACACATCTCTGAACCATTGATAGCTTTATAATGTACGTAAGCATTCTAAAAAACCTAGACCATGACTAAGAGTTGACTGGTGACTTCAAGTGGATTTGATTATCTCCTTCGGGTGACTGTCATGGACAGGCAACCCCTTGGGCCTTCCCTCCTGTGCTAGCTAGGGGGTAACGCAAGAGTGACCAATGAGAGAGATGTTGGAAAATACCTAGCGGAACATGAGCCCCTAAATACAAAAGATATGGGACCAAATTTTTACTGCATTGTCAGGTGGAATCAGACCATTAGCGAGGCTTTAAAAAGGCTCTTTCAGGAGAAATCAAACAAGAGATGAGGCAGGATTAAGAACAATGTTTTGCAGGGGTCATGCAGGCTCTTGGCCTTGGTCATTTGTGAGTTTTCAATAATGTTCCCTTCAAAAGGAACATTGATTCTTGGGATCAAAAGAAGCCGGAGTGTTCAATTCTTCATATCCATCTTATTCTCTTCCTTCTGAAGGTGTCCTCTCAACTTCAAGTGTGAAATGCTTGGAAGAGGATGAGGAGGGCAAAGATTCTGAAGCTGTAAATCTTTTCAAGTGATGTCTCTAAGAGATTCTTTTGATATGATGACCACTGCCTATTTGAGGCCATGGAGAGCTCTCATCCTGACAGGTAGGGTCCTGCGTAACTGTCAGAGAGCTGACAGTTTCCTGCTCTCATGGGCCAAACCACAGTGCTCTCTTCCCACCAAAACTTTGGTAGTTCTTTTTTCAAAAACCCCTAGTGGATGTGTCAAGCCATTTAAAAGACTTTCCTGTCCATTTCCCGATATGAGACTCAGGACAACCCTGACAGTACACAGTACAGGGCTTAAAGTAATACTTAATATTCTTTTCCCCCCAGTTTTATTGAGTTCCAGTTGATATACAACATTGTCTAAGTTTAAGGTGTATAGCATGATGAATATATGTATAGATAAATGAGTGATCACAATAAGTTTAGATAACATCCATCCACTCCTAAAGTTACATTTTTCTCCCTCATGAGAACTTTTAAAATCTACCAAAATGTTTTTATTGACACTCTTTGGCTGACCTGATGATAGGCAGTGAAAAGTCACTAACTAAAACTTTTTCAGTTTTCTATAGGTTTCTCAAAACCAGGTGAGGGACCCATGCTGGGGAATCATAGATTTTATATGATCCAGTGAGATAGGACTAAAGGGGCATCTGAAATCACAGGGACTTAGCTCATCAACAGTAGATATAACCATTTTGAGGGCACAGGGAATACCAAAGTTTATCAGCAAATTTAAAGAACTAAAAAGATGGACATTTATCCTTGGAAAGGAGGGGTGTGGCAATATATTTCGGACAGATTCTAATTTGTTGGGAGCCAGAACTGCGTTTTAAATATTCATTATAATGGAAAGACAACCTTTAACTAGCAGCTTCTAGACTGAAAAAGTTATAATGTGGTAAACTCTTTATAATTATAGATTTGGCAAAACTAAATATGCCATTTTTGTTTTGTGTATGTATATACACAGCTTCCTGATATTCCCAGAATTAAAATACAGTGAAACACACTGAAGGAAGGCATATGGAGAAAGCATTGACTCTTTGATGGTTGAGGGCTCTGATGACTCTAAATAGGGCATAAGGAGAAGTTTAGACAGTCTCATGGCCATTTGGCAGTAGCCGTAATTTTGGGGTTGTTCCAAAACAATACTTTTGCCCTGTAGTAGTTTTGCAACTGTAACCACAAACAAGTTCTAGAGAACTGTGGGAAAATAAAACTTTCTTGTTGGTAAAATAGCAGAATACAAGACAATATTATTCCAAGTTAAGCGTGCCCTAGGTTACTGATACGTGCGCCATCAGTAGCGGGTCAGACTTGAAGCTTATGGTCAATGTTCCATTTGGCTAGTGCTTGGTGGCCTCGCTGTATAGATGTGGAATCTGTGGTACTGTTGTCCGATAGTTTCCACATTATCTGCCAGGGATGTGGCCACTCAAATTGATGTTCATGCCACAAACACCTATGTTGCTGCCATGTGTAAGAGGTGGACCTCAGTATGGTGGCAGATCCTGGGCTAACTGATTTTATTGACTGCAAGCCTAAGACACATTTTTATTTGGAATTCTCAATGCCCTAGAAGCTTCTCCTGTTGGCAGTGTGGTGTTGGGAGCAGCTATAGGGGAAGGGTGTACATTTTTTAATAACCAGAAGGGTAAAAAAATGTTACTATCTATCAGCACTGTAACCTAATGGCAAAAGTAGTCAGTCCTGTAAACTGTGAAACAGTTGTCATGCTTCTATTTGTTCTGTGATAGTGTAAGAATCCAAAAGAGTTCACATCAAGAGAGTCAAAATAAAACCCACCTTTATTCAATCTGAGTCAGCTTTGCCCTCCCCCTATATTTTTGTCTTAATATGTATCTTTGCTTGTCTAGGGTAAAGTCAGATCTCCAGATCCTCCATTGTGGAGATACGTAAGAACACAGTCTCCATGATCCATGCAGAAAGACACTTCTCATCTCCAGTGAGACAGCATTTAGTGCTCTGGCTAAGACAACAATGTGGGCAGCAAATTCATCCCAGTTACCAAGTGAGGATTACTACGGGACTGGGAATATTTTTAGAGATAGGACACTTCCTACCTCCTCTGTTAGTGAATTCAGTCCATCCCGCAGTCGTTTTCATGAATTTTTGGCTGGGGAGCTGGGTGACCAGGAGCTGCCTGCCGCCCTTCCTTCCCTGAGAGACCAGCACCAAGGGGGTTCCCCAATTCCACCGTGGGAGATTTATCTGCCTCCTGGATGGTTCCATGTAGGCCCATGTCTAGACTGATTACAAAAGCGCCAACAAAACAAAATAAATACCTAACATCTTACAGCAAAGGCACGAAACCAAACAGTGTGAGAGAGGAGAACAATGCAGCCGTTGTGCCAGGGAGTCTTCCTAAGGAGGATGGAATTCCCGCACCCCAGGTTCCAATTTGTAAGGGCAACACAAAGCGTCTACAAGCAGGCCCTGGCTTGAATGCATTCATTTGGAAGGGCAATGTGTTTTGTTAGATAAGAGATTTTTTTTAAACTCACATTAGGATCAAAATGAAGATCAGTATAACTAACTCTGTATACACACAGATTTCAGGAAACTTCAGCCTTGACTCTAGCTCTCCAGTGTAACCATTTGTTAATTCTCCTCTTTCCAGGTGACAGGGTATATATAATGTGATGGGAGAGGCTCTGGTTGAGTCAGTGCTGACTTTGCACTTACTTTGCTATGTGACTTCATGCATGTCCCCTAGCCTCTCTGGGCCTCCATTTCTACATTGGTAAAATGAGGGAGTTAATGTTCATCATCTATCTCTATGAGCTCAAGCAGAATAAATATTACAGTTCCATTGTCTAAGGGTACTGGAAATCGGATTTTCACCCCAAAAGAAAGCAATAATTATCTGTCTGAAGGAGCTCTTAAATATGTTGTCTCAAACTGAAACTTTGGGAATTCTATGGGTCACTTCTGAATCACCTCCACACGCCACATGACTGAAAGCTCATTTGATTAGCCAATAGTTTCAAGTGGCCTGAGGTAGAACGTGTGGACTGCTCATTTGTTCATTCTCTCAATATGTATTTACTGAGCACCTACTCTATGCCAGGCCTCAGAGAGAAGATGGTTCTCTCGAAATCCTAAGCCTCCTTCTTTCCCTCTCTTCTTCAAGTTTGGTTTTGTTTGTGACCTGGGGTACAAAAGGTTGAGTTAAAGGTAACTGCTCAGTTCACTGTATATCATCAGAGTTGGTCAAGACAGGCTCTTTTTCTTGCTCTGTTTGACTTATTTATTCCTTTTTATTCCCAAAGCCCATTCCCTTTCCCCTCCGTGCAAAGGCAACCATTCTAACGTGCTCAGTGTATGCTTTTTAGTGTGTACGTTTTTATTTTTTTGTAAAATGCGTATTGTCTTCTGTGAATATATCTTCATTCATTGCAAAGGTTAGATGTGATATAGTCCATTCAGTTTCTTGCTTTTTCACCCATATTAGGCTTTTGAGATAGACTCATCCTGCTGGCTGTAAATACTTCTCATTGCTTCGAACCACTATGTTGTTCAGTCAGTAAGTCACATCTGATTCTTTGCAACCCCACGGACTACAGCATGCCAGGATTCCCTGTCCTTTACTATCTCCCAGAGTTAGCTCAAACTCATGTCCATTGAGTTGGCGATGCCATCCAATCATCTCATCCTCTGTTGTTCCCTTCTCCTCCTGCCTTCAATCTTTCCCAGCATCTGGGTCTTTTCCAATGAGTTGGCTCTTTGCATCAGGTGGCCACAGTATTGGAACTTCAGCATCAGTCCTTCCAATGAATATTCAGTGTTGATTTCCTTTCGGACTGACTGGTTTGACCTCCTTGGTGTCCAAAGGAATCTCAAGAGTCTTCTTGAGCACCACAGTTTGAAAGCATCAATTCTTCAGCACTCAGCCTTCTTTATGATCCCACTCTCACATTCATACCTGACTTCTGGAAAAATCATAACTTTGACTATATAGACCTTTGTTGGCAAAGTGATGTCTCTGTTTTCTAATACTCTGTCTAGGTTTGTCATGCCTTTTCTTCCAAGTAGCAAACATCTTTTAATTTCATGGTTGCAGTCACCGTCTGCAGTGATTTTGGAGCCCAAGAAAATAAAATCTGCCACTGTTTCCATTCCCCACCCCGCCCCATGTATTTGTCGTGAAGTGATGAAACTGGATGCAATGATTTTAGTTTTTGAATGTTGAATTTTAAGCCAACATTTTCACTCTCATTTCACCCTCATCAAGAGGCTCTTCAGTTCCTCTTCACTTGCTGCCATTAGAGTGGTATCATCTGCATATCTGAGTTTGTTGATAGTTCTCCCAGCAATCTTGATTCCAGCTTGTGAGTCATCCAGCCTGGAATTTCACATGATGTACTCTGCATATAAGTTAAAATAAACAAGGTGACAATATATAGTCTTGACATTTTCCCAAGTTGGAACCAGTCTGTTGTTCCATGTCCAGTCCTAACTGTTGCTTTTTGACCTGCATACAGGTGTTTTTGGAGGCAGGTAAGGTGGTCTGGTATTCCCATCTCTTGAATAATTTACCACAGTTTGTTGTGATCCATATAGTCAAAGGCTTTAGCATAGTCAATGAAAAAGAAGTAAATGTTTCTCTGGAATTCCCTTGCTTTCTCTATGATCCAGCAGATGTTAGCAGTTTGAACTCTGGTTCCTCTGCTTTTCCTAAACCCAGATTATCCATCTGGAAGTTCTCAGTTCACATACTGTTTAAGCCTAGCATGAAGGATTTTGAGTGTTACCTTGCTAGCATGTGAAATGAGCACAATTGTGCAGTAGTTTGAACATTTTTGGGCATTGTCTTTCTTCGGGATTGAAACGAAAACTGGCCTTTTCCAGTCCTGTGGCCATTGCTGAGTTTTCCAAATTTGGTGGCATATTTAGTGTAGCACATTGACAGCATCATCTTTTAGGATTTTAAATAGCTCACCTGGAATGCTATCACCTCCACTAGCTTTGTCCATAGCCTATATGACTTTACACTCCAGAATGTCTGACTCTAGGTGAATGACCACACCATAGTGGTTATCCAGGTCATTAAGGCCTTTTTTTGTACAGTTTTTCTGTATATTCTTGCCACCTCTTCTTAATCTCTTCTGCTTCTGTTAGGTCCCTACCATTTCTGTCCTTTATTGTGCCCATCCTTGCATGGTCTGTGTATGCTCCACATAAGTTTCCCCTGTCTTGTGGATGGGCACCCTGGAGTCCCACAGTGTCGCACAGTGTCCAATAATGTGACAGCCATGTGCATGGTCCACTATGGACCTGTGTCATACTGCTCTGCCGAAGATACTCTGTCTCCTTTGTAATCTGGAGCATTTCTACATTTTTTTGAAGCTGGGAAATTTCTGTCCTTCTACACTTTCTTCAAGGGTTATATCCCTCACCATTGACCATAGTATGTTCCCCATTCTATGCTTTCCCTCACATCCTATATATACTTCTATTCTAATGTTGTATTGTAATTTCTTGTCTCCCCCAGTAGATGTGAATCCCCATGAGAGCAGGGATTGCTTCCATGTCATGACAATGGTGGATAATGCTGCAATGAACATTGGGGTGCATTTATCTTTTCAAATTAGTGTCTTCATTTTAGGGGGTATATATTCCCAGGAGTGGAATTGTTTGATCCTATGGTAGTTCTATTTTCATTTTTTTTGAAGAACCTTCATATTAAATACTATTTTCCATAGTGGCTGGACCAATTTACATTCCCACCAATAGTGTATCAACATTCCCTTTTCTCCACATCCTCGCCAACATTTGTTATTTGTAGACTTTTTGATGATAGCCATTCTGACAGGTGTGAGGTAATAATATCACATTGTGATTTGCATTTCTCTAATAATTAGTGATGTTGAGCATTTTTTCATGTGTCTGTTAGCCATCTGTATGACTATTTTGGAAAAATGTCTATTTGGGCCTTCTGTCCATTTTTTTTATTGTGTTTTTTTTTTTTAATATATTGAGTTGTCTATTTGTATATTAACTTCTTGTTCATCACATGACCTGCAAATATTCTGTCATCCCATAGGCTGTCTTTTTGTATTGTCAATGGTTTCCTTTTCTGTGCAAAACCTTTACTGTTTAATTAGGTCCCATTTATTTATTTTTGCTTTTATTTCTTTTACCTTAGGAGACTGATTCAAGAAAATATTGCTACAGTTTATGTCAATGAGTAGTCTGCCTCTGTTCTCTTCTAGGAGTTTTATGGTTTCCCTCTTGCATTTAAGTCTTTAAAGCCTTTTGAGTTTATTTTTGTATATGGTATGAGGGTATGTTTGAATCTCATTGTTTTACATGTGGCTGTCCAGTTTTCTCAGTACCGCTTGTTGAAGAAATTATCTTTTCCCCTTTGTATATTCTTACCTCCTTTGTTGTAGATTAATTGATGATCATAGGTGAGTCAATTTATTTTGGGGTTATTGGTTTCACTGATCTATGTGTCTGATTTTGTGCCAATACCATTCTGTTTTAATTACTGTAGCTTTGTTGTATACTCTAAGTTAGGGAGCATGATACCTCCAGTTTTGTTTTTTTCCTCTCAAGGTTGCTTTGGAAATCTGGGATCTTTTGTGATTCTGTATAAATTTTAGGGTTATTTGTAATTCTGAAAAATATGAGATTTTTTAAAAAGGGATTGCATTAAGTCTATAGATTGCTTTGGGCATATGGACATTTTAACAATATTAATTCTTCCAATCAGTGAAACCAGGGTATCTTTCCATTTCTTTGTATTGTCCTCAATTTCCTTCATCAGTATTTTATAGTTTTCAGAGAATAGGCCTTTTGCATCCTTGGTTAATTTTATATCTAGGTAGTTTACTCTTTTTGATGTGGTCTTAAACAGGATATTTTTTTCTTTGATTTCTCTTTCTGGTAAAGACTTTAGGATTTTCTTTTTTTCGTTAGCTGTTAATTTTATTTTTCTCAACTTTTATTTATTTTTAAATTTATTTTTAATCAGGGGAAAATTGCTATACAGTGCCATATTGGTTTCTGCTGTACAAAAATACAAATCAGCCATATCTATAATTATGGCTGATTTGTGTCATTATATGGTAGGGTTTTGTATATGTAGTATCAGTTCATTTGCAAATAGTGACAGTTTTATTTCTTCCATTCCAATTTCATCAAGTACATTTTTCACCTTTTTCTCTTTTCTCCTTTAGAGACTCCTATAATGAAAATGTTGGTATACTTTATATTGCTTCAGGGGTCCCTTAAACTATTCTCATTTTTAAAATTTGTTTTTCTTTTTGCTGTTTTGTTTTGTTAATGTTTTTGCTACACTGGGTCTTCATTGCTGCACACAGGCTCTCTCTAGTTGTGGTGGGTGGGGACTGTTCTTAGTTGTGGCTCTAGAGAACAGGCTGAATAGTTGTGGTGCAGGGGCTTAGTTGTTCCACCCCAGGTGGAATCTTCCCATACCAGGGATCAAACCCGTGTTCCCTGCATTGGCAGGTGGATTCTTAACCACTGACTACCAGGGAAATCCTTTGTGCTGTTCTTATTGGATCACTGGGTCATTTCCACTATTCTTGGTGGTTCAGATGGTAAAGAATCTTCCTGCAGTGCAGGAGACCCAGGTTCCATCCCTGTGTTGGGAAGATCCCTTGCAGAAGGGAATTGCTACCTACTCTAGTATTCTTGCCTGGAGAATTCCATAGAGAGAGGAGCCTGGCAGGCTATAGTCCATGGGGTTGCAAAGAGTCAGACCTGACTGAGCGACTAACACTTTCTACTACCCTATTTTCCAGATCACTTATGTGTTCTTCTGTATCACCTAGTCTGTTATTAATTCCTTCTAGTGTGTTTTTCTTTACCATCTGAGCCACCGGAGGATGTTTTTCACTTCTGGCTGGTTTTTTCTTTTTTCTTTTTACAGTTTCTAGTTCCTTGTTAAAATTCTCACTGTGTTCATCTATTCTTTAATTCAGTTAGCATTCCTATGACGTATGCTTTGAACTCTTTATCTGGTATGTTATTTTTGTTTTACTCGTTCATTTTTCAGGGATTTTCTCTTGTCAATTGAAACAAATTTCTCTGCTTTTTATTTTGCTAAACTTTCTCTGTTTCTGTGAAATAGACAACTGAAAGAATTACCTGTTGTAGTCTTGAAGATGTGTCCTTGTGTGGGAGTGTCCCTCTGCAGTCTGCATGTGCCCAGTGGCTTTGGTGGGAGGGCTAGATCTGACATGCATGTGACTTGTGTCTTTACCCAGGGTGTGCTGACAGCTATCACCATGATGGGAGGTGGGGCTGGAGATGGAGGGGCTAGAATCAGAGCCAGATATGATCTACTTTGCGTAGTGGCCAAAAACCACCCTATTAGAGTGGGGGTTGGGTCCCACGTTGCTGGAGCAGAAGCCCTAAAGTTTGTGTCCAAGCTGGCTCCATTCCTTCTAAGTGTGTGCTTTCCCTCCTCCCAGCACCAGAACCCTTACCCTAGAGGGAGCACGGTTCCCTACAGGAAGAAGGGCCAGGTGCGGGTGCATAGTGTGGGTCTATTGGCCTGGGTTGTGGCCACCTGACCAGTCAGAATCTGGGACCACTTCTGATGTGCTGCCTCTGTAAGCACCAGTAATGGCTGCCCCTCTGCTGTTCAGATGCTCTTCTAGGTCTGGATTGGCACATTCCCTCATGATTGATTGCTCCTCTCATGGCAGCCTTTATCCTAGTGTAGAGCTGCATTGTGAAGCAAGTGGGTACAGTGAACGTGTGGCTCAGGCTAGGGTGCTCGTTGGAGTGGTCATGGGAAACTAGACAGAATCTCATACAATTTCACTCTTTTTCTGCCTTGTTTCAGGAGTAAGCAAGTGTGTGCATGCACTTCACTAGCAGAGTCTAGATTTCTTACAGCCCTCCTGTTAGTCCCACTGGTTTTCAAAGTAGCTAAGAGGGTTCATCTTCCCAGGCCTCCATGCCCAATGTGTGGCTGGAAATGCTCCCTCCCCAGTGAGAATCTCTGCATTTTTCACCCCCTCCCGCCATTCTGTGTCCCCTTCCAGGGGCAAAGGTCTTGACTCGATCACTTCTCTTCCCTTCCTACCTGATTCTGTGTGGATCTTTCTTTTAGCCTTGGTTGTAGAAGAGCCTTTGTGTTAGTCTTGTTAGTTTTCAGTGAGATTGCTCCAAATGTAGAGGTGTTTTTGATGTGTTTGTTGGGGAGGAGAATTCTGTGTCTTCCTACTCTGCCATTTTGTTTTCCATCTATTTTTAATGTGAAACTTTCCAAACCAATGTATTTGTTTCCAAACATATAAAAATGAATAAAAAGCGATGAGCTTATTTTGTCTGTTCCTTGGCAAACCTAGCAGACCTTTTATATTCAAACTAATGCTGTGTCCTTCCAAGATGTACAGTGTCCTCAAATACTGTAGAACTTTTCTTTGGGGGAAAACCCCTCCATATCCCATAGCATATTCTTTGGAATCTTCTCAGGGAGGCCTTTGTTTCTTGGAGGCAAATTTGATTTTTGGAAACAGCTAAAAGCTACTTGGCAGCAAATCTAGTGAATGAGGTGGGTGATCAAGCTGAAGAACATTATTTTTGGTTACAAACAAGGTGTGACTATAAAGAAATGAGGCTAATTTTCTCGTATGGTACATAAACTGGCTCAACAGTCACTCCAAAACAAGACTTCCAAAAATGTGTGGCCTTGGCAAGAAGAAAATTTTCTCCCCCCTGTTCTTGTTCTCTGTCTCTCACACAGTGTATACTGTCTGGCCCAGTATCTAGACAAGTGAAATCAAAGGCCCTTGGAATTTGGTTTAAAAAAATCAGTTACATGAGTATGGGATGGAAGAGACCTGGCTTGGCAGCCATTCTCGTAAAAACACCTGGGGGTTTCAATTGGCCACAAGCCCGTCCTTCATGAAGAACGTGACATGGCTTCTAAGTGTCTGCATTTGAGGAGGTGGAGGTCTTGGGCTCTGTGGGAACTTGAAAACCCATGCTCCATTCTGCACAGGCTCCAAGCTGCACCTTGAGCTCAGCTATCGGCACAACAGCATGAAAGGACCACTGACCCACTGGAGCAGTGAACAGGTGAATGAGTTGAAGAAACCAGCCCAGAAGAGGCCAGAGTCACTGACTAGAAATGATTCAAGACAGCTGTGTGAAAAGTGGTCTCCTCTTACTCTCATGTTAGTCATTATGGAAGTGCCAAGAACAATGGGTAGAAATTACAGGAAGGCAGATTTAGGTTCAACCTATCAAAGACTGATTCATATTATAGGCTTATACATTCATTATAATCTCATGAGTGTGAATATATACATACAAAGCAAGACAAATAAGTGGAAAGATTTCAATCAAATATTTAATACTTAAAACTATGGGGGTTTGGAATCATGAGACAAATGTCATCTTTTAAACTTTACATGATGATGTACAATTGGATTTTGATTATCTGTGTATATTCCTTTTGAAAAAAATGAACTTTCTAAAAATTGGAGGTGTCCAGCAACCAAATAGTCTGCTTTGCAACCTAGTGAGAGCTCTGCCTTAGGTGCTAATCAAACACGGGTTGTGGGATGAACTAATGGGCCCTTTTCAACCTAGGGATTCAGTATGTTGTTACATGATTTAACCTTGTTCAAAATACCAGAGTTGAGCTGGTGGAAGTTCACACATGGATCCAACGAGAAAGAGGCCTGAAAACTCCCCAGATGGTGCAACTTTCCAACTATTGAGCCTAGTCTAAGGCTTCCCAGGTGGTGCTAGTGGTAAAGAACCCACCTGCCAATGCAGGAAATATAAGAGATGTGGGTTCCATCCCTGGGTCAGGAAGATTCCCTGGAGGAGGGCACGGTAACCCTCACCAGTATTCTTGCCTAAAGAATCCCATGGACAGAGGAGCCCAGCAGGTTACACTCCGTAGACCACAGAGTCAGACCTGACTGAAGCGACAGCACACATGTACACAGGCTTAGTCTAAGGACAAAATTGTCATCTTAACAGAATTTATGCAGGCTATTTAAAGCAAAGGGTTAAGATAAACATTTCAAAGGCATAAAGCTACCAGCAACTAGCTGTGAAGCTAGATTCTGAACTAGGAGAATAAATACAGAGAAATAGGAAAAGGTATGGATAAAATGCTGAGACAGGCCATTGAGTAAAAGTTAAGTGTCAATAGGAGACGGTGGATTTTCCATGTTTTCTAAGTATGAATGGTTTATTTATTTTTTAAAATATATTTATTTATTTTCTTTACATTATTGTGTTAATTTTGCCATACATTTACGTGAATCCGCCATGGGTATACATGTGTTCCCCTTCCAGAATCCCCCTCCCACCTACCTCCCGATTCCATCCCTCTGGGTCATCCCGGTGCACCAGCCCTGAGCACCCTGTAACATGTATTAATCCTGGGCTGGCTATTCATTTTACATATGATAATTTACATGTTTCAATGCCATTCTCCCATATAGAATACATTTGAATCAGTTCTACTGAGGTGGACAAAACTGGAGCCTATTATACAGAGTGAAGTAAGCCAGAAGGAAAAACAACAATACAGTATACTAATGCATGTATATGGAATTTAGAAAGATAGTAATGATAACCCTGTATGCGAGACAGCAAAAGAGATGCAGATGTATAGAACAGTCTTTTGGACTCTATGGGAGAGGGCAAGGGTGGGATGATATGGGAGAACGGCATTGAAACATCTAAATTATCATATTAGAAATGAATGGTTATTTTAATTCCAACCATTTAGCCGAAGCCAGAAGGCCTTGGACTTTATATAGAGTCTTCTGCTGATCATCACTCAATGGGCATGGACTGTAGTGGCGGTGTACTGAGATTACAGAAATGCTGCCTGGTTTGTGTCATGCTCTGGGAACTGAAGTGTATCAAATATGACCTGAAGATGGCAATGTCTTGAGAGGCATGTGGCAACAGCAAATGCATAATCCCATCACTGGGCAGAGGGATCGGCACTTCCTTCCTTTTGGGACCAACGATGCCACAAAATCAGAGCAACAAAGAAGCTAGACATCTGGACTGGATTGTCCATTTTACAAGAGGGAAACCGAGGACTAAAGAAGGGAAGTGAATGTGAAAGATGTTCAAAAACAGTCCCTTTCGTCTCCTAGAGAGGAGAAAAGGACTTGAAGATGGTGCCCTTCTGTTTGCAGGCATAAAACCCAATCTCAGGGTCACATTTTTGCCACATTAAATAAAATCTTGCTGTCAAGTGACAGGGACAGCCATTAGGTACTAACTGGGCTTTTGAGCCTTCCAATCTGCTGGTAGTGTAGCCTGGCATATTCTTGAGTCCAAGGAACAAACTATTGCAGTATTTAGGTTTCATGACTCAAAGAATAACAATTCTCATAAATCTTACTCAGATACCGAAATAATGATGTTTAAAAGATAATGTCTATTCAAGTTTTACAAACCACTACAAATCATTGAAAGATGCTAACAAATACCACTGATTATAGCCTTGACCAAAACCAAGTGAAGGAAATGCTAAACCAGAAGTTTGCAATTTGCATTTGCAAAAATTTCTGCAAAGGATGAATATGGCTACCAGAAACTTGTGCTTCTCAGGAGACCCTGATGAAAATGTGTTGGTGAACCATAAGCTGTGAGGAATGACCCCCTCCTACCTCCTGTCACCCTGCAGAAATGGGAGCTCCTGGTTGGGACCGCCTCCCAAGGGTCAAAGGGGACGTCTCAGCCCCTCCCTGACCTTAGCTCATACACCGGCTGTGTGCCCAGCCCATCTCTCTCCTTATCCTTCAGCTTTGCTTCTTGCCCTCAGGTGGGAGTTGAGGTCCCACTTATAAAAAGAGTCAACAATGTTTCTGGTGACCTGATCTGGCAAATGAGCAATAAGCCAAGCCTTGGAAACAATGTCAAGTCAGTCATTCCTGAGGTTCTTTGGCAGCAGAACGCTCAAAGAGCAGCATCGGCATCATTATTTGGATGGCATATGTGTGAAACACAGTCTTCAGTGATAATACTGGGCCTACAATGGACAAAAAGTTGGTGTTGGAACTAGTATTGGTGCCAGACCTTCAGCTCCAGGAGAGCAGGATCCAGTCTGTTTGGTTTTCTATCATCTTGCAGCTGGTAGAGTGCCTGACAGCCAACAGGTATGCAAGGCCTAGTTGTGGAAAAAACAACTGTTGAAGGAATCCATCAGAGGCCAAGAGCTGCGTTGCTTCCTATAATCCTGGGTCTCCCGGCAAAAACCCCTATGACCTGACTGAGGGGGACTGCCGGCCTTGCCATGTGGCAACCCCTGGAAAAGAGTGACAGGGAGCAAGGAAGCTGGAGGAAGAACTCCTTTGTACCCTTGGGGACCCCTCTCTGGGTAGGGGGGAAGGAAGAATATTGTGAACATGATCTATACAGAGAATTTCTAGTTGGGCAAAACATTTTCAGCAAAATGAAATTTGTAAAGAGAGATGGGGGGACTATTTTGAAGTGTCTTTAGTTTCATAGGCAAGACACTCTAACCCATTTTTTTTAAATTATTTATTTGGCTGTGCTGGGTCTTAGTTGCAGCATGCAGGAGCTTTAGTAGCAGCATGTGGGATCTAGTTCCTTGATCAGGGATCAAATCCAGGCTCCCTGCATTGGGAACATGGGGTCTTACCCGTTGGACCATCAGGGAATTCCTTCTAACCTATTTCTAAGTGGAAATTATGGATGGGGTGTGTGTTGGGAGGGATTGGCTTTGACTGGAGCTTGGGGCCAAGACTGATACTCACCCAAAAGGTAGGCAGGGAGGGAGGGAGGGGGATTTTCCTATATGGAATAGAAAGCTAGGTGAGGAGGAGGAAAGCACTGCATGATCACCATGTACGAGGGCTTACAAAAAAGACTCAACACATTTTTATTTGAGTGTTTATTATTTTTTTTTGCCAAAGAAATCCATGCAAAGGGAAAGACAGAGAGAAAGACATGGCAACCATGTTCTAGCAGCCAAACATAGGAAAATAATTTGGCACGATTTTTTTTTATTGCAAAAGACTATACTACCACTAAAATTTGCCCTCCTCATGGAGATGCCATTTGATTTTCGAAAACGTAACGCAGGGTTAGTCTTCTACTTAATGGCTGAAGGAGGTATAGAAGATAAAAAAATAGGGAAAAAGAAAAAGGTGGTTCCCTTTATAGAGGGAGACCACAGGGTGCTGAAGGGCAGCACATATGCTGTGAGCTTGGCAGTCAGTGCACCAGCAGGAAAAAGCACAGCACAGAGATTGCCAAGCTGGTGAGGAGCTTCAGGGGAGGATGGCCATTCCCAAGGTTGTGAGAGGCAACTATCTCATTGTCCTTCTGATTCACATGTTGCTTGCTTCCAGGAGCATCGTCCACGTCCAGATCATAAGCCAGTTCTGCCAAAAGAGAAGAAATATTTTAAATGCAGGCTCACCAATGGCCTCAGTTATGCACTCTTCATGGCCCAAGCACTTGTCTGGACAGCTGGGTAGCCTGGCTGTGAGTTCTTCCTTTCCTTGGAAGGAAGGCTGCTGGGAGATGGGAAGAAAACACAGGTGTGGAGTGGGGGGGCCCGCCCGAGGAAGAGGGCTAGTGGTGTCCCTGCCAGAGAGCACACCAACCAGGCGCACACAAGCTGGCCACTCCCCTCCTGCCTTTGGCTCCACCCACACCCTGGGGTGCACACTGGCCTTTGGCATGTCTCCTGATTGGCAAGGCTGTGCCATGTCAGTGACTACATACGCGTTCTCATGCGCCTTTGTGTTGGTGGGGTACGGGATGTGGTGAACCCCCAGTGTACCTTTCCTGTGTCCTGCACCCCTGGGAGCCTTGTCTTAGAGTTGACAGTCAGGTAGTTTGCCACTGAAAGTTGTTTATTTTTCTGAAATACTTTTTCTTTTATCTCCATGGTCTTTTCACTGCTGACTGCCAACACACACACATGAGGATTTAAACTGATATCAGGTAAATTAAGACTAAAGAGAGGCCTATGGGTAACAATCCTTCTTTGACTGTCTATCATTTATGAGATATCTTCATGATTCTGAAAAGAAACTGGGGTTACTGGGGTTGGCCTAAACTCAAAAGTCCCCCAGAAGGCAAATCTAAGTTGATAGTGGTGTATCAGGAAATCAAAGATGGTTGGCTCAGGGATCAGTTTCTTATAGATTTTCTTTTCCAGATTTAGAGTGCAAATCTTTTGCTTTGCCTTTTCTAGACTTGGTCGCCAATGTTTCTATTTCAATATCTTGTGAAGGTGATGTGATGTGAGCAACGTCAGCAGCCAACTGTCCTGTGGCCAATGGAACCAGAAAGATCTCTTGGGGACATGGAGATGCTTAGCAACAGGCACAGAGGAAATGACTAGGATTCTGCAGAAGGAAGGAAGGAAGAGGAAGGAAGAGCTCCTCTTACAGCGGATGAAACGTGCAATAAGTCACAGGAAGAAGGTGTGGGGACTCAGCTGGTCCAGGATGTGTGCAGAGCAGGGCCTAAGAACAGGGCTGCTGTTAACAGGCTGGCACTGCTGAGGGCAGACAGCAAAGTTGAGGTGATCAAAGCCAAAGGGTCTGATTACACAGTCTGCAGTGCTACTTTCCAAAAGGCTATTGCAGTCTATAATGCCACTAGCACTGATGAGGGAACCAAGTTTACTATGTCTCAATAAAATAAGATATTGTAGTCTGTATAAGATGATACCTCAGTGTCTTTAATTTGCATGTATCTGATTACTAGTATGGGCTTCCCAGGTGGCGCAGTGGTAAAGAATCTGCCTGCCGATGCAGGAGACACAGATGCGGGTTCATTCCCTGGATCGGGACAATCCCCTGGAGGAGGGCATGGCAACCCACTCCAGTATTCTTGCCTGGAGAATCCCATGGCCAGAGGAGCTTGGCAGGGTGCAGTCCATGGGGTCACAAAGAGTAGGACACAACTGAGCACACATGTGCAATTACTAGTATAGATGAACTTTTTTTGTTCACTAATTATATTTCTCAATGAAAGTTCATATCCTTTGCCTTCTTATCTAATTGGTATTGATGTTTTTCCCATTAATCTGAATGCATATTTCATTGAGTCCTTTGCTTATCATATTCAATAAAAATAATTTCTATTTTGTTATGAACTATAATTATTTTTCATTGCTGTACAAAGAAATGATGTCTTAACTTTCAATATATAGGAATCTGACCACATTGTGCTCTTCTGAAGCTGAGAAAGTGTTTCTTCTTCATTGTGGATAACAATTCAAATCAAAATTTCCCGCGAACCCTCTTACTGAGGGAAAAGCAAATCAGCAGACTAATCTCCATTCATTCTCTCCCCAAAATAATTAGATACAAAGAAATCAAAGAGCAGAAGAACAAAGAACAATGCTTTGCTTGGAAATCAGACCTCTGTGTCTGCAAGGTGAGTGGTGCAGAGCACACAGAGCAGGCGGAGGTCAGCTGTCAGTCGGCAAGGACAGTGCAGGCTTAGGGCCTGATCAGATTTCACCAGCATTGAGAACACATATGGCTGGATCTGTTGAAAGCCCAGCCTTGAGTCTCACGGCAACTTCTCAACTTAAATGAAGAGTATTTTTAGGACTGACCTGAATGAGAGCCCTCTCAACAGTGCTTTCAGATTCCTTTTCCGGGTATCCCCTTGCCCAACATCAGGATTAAACAAACAACATCTACTACTGTGACCACTCAGTTCCTCTACTATTTATCTTGCTCTTCAAATAATCCATGAACAAACACTACACACTTTTGTCTACTATAGCAGTTATAGTACACCCAGGAGTTATGTTAAATCCAGCAGTCTCTCATCTTTGTACCACCCAATACATCTTTTGTTATGTCTATCTCTAGGACCTATATTTTGAAATTATAAAAATGACTACCAATTATTGAGTCCTCATTGTGTGCCAGGAACTGTGCTAAGTACCCTTTATATACATGATCTCACATAATTGAACCTTCTCAGCAATGTTATGAAATAGGTATTATAATTCCCATTTTACTGATGAGGAAGCTCAAGCTCAGGTTGCTTTTTTGCCCATATTTACACATCTGGTAAGTGGCAGAGATGTTCTTTGAACACAGGGCTGACTCTGAACCTCACATGGAGCTACACCATACACAAATTGAAAATTTTTATATACCAAATATACTGCAGTGATCAAGTAGTAACGGGTTCCTTCTTGAAAAAAAAAAACTCAATTAGTGAAAATATCCTGTCAATGAGAACTAAAAACCAGATGAAATAAATGAAGCAAAAAGACAACTTACAGACTGGGAAAAAATATTTGCAAATGATGCAACCAACAACGGCTTAATTTCCAAAACACACAGTTCATACAACTCAACAACAACAAAAACCCCAACAACCCTAAGTTAGGGCTTAAGACCTAAATCGACATTTCTCCAAAGAAGACATACAGGTGGCCAACAGGCAATAAAAAGATGCTGAACATCACTAATTATTAGAAAAGTGTAAATCAAAACCACAACGAGATATCACCTCACACCAGTCAGAACGGCTATCATTAGACAGCCTACAAATAACAAATGCTGGAGAGGGTGTGGAGAAAATGGAACCCTCCTACACTGTTGGTGGCAGTTTAAGTTGGTGCAGCCATTGTAGAAAACATTATGGAGGGAGGAAAACTAAAAATAGAGTTGACATATGATCCATCAGTCCCACTCCTGGGTGTATATCTGAACAAAACTATAATTCAAAAAGATACATGCACCTCAGTGTTCACAGCATCATTATTTACAATTGCCAAGATATGGAAGCAACTTAAATGTTCATCCACAGATGAATGAATAAAGATCTGGTGTGTGTATATGTATTCACACCTATATATGGAATATCACTCAGTCATAAAAAAGAATGAAGTAATGCCATTTGTAGCAACATGGATGAATCTAGAGATTATCATACTAAGTGAAAAATACCAAATGATATCACATATATGTGTGGAATCTAAAATATGACACAAATGAACTTATCTATGAAATAGAAACAGACTCACAGACATAGTGAACAGACGTGGTTGTCAAGGAAGAGGGAGGGCAGGGGAAGGATGGGAGTTAGGGATTAGCAGATACAAACTACTACATATAAAATGGATAAACAACAAGGTCCTACTGTATAGCACAAGGAACTGTAGTCAATATCTGGTGATAAACCATAATGGAAAATATAAAAAAGTATATATGTGTATAACTGAATCACTTTGCTATACAGCAGAAACAGAACATTGTAAATCAACTATACATCAATAGGAAAAAGCACATGAGAGAAGTGAACGTTTCCACAAACAACCGATCACATAGCTGATTAAGTAGCCTTCTTAAGTTTTGTGAAATACTGAAAAGAGTTTTAGGTTTTGGGACCCCAAATGGGTGTTATATCAGCTCTATTTTCCTGAAGCAATCAGCAATGATGGCCAAGACCATCAGACACACACCTGGCACAAAGCTGGGCCAAGTCTCCTACCTCCAAATGATCCTAGGAATATTCAGAATAATACCTTCCTGTGCTTCCTAAGCTGTGGCTATGGGTTTCCTGGGGCTTCCCACCCAGCAGGAGCAAAGCTTTATCACTCAGTCCTGCAGCCAGGCTCCTGTGGCTGATACTGATGGGGGTTCCAGCAAAGATACATTCTGGGCCTGGGCCACCATCACGAAGAATAGAGATGAAGAGGACAGCTTAGCATGACAAGGAAGCACTAGGGGACACAGAGGAAATAGAGATTTGGTTAAGCATGGGCATTCCTGGACAGGGGAAATATAATCCGATTTAATTCAACAAACTTAACAGCAGCCTACTATGTCCCAAGCATTGAGCTAGAGATTGGAAAAAGACTAATGTCTGCCTTCAGGAATCTCACACTATGGTGACATTACTGACCAACAGACAAACCAGCAAGACACTTGGCAGAAAATGGAAAGGGTTCAGATAAAGGCAAAAATGAAACACCAAGGGGTTAGAAAGGAGATAAGGGACTTCCCTTGTCTAGTGGTTAAGAATCAGCCTTCCCAATCTAGAAATCCATTGACAGATGAGTGGATAAAGAAGATATGGTACATATATACAATGAAGTATTAGCCATAAAAAGAAATGAAACTGGGTAATTTTTAGAGATGTGGATGGTCCTAGAGTCTGTCATACAGAGTGAAGTAAGTCAGAAAGAGAAAAATATCATCTCTTCCAACAGCACAAAAGACTCTACACATGGACATCACCAGATGGTCAACACCAAAATCAGATTGATTATATCCTCTGCAGCCAAAGATGGAGAAGCTCTATACAGTCAGCAAAAACAAGACCAGGAGCTGACTGTGGCTCAGATCATGAACTCCTTATTGCCAAATTCAGACTTAAATTGAAGAAAGTAGGGAAAACCACTAGACCATTCAGGTATGACCTAAATCAAATCCCTTATGATCATACAGTGGAAGTGAGAAATAGATTTAATGGACCAGATCTGATAGACAGAGTACCTGATGAACTATGGATGGAGGTTTGTGACATAGTACAGGAGACAGGGATCAAGACCATCCCCATGAAAAAGAAATGCAAAAAAGCAAAATGGCTGTCTGAGGAGGCCTTACAAATAGCTGTGAAAAGAAGAGAAGCGAAAAGCAAAGGAGGAAACGAAAGATATTCCCATCTGAATGCAGAGTTCCAAAGAATAGAAAGGAGAGACAGGAAAGCCTTCCTCAGTGATCAATACAACGAAATAGAGGAAAACAATAGAATGGGAAAGACTAGAGATCTTTTCAAGAAAATTAGAGATACCAAGGGAACATTTCATGCAAAGAAGGGCTTGATAAAGGACAGAAATGGTATGGACCTAACAGAAGCAGAAGATATTCAGAAGAGGTGGCAAGAATACACAGAAGAACTGTACAAAAATGATCTTCACGACCCAGATAATCACAATGGTGTGATCACTCACCTAGAGCCAGACATCCTGGAATGTGAAGTCAAGTGGGCCTTAGAAAGCATCACTAAGAACAAAGCTAGTGGAGGTGACGGAATTCCAGTTGAGCTATTTCAAATCCTGAAAGATGATGCTATGAAAGTGTTGCACTCAATATACCAGCAAATTTGGAAAACTCAGCAGTGGCCACAGGACTGGAAAAGGTCAGTTTTCATTCCAATCCCAAAGAAAGGCAATGCAAAAGAATGCTCGAACTACTGCACAATTGTACTCATCTCACACGCTAGTAAAGTAATGCTCAAAATCCTCCAAGCCAGGCTTCAGCAATACATGAACTGTGAACTTCCAGATGTTCAAGCTGGTTTTAGAAAAGGCAGAGGAACCAGAAATCAAATTGCCAACATCCGATGGATCATCAAAAAAGCAAGAGAGTTTCAGAAAAACTTTATTTCTGCTTTATTGACTATACCAAAGCCTTTGACTATGTGGATCACAATAAATGGTGGAAAATTCTGAAAGAGACGGGAATACCAGACCACCTGAGCTGCCTCTTGAGAAACCGGTATGCAGGTCAGGAAGCAACAGTTCGAACTGGACATGGAACAACAGACTGGTTCCAAATAGGAAAAGGAGTATGTCAAGGCTTATATATTGTCACCTGGCTTACTTAACTTATATTAAGAGTACATCATGAGAAACACTGGGCTGGAAGAAGCACAGCTGGAATCAAAATTGCCGGGAGAAATATCAATAACCTCAGATATGCAGACAACACCACCCTTATGGCAGAAAGTGAAGAGGATCTAAAAAGACTCTTGATGAAAGTGAAATAGGAGAGTGAAAAAGTTGGCTTAAAGCTCAACATTCAGAAAACTAAGATCATGGCATCTGGCCCATTACTTCATGGGAAATAGATGGGGAAACAGTGGAAACAGTGTCAGACTTTATTTTTTTGGGCTCCAAAATCACTGCAGATGTTGATTGCAGCCATGAAATTAAAAGATGCTTACTCCTTGGAAGGAAAGTTATGACCAACCTAGATAACATATTCTAAATAGCATATTAAAAAGCAGAGATATTACTTTGCCAACAAAGGTCCATTTAGTCAAGGCTATGGTTTTTCCAGTGGTTACGTATGGATGTGAGAGTTGGACTATAAAGAAAGCTGAGCGCCAAAGAATTGATGCTTTTGAACTGTGGTGTTGGAGAAGACTCTTGAGAGTCCCTTGGACTGCAAGGAGATCCAACCAGTCCTTCCTAAAGGAGATAAGTCCTGGGTGTTCATTGGAAGGACTGATGTTGAAGCTGAAACTCCAATACTTTGGCCACCTCATGTGAAGAGTTGACTCATTGGAAAAGACCCTAATGTGGGGAAGGATTGGGGGCAGGAGGAGAAGGGGACGACAGAGGATGAGATGGCTGGATGGCATCACTGACTCGATGGACATGGGTATGGGTAGACTCTGGGTGTTGGTGATGGACAGGGAGGCCTGATGTGCTGCATTTCACGGGTTTGCAAAGAGTCAGACACGACTGAGCAACTGAACTGTACTGAATGCATATATGTGAGATCTAGAAAAATGGTACCTATTTGCAGGGCAGGAATAGAGATGCAGACATAGAGAATAGACATGTAGACATGGGGTGGAGAAGGGGAGGGTGGGACATATTGAGAGAGTAACATTGACTACCATGTATAACATAGATAGCTAGCGGTAAACCTGGTGCTCTGTGATGATCTAGGGGGTGGCATGGGGGTTGGGAGGGAGGTTCAAAAGGAAGGTGATGTCTGATTCATGTTGTACAGCAGAAACTAACACAACGTTGTAAAGCAATTATACTGCCAAAAAAAAATGCACCTTCGAATGCAGGGCGTGCATTCTGACCTCGGGTCAAGCATTAAGATCTGACATGCCACGGTGCTACTAAGGCTGCACCACAGCTTGAAAAAGCCTGCACACTGCAATGAAGACCCAGCATGGCCAGAATACAAATTTTAAAAACAAACAAGGGAGAGAGAAAAATTCCAAATAAAAGCTTACTGGAAGGCTCCTTTGGACAACTGGGTTATAACTGTGCATGAAGCATGGGTGGACTGTGGCAGGGCTGAATGAGATGGTTACCCATTTCAGGCAGAGGGTTCCACTTGAGTCAAATCATCAATACCTAAGAATGCTGAGAGGGCACACTCAGTGCGAGCCAGTAGCCTCTATGGAGGGAAGCAATGTTGAGTGCTCATTGTTGTGGGTTGTATGTGTTTGTACATGTGTTGCTTGCTGGATGATAAAGGGTAAGGCAGGAAAGACAAGAAAATAAAGGCCAGATCTTGACAGATTAGAAAGATAAGACTTTATTCTGTGGGCAATAGGGAGCCACTGCAGGTTTTTAAGTAAGGAATCCACACAATCTGTTTTGTGTTTTTCAGAAAGATCATTGTTAACAGTTTGGAGGACAGCCCTAAGTGGGTGGAAGAGACTTGTCAGACATCTTGTCTTGGGAAAAACAAGAAGCCTGTGAGAACAGTATCTGGGGATCTGCCAGTAGCAAATATTAAAAAAAAAAATTTAAAAACCTATGAAGAGGCTAAATCTACACCAAACCAAGACCATCTCATTTTGCTACATGCCAGATGCATTATGGGGATCACCACAAACCATACTCTTAAATCACTCTTAAACTCATATTTTTATGTTTATCAGTGATGTTTGGTTAGGTACATAGTGTTAAATGTACATAAATTGTTTCTGTCTTGCAGTTCAATGTCAGTGAGAACCTTTTGGACCAGCAAGGAGATTTTCATGCTAAATTCAAAAATCTGTTTCTATTTGTCATCAGTTTAACTACACCCAGAGGGTTAGACCCAACAATCTGTGCTAATTACACACTCAGCCATGACTCTCATTTTTCTCTTATGTCCTTTGTGTTGCAGATTAGTTAATCCCTTTAAATTATCATGAGTCATTTAGGCCTGAGCTTTGTGTGGAAAAAGTTTTCTGCATTGGACAAAGCACTTACTGGGGCACAACCCTAAATATTTATTGGAAGGACTGATGCTAAAGTTGAAGCTCCAATATTTTGGCCACCTGATATGAAGAGCTGACTCACTGGGAAAAAAAAAACCCATGATGTTTGGAAAGGTTGAAGGGAGGAGGTGAAGGGGACAACAGAAGATGAGATGGTTGGATGGCATCATCGATTCAATGGACATGAGTTTGAGCAAACTCTGGGAGAAGGTCAAGGACATGGAAACCTGGCATACTGCGGTCCATGGGGTCACAAAGAGTCAGAAACGACTGAGTGACTGAACAACACCAACAACTCCATTCTTAGTTATTCGGAATCTCCTAGGGGAATTCCTAAGGAAGATGCCTCCATCCTGGGAGTCTGGAGCCCTGGGTTCCAGGCCTGGCTCAGTCATTGAGTTACTATTTCACATTTGACAGGTCACCTCTCCTGGGCCTCAGTCACCCCATTTTGCTAAATCAAGGTACTGGACTAGATGAACTCTTAATTTCCTTCTAGTTTTTTTTCTCTCTGATTCCAAGGCACTTGGGACCCAATGAGGAACACAGTCTGCTCAGGCCACCATCATTACCCACAGCAGCCAAGATGGCTGCCCCCCACCAGAGCACCTGGAAGCAAGTAGATGCAATCAGTTGCTTCTCCTGGGGTGTGAGCCTTCCTAGTGATGCTCACCAGCTACCAAATTCTGAACCTGCTTTCTTCTTAAGCTGATCTAATGATGGATAAGAGACCCTGGCAAGAAATAAATCCATGCTGGACTGTTTTTATTTTCTTTAAACCCTGACATCTCTTAAAGGCCGTAAACACCAAGCCCTGGGGGAGAAGTTGAGGGGTACATCAAGGGAAATCTGTCAGCCAATGAGACAAGCCTTTGGGCCCTGACAGAGCCACTGGGGTCTTGAACATATAAGAAGATTCAAACAGTCACCCTCAGGTTGCATAGGCATCAAGCAGGGCAAGGCACTGCTACAGGGGCCTCAGCCACCCCAGCTGGCGGACTTCACAGGGGCAGCCCAAGAGAAGAGCTGTCCTTGCAATACCAGGGGAGCAAATGCTGCTGCTGAGCCCAACGGGGAGTGTCTTCCTTGCCAAGCCTTCACCAGCAGAAGGCTTCAATCCAGGCCCCAGTATGGCAACAAAGCAACATTGCTCTCCCCGTGTTTTGTGTCTGCTGTGTATGGCTGGGCCCTGGGCCATGAGTATGTGAAACTAGCAGTGCACTGCCTGGTAGGCCCCCGAGGCTGAAATTGGGGAAATTACTAGAAACTGTACTATTGCACACTCTGCTGCTCCTTCCCACAGTAGCCTTTGGGCCGTTGGCTTCTAAATCCCTAATTGATCTTGGTTTTCCTTGTCCTCCCCTCAATACAACCTTCCTTCCTGCCACATCAACGCCCCCCACCACCACCTTTGTGAACTCTCGGGTGTGAAATGACTACTTAAGACTTGAAAGCAGAGGAAAATGACTTTGTTAATGAACCTCAGGTCTCCGGGAGAGAGTCGGAGATTTTCTTCTTCATAGATCAGACGAGGGAAATGGCACACCTGAGGCCTCTGGTTTTAATTGGTCTAATGGGACTCCTTTTAGGGTCCATTTCACAACGTGCCTTCGTGACAAATAAGTGAGCTGCCAATTTCGCCAACTAAGTGACTGTAAATTCTGGGAACAATCCAGTTACCGCTCCTGGAAGAGGGCTGGGGCAATGAGATGCCCACTTCATTTCCTACAGCTAATTCCAGCCTACAAATACCCTCAGGTACACTGCTAAGATGTTGAAAGAATACAATGGATTTTGCCACTAGTATAGGCATGGCCTCTCTTCCTATAGGCCCTGTTTCTCAGTCTGGGCTGAGTGTACCTTCAGGGTTACACTGCAGTGGGCTGTGGGGACATGAGGCCATGCCATGCTTCTTTCCAGGGATTTAGAGGGAAAAGCACACTATTTTATACTGGGACACACAAGGCTGTATGATGGAGCAAAAGGGTGTTATTTGAGAACTCAGAAAGTATTTCCTGTTTACTAGGACCTTCAGGTTATGTCTCAGATCCTCAGAATCAGGTGTTCACTCCCACTCTTTACTGCTGTATGGGGTACTTAGTATAATGATTTTAAGAGCACCATAGGACACTTGGGTCATCAGGCTTTGTATACTATCAAAGCTGGGCCATTCTGACCACATATTCCTGATTAATGACTTAAAATAATTTTGTGATGACAGCTTCCTTGTCAGGAGATGAATGCCACAGTAACTGCCCTTAAATGGGCTCAGAAAACTTGATGTCTAATACAAAATGGTGTCCAGGACTCGGCCACTAACTACGTCTCACTTTTGTGTCCAGTCACTGAGAAAGGAACAAAGAACATCATGTAATACATTTGGAAACTGTCATTTTGCTGTAGAATCTTATTATGACGTGGGCCAATGCTATACTTGTTTAGGTACATCGTGAGTCAAGTCATATTCCCCAAAACAGAACAACTTCCTCCTGGAAACTGACAGTGTGGGTGAGTGGTGTGGGTGCTGGCTTTCCTCCAGCAGCCTGAGAATAATCACCACCTTCCACGGGAGTGTCACAACTATTACTCTCAGAGATTCAGACCCTTCTCACCTGAGGCTGCCTAAGGGCTCCACAGGAATCACAGTTCTTCAAAGCCTTTCCTTCCCATGGGAAGTAATGGCCTGAGACTCATTGGAATATGAGAAGCTGGTGACAGAGACATGATTCAGCCAGGGCCAGGGGAGAAGATGAAGAAAACAGGCTTCAAGAAGGCAAGTGAAGAGAACAATTTAAAGAGAGGAGAAGCACAGTAGAACGTTATAGAAAGGTCAAGGTAAGTAAGGACTGAGAAGAAGCTACTCAAAGTGTCAACAAGAAGGTAATGAAAGATTTTTGAGAGAACTTTCGGTCAGGTGGTTGGGTTGGGCCAAAAACGAGATAGTACTGAATTGAGAAGAGAGTGGGAGCTGATGTGGATTTACTCAATACTGATTAGCCTCTGGAGAAGTTTGAGAGTGAGTGAGATGAAGCACTGTCATTAGAACTGTGTATTGTGGCAGAGCTATCAGCAAACACCTGTACAGCCAAGCTTCATTAGAAGGTGTCTCCAGAGTTCCAACTCAAGATGGTCTTGAAAATGCTATATTCTTGTTATCCCTGATGCATTAACAACCTGTACTACATACCAGATACCTGTATACTGATGTTTATAGCAGATTATTCACAGCAGCCAGGAGGTGGAAGAAACCCAAATGTCTATCAATTAATGGATAAACAAAACGTGGTCTACCTATATGATGGAATATTATTCAGCCATAGAAAGGAATGAAGTACTGTTGCCTGCTACAAGATTATAGTAACCTTAAAAACCTGACACTAACTGAAAGAAGCCAGCCACTAAATACCACATAGTGTATGATTCCATTTCTATAAATATAACTAGGCAGAATATGCAAAATTTGGCAACAGTGGTAATGGTCGCACACATTACAAGTGTAAATAATGCCCGTGAATTGTATACGTAACGGTTAAAAAGACAAGTGTTTTGTGATATATATTTGACCATGATTAGAAAACTATAGAAGCCAAAGGATAATGGCATTTACGGGTACATCCTAGTTCCCAAGGGGAGTGTGAATGCAGGGTTGCTCTGGCATTTTACTTTATAGAGGAGTGAGTATGTGTGAATATACCTGATACCAAAGCACCCACCCCCAAAAGGTATGCTTTTCAAATTCAAGTTTTCCAAAAAATGTAAATGGATATTTAAGTAGTACCTTAGAATTGCAAATATGGCTCCTCAATTGGGAGTGAAGGAAGAGGGCAATTTTTGTTAAGAATTTTAAACTGAGGCTATTTTAAGAGAAATTTATATACAACTACAGGAAACTTACATTTAATTTTGCAAGTCACACAAATGCTAAGCTGAAAATGCATTAAAAAATCAATGAAGGAATAAATACATTCTGTCCTTATTACTTTAAAAAACTTAATGGTTTAGATTCACAGAGCTCTGTTTATAATATAAATTTCGAACATAATGCAGCTACAGAGGTATGCATCATTGGGTTATGAAGATGTAGAAGGAGGATACCAAATGTCATTTTTTGTAGCCAAATCAAATTGCTGAGGGGGCCGTTAGCAGTGAGGGAATAGCCTTATAGTCCCTTGGAGCCCACCCTCCAAGATGCTTAATAAAAAACTCTTTGATAGTATTTGACATAAGACTTTAGACAGATTTGAATGGGAAACCCCCAAATCTGGTAATCTTACATTTTTAATCAGCCATGGTGGATCTTACAAAACATGTACCTGAGAACTAAACTGCTTGCAATATCCAACAGCAAAGGAAAGTTACTAGAACAATAGCCAATGGGTCAAAATGGCTCAAGTCCCTGAAAACACTCAGCCTGGGTGTAGGAACATTACAGGCCAGAAATCAACAGGAGGCAGGTGTCCTCATAAATGAAAGATGAAAAGCCTCTCTAAGTTGTTCTATCTGAAGCTGTTCCCTAATAACTCTCCAGTTGTGAAATGCCCCCCTCATCATTAATGGGATTTGGGGAACTGAGTCTATTTTCCTGTCAATTTACTTGGAAGAACATGTTGTCGTCCTGGCTCCCTCCTCCATTCCCATTTTTGGGTCTGGACTGTCGGTACGCCACCACTCACAAAGGTGCCACTCCCTGTGTCTGTCTGTGGCTGAGCTTCTCCAACTCATCTTGTCTTGCTTTCCAGTTTCAACTGCCCATATATTTCCCCAAGTACCATTTACTGTGGTCATACCATTCCATTTATCATTTGCTGAGAGTGGCAAGTGCTTTGAGGTTCCCATCTCTTTCTGCATGCTGTTCCCTCAACTTGGGATAGTATGTCTTTTTTTTTTCTCTCTCTCTCAGGCTTCAACTTACATGATACTTCTTCTAGGAAGCTTTCTTTCCCTTTTCACCCCAGTCCAGATGAATCACTTCTCTCTCTGATTATTAATTGGATTGTACTTCTATCATAGCACTAATTTTAATCTGCAGAATACATAGTAGAGTTAGTCACTCAGCTAGACTTGGAGCCCCATCAAAGGAAGAAATGAATCTTACTCCTCTCTTTAGCTCCCACCTGGTACTGAGCTAGCAGAGACATTGAAAAACTGTGAATGAATGCGTAACTCAATGGCCACACAAATGAACATGTAACCCCAGTCTACTGAGAATATGAAGGTGAAGGGCTACCTCCCTCGTAGATACCCTTCCTGAGGAGTCTGTCCTCATTAACTGATAATTTCCTCAGCGGAAGGAATCTGAGGAAATTATCCCACTGAGCAATGATGAACATAAGACAAAGGCAGGGCCAACATTGTGGGTGGCCCAGGAAGCACATGGCAGGGTTCAAACCCTGATCTTTAGATAACCAAAACCCTCCTTTCAATTGCCAGTTCTCATTACCCACAGCATCAGTTCACTGTACTCAGTGTGGACGGAATCTACAAGATTTGCTTCTTACTCCCTTTCACTATTTAGAACTCGATACCTTACTATGTAAGCAAGGGACACATGTCAGCATTCTGTGTGCCATGCTGGGTGGGAAACAGGATTGCTGGTGAGTAGGTTCCATTTATTTCTCACTTGGAACCATTGTGATTGGCTTCCCATACCTTTGACCCTTGCCTTTGCCCCGGAATCTACCCACCGCTGGACCACACCCTGCCCTTTCCATCACACCAATTCCCAAATGAGGAGCTGTTTGTTGGTGACTGACATTTCAGTGCCTATCCCTGCAACATCAAAATACAGCTTCATTAACGAAGTCCCTTGCTTAGCTGTAAAAGTACAGAGCAGTAAGACCTCAATCCCTATAGTCACACGTGCCGGCACCCTTTCTGCTTGCAGAGGTCTGTGGAATGACTGCCAGGAAAATACAATTATGCGCTGGCATGAGAATAAATACAATTCCTTAACCTAAAAGTTCTGTGTTTTCATTTCCCCTCTTTTCCATTTCTCTATTCACTTCTCTTTCTCTTTCCATTGCTCTTTAAACTCATTTCCTCTGTCCAATTATTCCCTCTCTTCTGTCTAGTTGTTGCTCTACTAAACATTCTCTCCTGTCTCTACAGTGATCTTTTCCATATCCTTAGGCAAAGGGCAAGGTTGGAATTCTCTGATGGATTCCAAATGTTAAAGATGCTTTTCTATTCCTCTGCACTTTGATTTAAACTTCTAACCTGGGTTTCATTTGTTTTAGAAGAGGTTCTAGTATCTCCTTAATCTTCCATCAACATATCCATGGCCTTCCTGTTTACCCCTCATCAGGCTCCTTCATTGCCCTGCCCCCCTACTCACCAGCCCCACTGACCTTATCTGCCACTGCTCCACCACCTGCAGAAGGGTGCATCTTAGGAACTGTTTCCATGAAAAATTTTCCCTATCAATAGGAAACAATTATCAGTAATTTGCAGGTGGTAGACACCTCGCTCAGTGCAGCCACATAATGGTATTATTCAGGATCCAGAGGAAGAAAAGAGTATCTTGTAATAAACCATAGCATCACTGACCCAACGGATATGAATTTGAGCAAAATCTGGGAGATAGTAAAGGACAGAGGAGTCTTGCACACTGCAGTCCATATGGCTGCAAGAGTATGGGACACGACTTAGTGACTGAACAATAATAAAAATAAACCATAATGGAAAAAATCTGAAATAGAGTATGTGTGCATGTGTGTGTGTGTGTGTGTGTGTGTGTGTGTATGAATCACTTTGCCATTCACCTGAAACTAACAAAATGTTGTAGATCAACTATACTTCAATTAAAAAAAATAAATACATAAAAAATAATTAGGGTTGTGCTTGCTTTGGCAGTTTGTATACTAAAATTGGAATGATACAGAGACAACTAGCATGGTCCATGTACAAGGATGACATGCAAATTCACGAAGTATTCCATATTTAAAAGAAATACATAGGGTCAAGGGAAGCCCTTATTTCTTATAACTAAAAAGGGGCAGAAGTTTTCCATATTGTTTTTACCTGTCTACAGAATAAGGCAAATGTGCCTGTTAACTAAGACAAATACATCTCACTGGCCAAATCAATTTAAGAAGGGAAATGACTGAGAAGAACGATGCATCAGGCTATAAGCATAAGAGAGGTGTTAGAAAATGAATTATGAGATTTCAGACTGAAAGGCCTTGCAGGGGCAATAAATAAGCCACATTTAAAGACACTAAAATGAAATAAACAACAACAAAAACAGATTAGAACCTTATAGCCTGGCACTCTAAAATGGAAATATATGCTAGAAGTTAATACAAATAATGAACACAGCAACTATACTGCAATCATCTGAAGGAAGACAGGGAATAGGGTGGTAGTATTTATTGCCTGGTGAAAAGCAAATCACACACATAAAGGAGTTTTTGATGGTGCAAGAGATTGGGGAAAGATCAGGATGTGGCATCAGCAATGTGCACTTCCTGCTTTTATTTCATGGGACTTTTTCTAACCAATTAGGAAGAAGAGGTTCTCCCTGGAATCAGAGCTTGCTTCAAACTAAGTTCCAATAGATACCGCCCCCCCATTTTTACTTTTTGAAGAAATTTATTGAGTACATACCACATCACCTATTTCAAGTAAATTTCAGGTATACAGTTCAATGACTTTTAGTAAATTTAGCAAGGTGTGCAACCACTGTGATTCAATTTTAGACCATTTTTATCAGTCATGGAGCTTTACTCATAAGGTCCCTCATGCCAGTATACAGTTAATCTCTCAATGGTTTCTTTCGAGTTTCTCATCTTGAGCTCTCTGCATCATCCAATACTGTTGGCTACTCTGTCTTGAAACTTGCTGTCCCCCTCACTATCTGATACTGCTTCCTCTCGGGTCCCTCCTCTAATCATTCTCAGACTGCTCTGGGGGGCTGTTTTTCTTAAAGACAGGTGTTCTCTCCTTCTTTGACTCTCCTCTCACTTGATAAGCCTTCTTGAACATTTTCATCTGTGGCCCTGGTTTTCTCTCTCCCCAGAGTCCCAAATCTATCTCTTGTTCCGACACCTCTGGAAAGCCAACTGTTCTGACCTGGATGTCCCTTACGCAACTCAGACTCAATAAGCCACAAACAACACAGCGTTTCTATTCCCTTATCTGCTCTTCTTCCAGTGGGCCCCTGCTGTCCCACCCTCACCCCAGTTCAGATTAGCCTCAACTAGCCATCCAATATGTGAAAACTGGATGAAGCATAAGCTGGAATCAAGACTGCCAGGAGAAATATTAATAACCTCAGATTTGCAGATGACACCACCCTTATGGCAGAAAGTGAAGAAGAACTAAAGAGCCTCTTGATGAAAGTGAAAGAGGAGAGTGAAAAAGTTGGCTTAATGCTCAACATTCAGAAAACTAAGATCATGGCATCTGGTCCCATCACTTCACAGCAAATAGATGGGGAAACAGTGGAAACAGTGACAGACTATTTTCTTGGGTTCCCAAATCACTGCAGATGGTAACTGCAGCCATGAAATTAAAAGACGCTTGCTCCTTGGAAGAAAAGTTATGACCTAGACAGCATATTAAAAAGCAGAGACATTACTTTACTGACAAAGGTCTGTCTAGTCAAGGCTATGGTCTTTCCAGTGGTCATGTATGGATGTAAGAGCTGGACTATAAAGAAAGCTGAGCACTGAAGAACTGATGCTTTTGGACTGTGGTGTTGGAGAAGACTCTTGATAGTTCCTTGGACAGCAAGAAGATCCAACCAGTCCATCTAAAGGAAATCAGTCCTGAATATTCATTGGAAGGACTGATGTTGAAGCTGAAACTCCAATACTTTGAACACCAGATGGGAGAACTGACTCATTTGAAAAGACCCTGATGCTGGGAAAGACTGAAGGCAGAAGGAGAAGGGAATGACAGAGGATGAGCTGGTTGGATGGCATCAGTGACTCAATGGACATGAGTTTGAATAAACTCTGGGGGTTGGTGATGGACAGGGAGGCCTGGCGTGCTGCAGTCCATGGGGTCACAAAGAGTCAGAGACGACTGAGCGACTAAACTGAACTGAACTGAGCCATCCAGTTGCCCAAGTCAGAAACCCACAAGTCACTCTAGATTTCTTTTCCTTTTTCATCCTCCAGGTCTAATTAATTCTCACATCCCATGAATTCTGCCTCCTTAATACTTTGTGACTTCTTCCCCTTCCCAGAGCCACTGCTTATTCCCCCTACTGCTTAGATGACATTCTTCTGACCTCTCCCCTGGTCTCCTTCTCATGTAAATCATCCTCCACACAGTTGACAGACTCCTTTTATTTTGTTAATTTTTGAAGTACTCAACACATGAATATGTTCTTGAAGCTAAAGATCGAAACAATACCTGAATATAAGGAGTAAAAAAAAAAAAAAAACAAGCCAGCCAACATATCCCTTTCCACCGACTCCAAAGAGGTAATTGCTAGTAAATGTATTTTCTATGCATATGCCACAAGGTCTTGGAAGTCTTTGAATGTTAATGTATGGAGAACTGCCTCATTCCTTTAATCACTGTGAGAAATTCCATAGTATAAATAGATATAATGGTGCTATTAGGCATTTTCCCACTGATAGGCATTTAGTTTGTTTTTAATTTCTCCCCAGCATGAACAAGGCTGAAGTGAACATCCTCTGACATACACCTTTGACATACACCTTTCTTTCAGGAATATTCCGAGAATAACACTGGCAAGTAGGGATGGAGGCTATGCATGGGAGATAAGTTGCAGGACAGAAGTTGTTAAAGCTGGGTTGCCATGACCTCCTCCAGGGAACCTTCCTGACTCAAGGATGGAACCCATATCTTTTACATCTCCAGCATCAGCAGGCAGATTCTTTATCACTAGCGCCACCTGGGAAGCCCATAGGATGATATTAAAGCATCTTTGGGGAAAAATCATCTTATCATGTTATCACCCTATTGCAACAGCTATTTTTAAAACAAACAGATATTCATTTAAAACAAAGGAGGTACTTCTGAGTTATAACAAATCTGCCTGGGCACAACAGCCACAGAAGACCTGGGAGTCACAATGACCCACTTCCAATGCAAGGGGCATAGGTTCGATCCCTAGTTGGGGAACTAAGATCCCACACACTGTGCAGCACAGTCCCCCCAACACAAAAAATCCCTAATATTATGCTAAACTATATAAACTGGATTGTGGAACAAATCCTAGTACATAAGCTGTCAGTATGGTCTTTGGTTATACCCATTTTACTATTGTGTTCCATTTTTATTTTCACAATTTTAGAAGGATATTGAGAATACTTCTCAGAGCACAGAATCCAGTTCATTAAGGGGATGGAAACTAGATCTGAGGAAGTGAAATGAAAATATAATTGTCCTGTGATCTCTGATTCACTTCTAAAAGTGGTGACATCTTGGTCGTGAGACCCACTTGGCTGAGTTTTTAATGCCACTAATAAGTTCATTGCTCAGCCTGCAAATCCACCACTGCATTAGCAGCAAGCAACACTATAAGGGGGAATCAAAATGAGCAAACTGTAATTAGGTATGCCATGTCACCAGAGAAAGTAATTTACTAAAGGGATTACCATGATTAAAGATGCATTCTCCTTAAATAGAGATTGTTTTCTTCCATTGATTTGTCCCAATCAATTCCCCCTATGTCATGCAGTATTCCAGTTGGACAGCAATTTCTGTTGTCTTTTTAATTTCTCTGCCAAGAGATTAGAGGAAGTAAGTCGAGCTTTTGCAGTCACTATAATTTCCTCACAAATGGAAGAAGTATTAACAGAGCACTATAGAGACAGATTACAGCTTAGGTCACCCAGGGGAGAAATCCGAAGCCCCCTTTTGACTAACAACAAGGTAAGTAATCCTCAAATCTTTTTTCCCCCTTAGTATTAAGCCTAAGACCATGTTTAGGAGGCCTCCTTTTCGATTTGATTTTTTTTCTTTTTTTGGCTTCACCTTTCTCATGCCCTAAGCAGGCAGGCAGAATGTAGAGGGTACAGGGCCCTGGATACAGACTTAGGCAGCATTCTTCACCTCTCTCTCAGCCTGCCTTGCTTACCTCATGACTTTTTTCTCTTTCTCTAAAACCTCTTCCAACCCTTGTGGTTTCCATAGTGCTCTTGTGGCAGAAAATAGGACTGAAAATGTGTCAAATTCTGGGTCCTTATATTTGTTACAAATACCTGAGTTGCTCTAAAAGATGTCATTTTAAATGTGCTATCACTGATAACCCCTTGAGGTGGACAAGTGGCAGCCATGGCTGAAGGGAAGGGTTTGTGTTATATATGGTTGGTCCAGTGTAATTAACAAATTACTTGCTGAGCACTAGGAACATTTATTGAAGTCCTGAAAACCATGCAGGCCTGGCACTGCAGTTCTCACAGACGGCAACCACCCTCAAGGAGCTCCATCTGGGGAGGAGCAGACCATGAGTATGAACTGGGAGCCCGTTGTTTGCTAAACACTGTGCCAGGTGCCATGGGGGATACAGAGATGAGGAAAACCCAGTCATTGGCCTTAAGGACCTCTCTATCCTGTCAGGAAGAATAGACAGGAACAAAAATCACTGTATCCAGGTTAGAATGGGGGAAGTGCCACAAGAGAGGCAGGAGTCGAGTGCAATGGGGGTTCTGGGCAGGGGTGGAGCCTGACCCTCGCACTTTCCCCGCTCTGCCTGTAAGCAGAGAATCCTTGGTTACTGAGCACCAAAGTTGTGCTGCTTCTTAAGTATGCTTCTTAAGTATGAGAAGATACGTAAATGTGATTTGTAAACCTTAACGTGCCCTACAAGTATGTTCTTTTTTGTTACTTGCTGCTGCTGCAGCTAAGTCGCTTCAGTTGTGTCCGACTCTGTGCGACCCCATAGACGGCAGCCCACCAGGCTCTTCCATCCCTGGGATTCTCCAGGCAAGAACACTGGAGTGGGTTGCCATTGCCTTCTCCAATGCATGAGAATGAGAATGAAAAGTGAAAGTGAAGTTGAAAACCATAAATATTAGGCCTTTCTCTGGAGAGACATAGCTCTAGAACCTAAATAAATCTCTCCTGCTTTTCCACCCCCCCCCCCACCTCACCCGTTCTCTCTCTCTCTCTCTCTCATCTTTACTGTGTGATAATCCATGGAGCTCAGGGAAGGATCTTGTCTTGTCCTTTGGCCTTAGTCACTGACTGACAGGAAACCTAGGTCAGTAACTCAGGGCCGGATGTGAGTAGGCGTGGAGGGTCATCTGTCCTCTCACACGAGGTTCTCTGTCACTGCAGGATTTCCAACGTACCACTTCACTGGTGTTCGGTGTATCTGAGCACAGGCGTGGTAGGGTGCAGCTGCTCTTCAAATGAAACCCTAAACCCTTTCAAACACTCGGCAATCTTTCTACTTTCTCTGCTTCTGAGGCTCCGAAGATTTCTCTCTGTACATTTTTCCAGCATGATGTGAGATGCCAGTTAGTCCAGAGAGATTTATGAGAATGTCATTTAAATGTAGTCTCCCTTAAAAAGGAGTTCCCTATCCCCTGGAGTTTTTGCCACTATATCTGTCAGTTTATTTGCACATTTTATGAACTGGAGAGCAAATATATGCCCACTTAAAAACAAACACACGTGGATGGATTATTTTGCCAGTCCTGATTATTGAAATACAGACAAAAGTCAGAGATAATCAAAGAGGTTGGATGCAATGAGCCAAGGGTGTGACAAAATCTCATATTCTCATTCCTCCTTTAGGAAAGGAAAGTAAACTTACTTCAACAATGCAGGACATGTCTTACTGAGGCATTAAACACATATACCACTTTCCAAAGAGTTTCTGGCTGAGAGGCTCTACTGTGCTAGCCTTGATCACCTTCCAACTTTTCTCACTACCTACCCACCCCCCACGCCCCCACGCCTGTCTAAAAATACCAACTCACCTTGGGTAAGAAGCTGTAGTTACGGGAAGGTTTCATCCAGTAGATTGGTAAACAGACTATCAGCCTGAATGACTGAAATTAGCAAGGCTAATGCAATGTCACTATTCAAAACAGCACCAATTTGGAATTTCTTAATGGCCTCAGGAGAGGGAGTCTTTATACATCCTACAATCTCTCTTCATTCTTACCTAAATTCCTTCTCATAGATGTTATGAATGGCCTGTTTTGTAGCCAACACAAACTTTGTCCAGTAAAATAATGTCAAGAACTCAGAATGAAAAGAGATTAGCTGTTCCTGGCTCCTGTTATTTTAAAGCAGAAATAACTTTGGCTTCTACTGATTCATAGACAAAGCTTGAAATGCAAAGCATGCTCAACTCTAGATTCAGCATGAAAAGGACCTTAAAATATGCCCAAGTGCAAGTAATGGACTTATTAAAGGGAAGAAAAGAGGCACTTTTCACAGACTCCCAAGCTCTTTAGTCCTGTCATATCAGTAATCTTGCTTAAGAATTTCATTCTATTTACATTTCTTCTTCCTTTAAATATCCTCAGGACGCATATGGCATCAAGTATTGAAGCTTGTAAGACATTAATTTCTTTATGTTAATAATGTAGAAGGCATGTAAAGTGCACAAGTGATAGAACTTGGAGCACTTGCGATGATTTCAATAGGAATTAAAAATCAGTTCTGTATTTTTAATTGAACACCTGATAATTCATCAACACATATTTGGGGAAGCAAACTTCCAGTGGCTTCTTTGGACTCTTTTTGGCTTTGTTCCAGACCAAGTGTATTCTCCATTAGGAAATTTGGTTTATATTTGATGACAAAAGCATGAACTGCACCATTTGAAAATCTGTTTAAGTTCATAATAATATGGCTTGAAAGCCATAGTACATAAAACACAAAGTTCTAAAATATACACATGGCACACACGTATAGACTTTCTGTTTTAACTTTAAGAGAACTCAAAAAAATGAAATTAGGCCCTGGAAAACTTCTGGGCATCTTGGAATATTTGTGTAAAATCAAAAAGGTGAAGGAGTCACGAAAACCTTCCCAAGCAGCATTAAAATAAGGAGGCCACCTGGCTCAGTTTCCCTTAGAGGTATGAGGTTCTAGTCTTGAGTTTCCCCAAGATCAAGAATAAACGAGGAAGTGGGAGGGAGGTTCAGGATGGAGGGGACACATATATGCCTATGCCCAATATTGTAATTATCCTCCAGTTAAAATAAATAAATAGTTTAAAAACAAAGAATAAATGACTTGATGTCTGTGCCTTAGTCTCCATCTGCAATATAGGTAATCTAGTAAAGTAGGACTCAGATGGAATTTTCATGGCCAGCTCCATTCTGAAGAGATGCTAGTCTGCTTCCACTGGATTAGTTTGAAATGAGGATCACCATCATGGAGCTGTCCTGGGAATGTTAGGATCTAGAAGCGCAATGTCAGAGACTGAGGGTCCCAGGTTCCTAACCCATTCTCCCAGGTCCCTCACCTACTAGCTTTCTGACCACTTTTTAAAAAATCTGAGCTCTTGGATGGGGAACACATGTACACCCATGGCAGATTCATGTCAATGTATGGCAAAACCAATACAACATTGTAAAGTAAAAAATAAATAAATAAAACTCAACATTCAGAAAAATAAAAAATAAAAGCTGAGCTCTTGATTGCTAATCTGAAAAGTGAACATAATACCACTGCCTTCACAGGTTTATTGACGGAGTTGACAGTTGACTGAAATAATACATAAGTCCTAGTTTGTGGATCAAAGAGAGGGGAATGGTCAGGAACAAAGAAAAAAAGACAACTGAAATATGTTTCTGTTCCCTGAATAGGATGAGTTTGGGTGTATTTAAACTTTGTTTAGGAACCAATAAATGAAGCTGAGCTACAAGAATCCAAAACACCTGGAGGAGGAAAGAGGCAAGCTGGCTATCTAATGCTATGGAAACAAGACAGTTCAACTTTCTTTTTTAGAAAGTCAGTCCAATTGATTTGTTTCTAGATAGTTAGACTGGGTTTGAACATGCAATTAGTGGTACTTAATGTTACATATATTAGAAATAATCTGATTCACAAAATCTGCTCAAATGAGAAAGTAAAGAGGCAGTTACAGGTAAACTAAAGATATGAAATGTTTTCTTACATAAAGTTCCTGTGACTGTTTTGAAATGCCAGATACTAGATTTCAGATATAAATCAAGTTCTCACTCCTCATAGCTTTGTGAGTAGTAAAAAGCAATAGGCTAGCACATCAAGCATTTTTGAAATAACAAAGATCAAATACTTGCTTTTTCCTTTGCAGGCAGTTCAGTCTACTTAACCCTTCATTTGCTGACAATGCTTCCCTGAATTTTATTCCTCCAAAGCCAGGACTCTGGGCCCAGGAATCTGTAAGTATGTAATTTAGCCAGGTCCAGCTCTATGTCCCATTTCCTATGTGTGTACAATGACCATTTCTAAAGATGGAGTGCCCTGTGTCGTGGCCCTCAAAAATGTAGGGGTGGGGTTCTGGCCCCCACCAGACTTCATTTCCCATGCCAACACTTTTTCTAGAAGTACTTTGGAGGAGTGTGCTGAGAGGTCGGGACAATGCCAAATTATGAATTCATAACCTAATAGAGGAGTTCAGGAGCTTAAAGGGATCCCAGAATGAAGTCTGAGATTTTGACCCACCCTCAAGTGACCTGCCACTGTTAGCTAGCCTTGAGACCATTTATCAACCTTGATCTCTGTTACCAGGCCACAAGCTCCTTGGGGGAGATGGATCTTGGATCTGCAGAAGGAATAGGAAGAAATCAAATAGCCCCATCGTTGTTATGCATCCACCTGGGACAAAATTGAGAAGACAAGTGTATCTCTTCCCATTTTAATGTCCTTTGCATCATGGTCCTTCCTTGTCTTCTCAAGAGAGTTGCTGACTTCACGCTGTCTTGCAGCAGATCAGGGCAACTTTCCTGGGCTAGCACTGCTCCATCAGTACCCAATTCTCTCAATATGTCCCTCTCCCCCATCATAATACAACAGTCTCAAGCCCTATTTCTGCAGAGCCCTGGGTTTTAAGTGACAATGAGTGCTCATGAACAAATCAGAGACTGTCATCCCTTTCCTGTGATACGTACTCTATACGCTCTAGGAATGCAAAATAGATGAGGGAGGAAGGTAATATAGTATAGTGGTAACAGTCCTAGACTGGGAGCCAGAAACAGAGATGTCAATAACAGACTGACTATATACTAAACTCTGACTTCGGGCAAGTTACATAACTTCTCTGGACCCTAGTTTCCTCACCTGTAAAACAGTGTTGCTGTAAGGTTGTGTGAGAACACTTAGCATGGTGTCTTGCACACAGCGGGTACCTCCAAAATGTAAACATTCCAGAAAAAGGCAAATAGAGATGGGACATTCTTGGCCCCTCCTCCAGGCCCTCAAGATATAAAAGGCCACTCATAAAGGGGACCATAGAGGATGAGATGATTGGATAGTATCACTGACTCTATGGACATGAGTTTGAGTAAGCTCCAGGAGTTGGTGATGGAAAGGGAAGCCTGGCCTGCTGCAGTCCATGGGGTCACAAAGAGTCGGACATGACTGAGCGACTGAACTGAATCTTCTGAGGTGGCGCTAGTGGTAAAGAACCTGCCTGCCAATCCAGGAGAACTAAGAGACATGGCTTTGATCCCTGGGTCGGGAAGATCACCTGGAGGAGGGCATGGCAACCCACTCCAGCATTCTTGCCTGGAGAATCCCATGGCCAGAGGAGCCTGGCAGGCTACAGTCCATCATGTCGCACAGAGTCAGACATGCCTGAAGTGACTTAGCACACAGCACACATAATCTTATGTACTTCAATTGTGCACACCAGTGGACCAAACCTACAGGGGACTCTAATTCTTATGTAGATTTAAATCTCTCCAAAATAATTTATGAATTTTTCTTCTCTCAAGGATTCTTTTGGCAGAACCAATACAAATATGCTAGTAACACAAACCACAAGAAGAATGGAAGATGAACAATCAATATAACCGCTACAAAAATATCAGGCAGCTGCTCTTCTTTCAACTGGTTCAAAGTTGCTAAGTCTTCATGCTGGTGTCTCCTTTTTAAACAAATATGTTACTGCAGATGGTTAATATCCTTTCCACTTAACTGTGGGATTTCACATGTATGGGAGGTGCTAGGCAAAGATGCAGAAACTGTCACGTCTTTAATACCCCAGTAACGTGCAGTCAGGCTTTCCCAACGCCCACCACCCTGTGCTCTTTCAGTTCCCTGGGCTCCACTCTTGACCTCCAAAGTAGCCTTGTAGGAGTGAATGAAAGCATACTTTGGGAGCAGTTGTCACATCTCTGCTCAAGAATCACCAGTGCCTCCCCACTGTTCCCAGAGATACATGGGGCCTGACCTGTATGAAGGCATTTCTGTTCATAACATGGGGCACTAGGACTTATTGTGGCTTTTCAACTTTTTTTTTTTTGGCTTCCTGACTGAGAACTGAATTTGATTTTTTACAATTTATTTTTAATGGAAGGATAACTGCTTTGCAATATTATGAATTCAATTTTTAATGAAAACACACACACACACATACAAACTCTACCCACATGGTGGTATGGAAGTCAAATGTACAGTGACATCACTACTTGTCTTCCATTCTTCCAAAATCTTTAGCTGTACTGCAGTTAGGCCTGTGAAACCTTCAGACACCACATGAGGTATCAAAATGAATAGAACATACCTGCATAGCTTCAGGCATCCTATGCAAATAAAATACTCACCAATTGGTTTATGCTGCAGAAGGTGAGCAGACACGAGGTCAAAACACGACCTCAGGCCTCTTCTTCCTACAGAGAGGGCCTCATCCCCTCAGCTCCTCCTTACCTCTCACCACCAGGTACGCAGGGCCCAAGGAGGCAACCACCACTGTGCCCTGTGATCTAGCTCAAGCTTGACTTCTAGACCACAAAAGTGATGAACAATGAACAAAACCAAAAATCTTTGAGTCCGTCCAGATGTCAGTAGCTTCCAAGCAGAGACAGGAAAGATAAGATAAAATTAAAAAGGGAATCGTCCCCTTTCCTTCCACCTTTTCTGAAATTCAGTGACACCCAAGCAGGAATTAGCTCAAGAGTCACAAGGGCAGAGAGAAGGTCAGTATTTCCCTTATTTCTCCTGCACTGCTGCCAGCAGGAAGCTGCAAGGAACATATTCTTATCAGGTTAGTGCTTTCCCTTTGTTTGAGTGCTTTGGAGTGTATATGGTGTAGCACCCCGTGGATTGAATGCTGAGCTTCCTAGGTGGACCCAGTCTCTTCCCCTTCCTAGAGTGCACCTGTGTGTAACGGTGGCACAGAACTGCATGTCCAATCTGCCCTGCCACGAGACCCTTACCTTGGCTCTAAGAAGAGAAACAACACAGACTAAAGACTCTGACCACTTCAAAATGATGGCCACATCCCACTGGAGTGGCATCCTCCAATTCTGAAAGCACAATTAAGAGTTGCACATTTTGCCTGTGATGGACAAAACTCACATTCTCCTTGGCAGTCAAACCAATGGTCCATAGCAGAGCCCTTTCAGTTGCTTACTTTTCTTCCATTTGAGTTTCCTGATCCTCATTTGGATTTATCCTTGCCTTTATCTCCTGAAAATGTGGTCAAGCTATTGACCAGTGTCTCTGGCACTAAAGATTTCCCCCCATCTCCCTAAGAATACCTTTTTAAAGAAAATATAGAAACACAGTTTAATTGAAAGTCAACTTGGAATTCAACATGCTCCACATATCTGCCAAAAAGGGATTGCAGACAGGCCCAAATCCAACAAATAAAAACTGGGGCCCATTTACAACACATGTTTTCCTCTTGACTTTACCAGAGAAGCACTTTAAGAGAAACCAAAGCATTTCTCATTTATTTACACATAAAACCTTTCATGTTCTTTAGAATGTACCAAAAATTTTACGGAACTTTTCAAAGAGATTTTGAGAGAAAAGGAAATCATATTGGCCAACAATAAACAAACTACCAAACCAGTTGAAATTGGTTTAAAAACCTAACAATGCAAAATTCTGAATGAATTAAATCCTTAACAAAGGATAAGCTCCAGGTCCGACACAGGAGAACAAATCCTCAGAGAATAATCAGAAGGCTAGAATGAAGCACCGAACCCTCAATTTGTATTGCTCAACCTGATGGCCAACTTAAGCAGAGAGAAAGCTACTACAGTCCACAGTGAGCAGCTCCCTTTTGTAGGCTAACAAGGAAGCTAGTGGAAGGCAAGTGACAGACCCAGTAGATTACCTCCCCGATGTCTAGAAAGCACATCCTCCCTCTCCACCATGTTCCCTTTATTAAAGGGGTGCCTACTGACTCCAGAAACATTCACATAGTACCCAGTCTGGGCCAGGAACAATGCTAAGTGCTGAGGGTACAAAGTTGAACAAGACATGGTTCCTGTCCTTAACGTCATCTACAATTGACAGAGTGTTTACCATGTGGGTTCTTAGTGCACATAATTTCATTTAACCCTTATAAGAATCCTATGAAGTAGTGATATCTCCATTTTACAAATTTAGGGACTGAAACTCAGAGAAGCGTGGTTGTTCAAAAAACTTGCATGTGGCTACTGTCTTATCTACTATGTTATACTGTCTCAGTCAGGTACAGAGAAAGTTTAGAGGAGGGAATGAGCACTTCCGGGTTGAGGATGAATGTTTTAAAGTCACGGAGATTTTATGGGGGAAGCACTGAAAAGGAGGCTGGAAAGCATGGGTAGGTATGGATAAGTGGAGATTAAGGGGAAGGAGGAAGTGGAAGGACAGATAAATATTTCAGATGGAAAAAGAATGGTATATAGAGAGGCACAGAGGCATGGAAAAACGGAAAATATTCAGGAAACACTTTGGCTATACAGAGTGAGAAGAAGCAAGGGATTAGATGTAAAAGGTTGAGCAGGATGAAACTGTAGAGGGCCATGAAAAAAGTGGGCAGTTCAGTCCAGTCACTCAGTCATGTCAGACTCCTTGCAACCCCAAGGACTGCAGCACTCCAGGCTTCCCTGTCCATCACCAACTCCCGGAGTTTACTCAAACTCATGTCCATCACGTCGGTGATGCCATCCAACCATCTCATCCTCTGTCGACCCTTTCCCCCACCTTCAATCCAATAAATGAACAAATTTAAAGCAGTTGTCCAATGCAGATGAGCTTTTAACCCTGGAGCTATAATCCTTTCAAAGCCATGGTGTTCCTGCTCTATTTTTGTTTACAGTCAAACATTAGGAAGATTTGAGGACCAACTATGTGTTGCTAGTGTGTGTGTGACTTAGAAACCATGATCCCAGTTCCTGGGAGGTGGGGACAGAAGTTGCCTTTCTTCACAGGAGAGCCCACTGCCATGAACCTAGTTCCTCATCATCACTGTTGATGGGAACTTTAATGGAAGTAAAGATACAACTTCAATTATAATAGCCTTGAAGTCTGATTCTATAAATTCTTCTCCAATCAGAAAGGTTTAATATTTTTCTTAGCTAAACTAGCATTTGTGAATTAAATGTTGTATTTTCACATTACTCTGTGCTGAATGGACGCTGGTATCCATTTTACGGTTAAATGTGAGACACATGTGGCCATATCTGCATAGTGTCCCTATAGATACAGACAGTAAGCTCTTAAGAGCCATCTTCATGTTGCATAATGATTATTAGCAGATGGAAGTTATTTTAGATTACATAAATTTTAGTTATGCTAGAAACATCAGCTTTAACACATTTGTATCAAAAAAGAACATTTTAAAACAGAGATATTAATGAATGTAATATGAAATGGGCACATCTGTGGATGACTCATTTTAAGTCAAACAAAAGAATTCTCTTAAAGGCATCCAATGTCTCAGCTCTCAGTAGAATTAGGCCCTACTGAGCTTGGGCTTCTGTCTTTTCTCAGCATGAGATTCACTGCCTTTACTAGCTTGATTTACTGAAAGAGAATTAGATACACAGTCCAGGTCTAAGAACCTGGTCTTTAGCCATCTTTATATTACTGTAGCCAGTGTGTACCCAGTTTTAGTACTTAGAGACAGGATATTTTGTGGTTGATTTTAAGAGCATTTATGTAAGAAGTAAAAAAAAAAAAATCTCATAAGAAATGGTTCTCCTGTGTTTCAAACTTAAACTTACCTACTGTGAATGTCTGTGATTTTTATTATCGCATAGCTTTATAAACTTATACATATGTGCATGGCATAAGTATCATGAGAATTTAGAATAATGAAAAGAGATTGGATTTTTTCTTTTTGTCTTGAAACTCACATCTTGGTTGATCATAATATTTTTATTTCTTTGATGTTTATTTGCATTACCTTATAAATCTACAAGTGAGAAATTTTCACTGACAAAAGGCAATATTGAACACCATTAAAAATAGGAAATTAGTTCCAGAACTTATTTTTTTGAGGTATAGCCAGCTTTTAAAAATGGCATAAATGATAGCAATAGACAGTTCGGGCATCACGTTTGACTTCATCCAGTCACTCAGTCAGCCATTGTGTTCTATGCATTTAGGCTGTCTACTTTTTTTCAGGTGTATTGATGGTCATTTTCTACAGCTGATCTGATTTTTGTCACTGAGGAGACTGAGAATACTGGTCAAATAGAGGTTCTTATTTTCTGGGCTCTTATGGCTTCAGCAACAGCATAACAAACCACCACATTCAAGTACTCAAAATCCTTTCACTTCTGTGCTGGTTTACATCAGTAGCTTCAGCCTGGGAGGCATGGCAGAAAGATTGAAAGCTGCAAGTTCAGATAAGCCAGGAAAGTTCAATCAAAGATCCTTCCTCCTCCATGTCCTTTAGAAGAGGGCATGTGGTTCACAATTACCATTTGATTTTAGGGTTAAAAACAGACCTATAGGAAGTCTCTTCTGAAGGGAAAGGGAAAAGGAAGGATAGGGAAGGGAAGGATAGTAAAGGGAAAGATAGGGAAGGGAAGGAAAGGGAAGAAGGAGGAAGGATAGAAAAGGGGAAGGAAGGGAGGGATAGGGAAAAATAGGGAAGGGAAGGAAAGGATAGGGAAAGACAGAGAAGGGAAGGGAAGGATAGGGAAGGGAACTATAGGAATGGGAGGGAAGGGTAGGGAAAGATAGGGAAGGTTAGGGAAGGATAGGGACGGGAAGGGAAGGATAGTGAAAGATTGGGAAGGGAAGGGAAGGATTGGGAAGGGAAGGGAAGGATAGGGAATGGAACTATAGGAACGGGAGGGAAGGATAGGGAGAGATAGGGAAGGGAAGGGAAGGATAGGGAAGCAGAGGTGAGGATAGGGAAGAATAAGAAAATATAGCGAAATTTAGGGAAGTATAGGGAAGGGGAAGGAAGAAGAGGGAAGGGAAGCAACAGATAGAGAAAGATAGGGAAGGATAGGGAAGGATAGGGAAAGATAGGGGAGGGGAGGGTAGAATAGGGAAAGATAGGGAAATTTAGGGAAGGATAGGGAAGGGTTGGTCAGGATAGGGAACAGGACAGAATGATAGGGAAAGGAAGGGGAAAGATAGGGAAGGGACAGGAAGGATAGAGAAGGGAAGGATTGGGAAGGGGAGGGAAGGAAAGGATAGGGAATGGTAGGAAAAGATAGGCAAGGGAAGATAAGGGAAGTTGAATGGAAAGGAATGGAAGTTTGAAAGGAAGGTTGAAGGGAAGTTTGAAGGGCAGGTCATGGCATGGCACTGCTTTCCCTGAATCCATTAAGTTTTAGTATGTTGTATCTTCATTTTCATTTATCTCAAACTATTTTCTAATTTACTTTGTGATTTCTTTTTCAATATAGTTTATTTAGGGTTATGTTGTTTCCATAAATAAATATATAAATTAGATCAAAGAAGAAAGTCATTTGGGAAATTAACCAAAATCAATGTAGCAGAAAACAGAAAAACCAATAGAAGAAATCCACAAAACCAAAAGTTGGTTCTTTCAAATACCAAAAAATTGACCAACATTTAGCACAAGTGAATAAGGAAAAGAAAGAGAAAAAAAATTACTAAAATCAGGAATGAAAAATAAACATTACAACTGACTTTATGGGAAAAAAGTATAAGGAAATATTGTGAACCGCTGTATACCAACACCATTAGATAACATAGATGAAATGGATATATTAATAGAAATACACAAACTACCAAAACTGACTTAAGAAGAAATAGAAAACCTGAAGTGACAAAGCCCAGGCCCAGATGGCTTTTTCTATCAAATGTTGAAGGAAGAATTAACAACAATCCTTCATAACTCTTCCAAAAAGCAGAAGAGGAAACACTACTAACTTATTATATGAGGCCATGATACCAAAGCTATGTAAATATAACACAAGGGGAAAAACCTAAAGACCAATATCCATGATAAGCACAAAACTTTACAAAATGTAAGCAAAGCAAATCCAGCAACATGTAAAAAGGACCATATACCATGACCAAATGAGATTTATCCTAGGAATGCAAGGTTCTTTTAACATATAAAATGTAAACAATATAATACACCATATTATCAGAATAAAGACAAATCCCACATAGTTAATTCAATAAATGAAGAAAAAGGATTTGACAAAATTCAACATTTTTTTCATGATAAAAGCACTTAACAATTTAAGAATAGTAGGGAATTTCCTCAAAATGATAAAGGGCATGCACAAAAAACCCAGCGCTAACATCATATTTAAGGGTGAATGTATAAAAGCTTTCCCCATGTCAGGAAGGATGTCAGATCTTGCCTCTTCTATTCAACATTGTAGTAGAAGTTATAGCCAGTGTAGTCAGGCCAGAAAAGAAATAAAAAGTATCCAGACTGGAAAGGAAGCAGTGAAACTATCTTTATTTGCAGACAACAGGAATCTGCATGTATAAAATTCTGAGGAAATCACTAAAAAATATTAGAAGCAATAAATGAGTTCAGCAAGGTAGCAGAAAACTAGATCAATATACAAAAGTCAATTGGATTTCTATACACTCAGGATGAAAAATCAGAAAATTAAATTAGGGAAACAATTCCATTTATAATAATATCAAAACCAATAAAATATGTAGGAGTACATTTAATAAGAGACATGCAAAACCTATATTCTGAATACTATAAAACACTGTTGAAAAAAATTAAAGACCTAGATAAGCGAAAAGTTACCCCATTCATGGACTGGGAGACTTAATATTAATAAGGTGTCAACTTCCCCAAATTTATCTACAAATCTAGAAATTGACAAGCAGATCCTAAAATTCATAAGGAAATTCAAAATACCCACAATAGCCAAAACAATCTTGAAAAAGGAGAACAAAGTTGGAGGTCTCACATTTCCATGTTTAAAAACTTACTGCACATATAGCAATCAAGACAGTGAGGAACTGGCAAAAGTACATATTAATAGAATAAAATTGAAAGTCTAGAAATAAACGTTCACATATGTAATAAACTGACTCTGATGACAGTATAAAGATCATTTAATGGAGAAAGAATAGCCTTTTCAACACGTGGTGGCATAACTGGATATCCGTGTGCAGAAGAATGAATTTGGATCCCTGTCTCACACTATGTGCCAAAATTAAAATGAATCGAAGACCTAAATGTAAGAACTAACACTATAAAACTCCTAGAAGTTTAAATCTTTCTGACCTGAGATTAGGCAATCATTCCTTATATATGACATGAAAAGCACAAATGAAAAAAGAAAAAAATAAATTAGACACTACCAAATGAAAAACTTTTGTGCTGCAAACAATACCTTAAGAAAGCGAAAAGATAACTCAAGAATGGGAGGATACATTTGCAAGTCATATATCTGATAGGAGTTTTGTATCTAGAATATATAAATACAACTCAACAGTAAAAAGAAAATAACAATTTAAAATGGTCAAAGGATCTGAATAGACATTTTTCCACAAAGAAGATCTACAAATGGCCAATAAGCACATGAAAAGATGCTCAACATCATTAGTTATCAGGCAAAGGCAAATCCAAACCACAAGGAGATACCACATCACATCCACTAGGATATAATAAAAAAGGTAATAAATATTGGAAAGGATGTGGAGAAATTGAAACATTCACATACTACTGGTGATAATGTAAAATAGTGTAGTCACTTTGACAAACAATCTGGCAGTTCTCAAAATATCAAACAAAGACTTACCATAAGACCCAGGAATTCCACTCCTAGTTTTATTTCCAAGAGTAACAAAAACATATCCACACAAAATGTTGTTCATAGCAGCATTATTTGTATAGCCAAAAAAATGGGAACAACCCAAACTTCCATCAACAGTACATTGTGATCTATTCATACAATGAAATACTATTTGACAATAAAAAACTGAAGTACTATACATACTTCAACATGAATGAATCTTGAAAGCATTAAGCTGAATGAGAGAAGCCAGTCACAAAGAATCACATGCAGTAAGATTCCATCTATACAAAATTTCAAGAATAGGCAAATTCATAGGAACAGAAAGTAGATTAGTGCTTACCAAGAGTTGGGGGGTGGTGTCTGGGAGGGATAAGGGGCTATGACTAAGGGGCATGGAGTTCCTTTGTCAGATAATGAACATATTCTCAAATTGTGGTAACAGTTGTGCAACTCTGTGAATATACTAAAAAAAACCACTGAATTCTACACTTAAAATGGTTGATTATATAGATATTTGAATTATCTTTTTTTTAAATGATATCTTAAAAAAAGCTGTTACTAAAAAAAAATGACCAGTGCATCAACTCATATTTAAAATTAGATTCCATAGAGGCCCACATTAATAGATGCAACATTCTTTATAAAGTGGAGATTATCTATATTCATTGGCTACATTATATGAGCCAAAGATAACCACTGGTTCAAGTTATTTTAGATTTTTTGTCATTTCTTACCAGACTTTTCTGTTAACAAATTTATACTTTTCAGCCAAGGTTGTAGATGTTTAAAAATGATCTCTTCTTCATGGAACATGTCCAATCTTTGGCTGGTCAGAAAAGCAGACTGATTTTGTGAGCATGTCTAGGCCCAAGGAAAAGAGGAATAAATATTAGACCAGATTTGTTTATATTTTTACAAAAGTCCAATCTAACCAATTTAGTGGGATCCTCCCATGCACTCTATTTGAATTCTTGTGTCTACTTTTTCTTGTTGGGACAACCAAGAACAAGGAGGCTCAGAGTTAGCCAGTGGAGCGCAGCATAGGTAGAATGACCAGTTTCAGGACATTAGTGCTGAATCCTGGTCATGACCTGTTTGTGGACCTCAACAATAGCTGAAGCAGTGCTGTGGGTCTCATGGGCTGCCAACTGAAGGCTTATATGGCATAGACAAGTGTCATATGAAGCAAGAAGGGAGGAGGCAGAGCAGAGGTTAGTCTTAATAATTTCATGGCCTTTGGAGCCAAAAAGGCATGGGTTGGAATCTTGGTTCAACCATTTATTAGTTGCATAATCTTAACATATTTACTTAATGTCTCTGAGCTTCATTTTCCTCATCTGTAAAATGGGGGATATAATATCACCAACCTTTGATAGGATATTATATAGATTAAATGTGGTAATATTCAGGCCAGTGTAATCATAGAGAGAATTACCAGTGTTGAATGTTACTATGTTTCTGACTATTGTTGTTGTTACTGCTAGAATGAAGTTCATTGCCACAATCATTTTGAATCTCTGTAACATGGAATTCTCTAATGTATGAAAGACCTACAAAAAGCCAGGCTCACTCCCAAGTATGCAATTTAAAATTTAGAGTTGCATGGAAGGGATAATGAATAATTCCAAATGTATTATTTTAGCTGGGGCATTGGGCTCAAGAACAGCACATGGGGCCTTTAGCTTGGATGCCTGCTCAGTCTCCCAGAACCAAGATTATGCAGGTTTCCAAAGATATGTTCAGGATAAGCTGTCTAAACCAACTGCTGCCCCAGCAAATGATAGCCTAGGACATACTCAGGCCAGATGGTCACAGAGCACAAGAATGCGCTGTGGGTCAATAATTATAGGTCTCAAGTGGAGCAGAGAGGCGTGAACTCAGATCTCCCAAGCATGGAGAGTGAGTTACTCAAACACCATGTGCTCTATGTTCCCTGCTTTAGGGCCAGACTCAGGCACCCAGAGGAACTGTGATTCACGGGAAAGATACTGGGTTATAGAGAGAGAACGGAGAGGGAACCCAGACTAGCCCAACAAAACTAGCCTGAGCACCACGCTTTCAGCTCATCCCTTCACAACCTAATCCCTAAAGGCTGGAGAGACCCAGAACTACACCTGCCCAGACTGTTCTGATTTTGAGCATAAAGTCCATGAAGAAAGTCAATGGCTATTTACCAGCATAAGAGGACTGTTATCGTCATCATCATCAACAAATATTCATCAGCTACATGTGCTGGGCCATATAGCAAGGTAATTATGGAAATGCTTTCTGTCATCAGAAAGAACTGGGCTCCAATTCTAGTTCTTACCATGCATTGACTTTGGGCCAGTAATCCAACTCTCTGAGCCTGGGTTTTCTCCTGTACACAAGCTAACATTAAAGCCACATAGGGTTGTCAGGAGGGTTTAATCAGATGATGAATTTGAAAGCTGTTTGTAAATCACAATCTGCTAGTTGATTTTTGCTATGTGCAGAATGGTGGATTCAGGGATTTGGAAAAGGAAGAGACATGGAAGGCTGAGGCCATTAAACATGAGTTTTGTGGAGGAGGATTTAAGTCCTGGAGGGGAGAACAGAGGGCATCACAGGCAGATGTAACAAATGATCTGATCAAAGAGAAGTAGGTAGTAATGAGATTGGTATGTTCATGCAAAAGATGGACACTCGTAGCTATAAAAAGTTCCAGACGACACTGGAATCATTAGCACACCCATGGTCTCATGATCTGAGTTCAGGATTAATAGGCAACTTGGTCTGGGGATCAGGAAATGCAGGCTGCACAGTCCTCACTATTTGATACCAATGCAGAGCTGTCTGCTCAGGTCACAGACAAGGACATTTTTTCCGTCCGGGACAAAGTGCCTTGTCTCCTGGTAGTGCTTGCCACTATGCCACTGATACAGCCCAGACAGCCAGACATGAAGCTAAGATGAAAATAACAACACGACTATTATCCACCAAAATAGCCTATTCCTTAAAGCAATTAGTTTCCTGATTAGAATACTTTAATGGGGAATGAAAAAGTGCTTTGGAAGGCAAGAAGTTACTAAACAAATGGATCAAACACATACATTTACATACACACAAATGTATAGTGCATATCATCATTGAAATAAGAAAAGGTTAATCACTAGAAAAACACAGCACAATTCATCGTGATGTATTCTTTTAAAATCCAATACCCCTCTAATCTTGCTCTTTTAATTTTATGAACACTCAGTTCAGTTGTGTCCAACTCTTTGTGACCCCATGGACTCCAGCTTGCCAGGCTTCCTTGTCCATCACCAACACCTGGAGCTTACTCAAATTCATGTCCATAGAGTCGGTGATGCCACCCAATCATCTTGTCCTTTGTCGTCCCCTTCTCCTCCTGCTTTCAAACTTTCCCAGTATCAGGGTCATTTCCAGTGAGTCAGGTGGCCAAAGTATTGGAGTTTCAGCTTCAGCATCAGTCCTTCCAATGAATATTCAAGACTGATTTCCTTTAGGATTGACTGGTTGGATATCCTTGCAGTCCAAGGGACTCTCAAGAGTCTTCTCCAACACCACAGTTCGAAACCATCAATTCTTTGGTGCTCAGCTTTCTTTATAGTCCAACTCTCACATCCATACATGATTACTGGAAAAGACATCGCTTTGACTAGACGGACCTTTGTTGTTAAAGTAATGTCTCTGCTTTTCAATATGCTGTCTAGGTTGGTCAGAGCTTTTCCTCCAAGGAGCAAGCATCTTTTAATTTCATGGCTGTGGTCACCATCTGCAGTGACTTTGGAGCCCAAGAAAATATAGTCCATCACTGTTTCCATTGTTTCCCCATCTATTTGCCATGAAATGATGGGACCAGATGCCATGATCTTGGTTTTCTGAATGCTGAGTTTTAAGCCAGCTTTTTCACTCTCCTTTTTCACATTCACCAAGAGGCTCTTCAGTTCCTCTTTGCTTTCTGCCATAAGGGTGGTATCATCTGCATATCTGCATTATTAATATTTCTCCCAGCAACCTTGATTCCAGCTTGTGCTTCACCCATCCCAGCATTTCGCATGATGCATTCTGCATATAAGTTAAAGAAGCAGTTTGACAATATACAGCCTTGAAGTACTCCTTTCCTGATTTGGAACCAGTCTGTTGCTTCCTGACCTGCATACAGATTTCTCAGGAGGCAGGTAAGGTGGTCTGGTATTCCCATCTCTTGAAGAAGTTGCCACAGTTTGTTGTGATCCACACAGTCAAAGGCTTTAACATAGTCAATG